>JAUMHR010000040.1:1190889-1204089 GCA_032361145.1 Enteromius fasciolatus
GTATTAAAAAATAGCCTATTGTACAATATCAAATATATGGCTGAAAGGCTAAAACGTGGAAAGAGAATTTAACACCAGTGATGTACATTCAATCCTGTCTTGTTTCAAACTGACAGTGTTTCTTACAGGTGTGTTTATTCAGATTCATTGCATTCACTTGCTTCTGTGTAAACAGTCACATATGGAGCCTGTGTCAGTCCTACTAACCTGGCCGTTGAGCTGCTAACCACTTAAGAATCAGATTAAAGTCTTTTGGTGGGATCAGGGCCTAACTGGCTGTGCTACCATAGCCACAAGCAGACATTTGGGTGGCATCCACACAGATAATCCTGCATTGCACACTGGGTCAGGAAAAGACCTTGCTGAATCCAAGTCAACTGGCGTAAATTTGATTTTATACGAACCAATAAACTTCACTACACTGCCAAGCACTTACACACACAGGATTTCAAAACCTATTAGGGTTTTAGGTCAAACGCTTCACTTTGTCTCACCAATTTCTGTTTCTGCAGTCGAAAGAAACTACGCCATTAGAATCAGGGGTCCATTTAATTCCTAAAAAAGCACAGAGATAAGCAAATATCTTTTACATTGGGAAGGCAGAACGTTGTAAGAATGAGCAATACTAAACAACGTTTAGGAAACAGATTTGATCAAACCTGGATAGAGTCTGAAGAAGCCAGTTGAGCTGCCAAAAAATTGCCAAGTGAGGGTGGGATCCTTCTGGAAGTTACTCATGAAGACATCGTTCAAGGCTTCTGACATGTACACTCCATTAAGGATGTCTGGATCTACAAATAAAAATGCTTCATATTATTCAAAGTTCAAATGTTGCATTAGCACAAAAAGTGCCCCTTTTATTTAAAAAAATATAGTTTGGGAGTATGAACAAAATAAGATACAAATAAATGCATATTATAAGAAAATTAAAGAGGTTTTTTTTGACCTTGCATGTATAACAACCTGTTGTTTTGGACTTCCAAAACCAAAATATGAACCTTTCATAACCTATAATAGGGCACTTTATGATTCTAATTTAATTCACCCTGTAAAAAGGCAAGCCTTATTTATTGTAACCTATAAAGACAATTCCATTTGAATTTTGTCACCTCTCAGAGAGTGTAGCATGGTATTGTACAGTATATCACAGTATTATTATATCAGAGTGAGAACTGAGACTTGCTACTGCATTACATCCACAGACATGCTGTCACCGTGTAAGAAATACTGCTGCTGCACATTTAACATACCCTGTAGCATAGGGCCCATGGATATCTGATATTGCTATCATACCTTTGTTGTAGACATTAGTGGGAACTTGGATGTCGCTCATTAAAGTGTTGACTGAAAGCTTGTTAAAATGTTCATTCTCCTCCAATGGAAATTCACCTCCAAGTTCAATGAAATTTCCCTCTTCATCCATAGTATTCACCAATAATGCATTAAAGTAGTCAAACTGACAAAAGATATAACATAAAAAGACATTATTTGCATTTAAAACGACAATTATTTTAATGAACTATTTGTTTAAATTATTTAACAGGTTTAAGCAACAAATTTCAATTTAGTTACCTGTAAAGATGCATTAAATTCATGATACAGGTCAGCGTCCTCAGCTGTGTCAGCGAGCCTCTGAGAACAAAGAGAAGCATTATTTTCATTCATTTTAGAAGTTAAAACCAAAGCTCCTCATAAAGTAACACCAGTACTCTAAACCGGACTAATCTAGACAATAATAAAACGAGCCCTTTAGACCGACCTTCACAGACTTCATCTTGCTGCCAAGCATTCTTTCGATTTCATCTGCAAATTCCAGCACTAATCGTGCTCCATCCACGTCCTCTATTCTGATGATGGACTCAACATCTTTCAGTTTCTGGACAAACAGAGAGAGCTGTTTCTGTTCCCGGAATTTCTCAGAATATGTGCACACAGTTTCAACGCAATCTCACAACCAATTGGTACGTATTTTACAAGGTGGCTAGTTTGTACAGCCTCACTGATTTGTGACGGGTTGGTTTAGGGGGAGGGTTAGATGAAGGTCATTCATGCAAACTCATATGGATTTGTATGAGTGAGGTCGTACAAATTTGTACGAATTAGCCACCTCATAAAATACTTATAAATTGCCATGAGATCGGGCTGACAGTTTTCACTCAAATATCCCAAAAATAAAAAACTTGACATTATCATTGATATACCTTTTGTAATAGCGCAGCTCCTGAATATTTTGATGCAATTGCGTTGATTTGCTCTGAAATGGTGATGGCCCATTTTTGAACCCTAGAATTACAAAAAAAAAAGATCAGCACCAACTGTGTGACGTTCAAGAGTTATTAAAATTAGCATACACAGCAAAGATTTTAGCTGAATGTTGGAAATAACCCCAATAAATTATTTTAAAAAGTGCAACCTATATTAGTTTGAATAAACCCGTCTATAAATATACATAGTTGTCTTAGTTTGCAGGTGGCCCATAATCACTTGATAGGATTCCAAGTAATCTATTGATCTTTGACCATTGACAGTGAAAGCCAATACAAACACAATCAATAACAGTGTATAATAATATAATAAAAACAAATATACTGTATTTAACGAAACAATCCCTGTCAGGACTTTGTCATGAAAAATGAGCTCTAGGTCATTCTGTCTTAACGCTGAACTGAGTCTATCATCAGTCTTATATTGAAGCCTCTCTTTGACCTGAAGGAGAGAGGTTGAGGAATCATGTTAGTAGATCGGTAATGTTGAGTACACTGACACCATTACAGCAAGGGAAATCCTTAGGAAGTCAAAAACAAGTTAATGGACAAGGAAGCAGATAGATCCAGTATTTCCCTGTATAAGCAAAATTTATGAATAAAAATACAATGATCACATTGTATACAGACAGTATTGTTGAAAGGTTTGGGATCAGTGAGTAATCTGAAAAACTGTATCATGGTTTCCATAAAAAATGATTAATATGAAATGTTTCTTGAGCAGAAAATCAGTATATTAGAATGATTGCTGAAGACACTGAAGGCTGTTGAATATTCAGCTTTATCATCACAGGCATATAATGTTTTTAAGGTTATTGTTATTGTAATAATACTTCACAATATTTCTGTCTTTACTTTATCTTGGTGAGTTTTTAACATAGAGTGGGGCTGCAAAAGAACAATTTGTCCTTGAATTGTTGTAGTTACATAAATCTAAAAATAAATATAGGGATTAAGGCCAAGATAAAACTGTTTTTAGCAATAAATCCCTAAAACACAGATGCACTTGCATATCTATGGAATATGCTTGGTCTTACATGCAGATAAGGGTCTAGTACACATAATAAAAGTCAAATTATGATGCATGAGAATAATTTTAGCAGCACTCTGGGAAAGGCTCAATGTCTTTGATATTCCTGTGTGCACAGAAACTGGCCTGTATGACCATCTGTGAACTAGCTTGTGTCTCTGGCTGGTATCCAGAAGGCATTGTTAATGGTATGAGTATCTGCTCAAACAGTACGACTTCAAGCTAGAACATTAACCTGCTCGTTGACAATGTCTGGAAAAAATAACAGCTCATGAAACAAATCTGACATGGATTCAGTTGGTTTGTTTTATAGGGCCAATTGTGACAACATTAAAGGATTAAATGCAAAAAAATTCTGCCAACATTTATTCATGTTATTCTAAAAAGGCATGACTGTCATCTTCAAGATATTTGGAGAAAAGTATTTGGGGGTTTTTTGCCAATTGAGTGGAAGTCTTTTGGTTAATTAATGATAAATGGTAAATAAATTCTTTAAAATATATTTTTTGTATTGCACAGAAGACAGAAAGTCAGGTTTGAAAAAAAAGTACTTTCATTTTAGGTGAATTATCACTTTGAAAATATTAATTTCGCCCCAAATATTAATCTGTATATATTTATAGTTAGTTAGATAATAATTATATTAATAATTGATGAGAGAATTATGCATATACCACCAAATTATCTTTCCCTTTCCACCTTAAAATATTTTCTGTGCTGCTTACGTATGTTGAGAAGTGTCTGCCATCTGCTATTGCACTGAATGACTTCCAAGCCTCGTGAGAACTGAATTTTACACCTCAACAAACTCAGGGAATCAGGGAATTACTAAAAATGATCACACAACTCTCAGAGCAATTTCTCTTCCTGTCTCATTTGAATTTCTAATGTGCACGGAACTGTCTCCACAGAGCAAATTAGACCCCAAAATAGTCTGTCTGGTCTTACAAGCAACTACCAAACCCGAATAAAACAGAACAGTAACACAGGAAACCAAACATTAACATTGGAGAAAATCAAACCAGTGGTACCTGCCATATTTCATAGAAGGTGGGATCCATTTTTGATATATATGGGTTTAGACATGTCCTCTATTCTTATTAGAGGGTTTGTTTAATGATCTTTATTAAATTTGTGTGGCATATTGAACATGTAAAGCATCTTATTTATATGTCATTCTTCATTTCATTTCTGTCTCAAACTGACTCAGTGGAGTGGTGAGTCATTATATTATTGATATTATTTTAATTTATTTGATTGGTTTTCAAATTACGTTTGTAATGTTTAATAAGTTAATAGATACATTGTTTAAAAAAAACAACTAACAGTGGTACCTGAAAATGAAGGCGCTAAACAACTGAAATGAAACTGAATCTTACGTTTCTGGTGGAATCTTCATTTGAGCATGTGTGAAGATGCACATCCAGCCTGTGTAGACCATGAAGAACGTGACCCAAGAAGACCCTCTGATGTTATACATGATGCTGACATCTATCCTTCAGAGTCACTTCTGTCATGAGAAGAAGTCCTGAGAATCCACTACTCCAGCAGGATGCCTAAAACCCAACGTCCATTCCACTTACTTCCATTCATGCTGGCCTAAATGTTTCCAAAAGTCTCTTACGACCCTTCCGAGCTACTCATCAACTGAACTTGTGCATCCAAAAGTTCTTGGAGGGCCTTATGAACCACGTCAGCGAACTCCTAATCATGCTCAGATCTTCCAGAAACTTCTCAAACTCTCATTGAGCTGCATGGAGTAATCAACACTTCTCATATTCAGGATGATACCGATAATCCAAGTAATCCACTTAACGTTATCATTAGGTCCTTCTTTCTTCGTGTGAAACTCAGGTGAAAATTATATCAATACATGCTCTCCGTACCATCATCCGCATAACATCACACCTGAAAGATGCTCTCCAAAGTTCCCATGTTCTTGGCATTCATCTTAACATATAAATCAAGCAAATGTCAAGCACACTGCTGCAGCTGAGATTCACTTCCAGAGCATCCAATCCTGCATCACCCAATTTACAGTGTAATCCACTTGGATTACAATCTCTCCACACAGTGGGTTCATAAGCGTGGGGAGGGGAGATGGAGAGAGGAGAAAAGGGTGGGCACACTGGAGAGAGGCAGCGGATTGGGCGAGTAAGAGTTTTGTTGTCACTAAGAGGATTAGTAGTGATTTCGGGAGGTTGGCCTATGTCCATCCAATCAGTGTAAGTGAACAGCTGTGGTTTGTAGAAGGACAAGGCCATCTAGTGGGGACATGACAGCTGCTTGTTTTGCATGAAGATATGCCAGCACTCTCACAACACTACATCCATCCTGTATGACTTTCTTTCTGCAGATTTCAGAAGAATAGTTCATGATAATTTCATGTTTCTGAAAGCTTATACGCTCTAGATCCTTTTCATGAAAGAAAAGGGTTTTAGATGACCACTAAGTGAACTGTATACTGGTATTTACTATCTGTCTTTTGCTCAGGGACTAAGATGTCCATATGCTGTGTGACCTTTTGCTCTCTATTTTTTCCAAAGAAATGAGTGCTACCAAACGATTAATCGTGATTAATCGCATCCAAAATATTTTTTTTTGTTAACCTAATATATTAGTGTGTACTATGTATATTTATTATGTATACATGAATACAAACACATGCATGTATATTTAAGAAAATATGTTATACTTATATATTTAATATATTTATATAAAATATTATAATTAAAAAAAATAAATGTATATACATCTAAATATTTTCAAAATATATCCTGTACATCCGTGTATTTATAGATATATAATAAATAAACCCAGTACATACCCATATATTATTAAAACAAAAACTCTTATTTTGGATACAATTCACAATTAATCGTTTGACAGCACAAATTAAAAAAAATAAAGAAATAAAGAAATGTAAAAAAAAAAAAAAAAGCTAAATAAAAGCAAACTACTTTTTAAATCAGAAGATATTTCCTTAAAATCTATAACATCATGTGAGAACCACAGTATATAAACGTGTCTAACCACACTATATCTGTGTGGAGTTCTTCCTGTGATCACGAGCAGGGCTATCTATTCGAATGGCAAAAGGAAAAGATCAATCTATATTTTATTTATAATTTTTCAATATGAATCCCTTTGTTGAAAGAAAGTCAAACAGGTTTTATACTTTTCATTTTTGTATGATCTGTTAATAATTAAAAAAAAAAAAAAGTTCTGATGTGCATCTGGGAATAAAAGAGATTCAGATTTACAAATTACAACATACAGATAATCATGATTAAGCTGATTTTAATGAATAAATAAATAAAATAAAGACACAATTCGACTACAAGCACTTGAAAGTGAGTCCTCAGCCAACGGTATCCAATGCTCTCCAGAAATATGCTCAAATTCATTACAATATCACATTAATATAGTGAAGAAAAAATAACTTCACCTGCTTGAAGAGTTTTGTATCGAGTCTCTAAGTCAGTTGCTTATGTGTCTGAACTTAGTATCTTACTAGCTGTCAAATTTAAGATTGCCTTCACATTATAGTGCTATTTATCTCTTAGCAGTTTATTCAGCATACTAAATCAGTTGACTTCCATTCATAAAAACGTTTCTGTCGTAATTCCGCAGTCCACACTAATTTAAGCAACATCAATATTTGCAGCCCTACATCAATATTTTCAACGAAAGAAGGACTACTGGGGGAGGAGCTTCTTCTTCTTTTGTTTACTGGCGCGTTGCATTGGGGGAGGAGCTCTTCACCGGTATTTGTTTTGACCAATCAGAGTGCAGTATATAGAAACGGCTCGACCAATCAAATCGCTGGAGTTGGCTCTTGTCTAGGCATGTTCTTCTAGCTCTGCTGATTATCGGATCCACGTGTACGTAGAGGTACAGTATGTGCTGCTGTGTAAAATTATTTAAGTATTACAACGCTAATAATTTTACTGGAATGTCTTGTAGTGTAATATAGGGTTTGTGTTGTTATTAAACGTGAAACGCGACAGCTGACGTTATTGTTTCTTTGCGAAATGTTTAGCTAGCCAGTGCTAAGTGACTGTACTGAATGGTCACGATCACAGCTTATATATAATTTACATAACAATTGACACTTCAGACCTTTTCCTTTTCTTAGATTTAATGTGTAATAATTATGTACATCATATATGTGCATGTAAGGACACATGCTGCAATTTGATTGACAAAAGTATCCTCTTTTCTGACAGATGTAAAACTACGTGGTGACATAATGTCTGATTCACCTTGGAGATATTCCACCAGTAATGGTGTGGACCAAAATATATTGTCAGCCACCAACAAAGAAACAAGCTCTACTTCTCATCAAGCTAAAAGGAGAAGGAAAACGAACAAACGTAAAAAATCTAATGAAGTGTCATTTGAACGAAGAAGAGGAAAGAAAAGAAAGTTGGATGAGCTGTTGGCAAACAAGACTGAGTGTGTTAAACATGGAGATGTTTTGGATTCTGTACCTGAACCGTCAAGTCATGTACAATTCAAAAAGCCCAAAATAACTCCTCATACGCTGACTGGTAACGCTGAGTCTGTGTTACCTCTCAGTGAAAGCTGGGAGGTGGACAGTGGCTTTTCATCTGAATCCAGTCCTTCCACTAGTGGCAGGAGTTCGCCGTGTGTGGGAGTAGACCACTCTAAGGTTGTGGCTATGGACTGTGAAATGGTCGGTACTGGACCTGGGGGCAAATGTAATGAAGTGGCACGCTGTAGTATAGTAAATTATTATGGTAGTATTTTGTATGATAAGTATATTTTGCCACGAAATCCAGTCACAGACTACCGCACAAAATGGAGTGGTATTAAGAAACATCATTTACAACAGGCTGTGGCTTTTGAGGACGCTCAGAATGAGGTGAGGAGGCACTACACCTAACTGTACTGTATATACAATTTTCTGTTGAAGTATTTTGTCTTAAATGTGTTTATTTAATATTAAGTCAAAGTTTTTATTAATATTGAGTAACATAAATAAAATGATTAACCAATAATAGTAGATAAAATAAAATAAGAAAAAAAAAAAATATATATATATATAATTTTTAAGCATGGTTTGCTTACACTGTCACACCATAGGACACATTGATAATACTACCCATTTTCTATTTGTATTTTTTGTATTTGCATTATTTTGATAATGTAGAATGCCATTACCTTTATTACATTATTTTTTTTGTTTTATAATGAAACCATGAAAGCTGTATCATTTAAAACATTAACAAATTTATGTTGTTAATTATTTATTACATTTTAATAATGAGCAATAATTGAATAATAATTTAAATATATTTATATATAATTATTTATCATTTAAATTATTATTATTATTAAATAATAATTGAATAATTATTATTACACGCACATATGTATGTGTGTGCGTGCTGATATACTCATTGGTGAGCTCTGTATTTCATAGAACATTGCTAAAATAATAGGGTTTTTTTTGTTTTTGTTTTTTTTATCCAGATTATCAACATCCTCGAAGGGAAGATTATTGTGGGCCATGCCTTATTTAATGATTTCAGGGTTCTTTACATCTCCATCCCACGGCACATGATTAGGGATACCAGTTCCTGTAGATTGCTGCAAGAGTTGTATGACCCCTCCATTACATGCCATATCTCTTTGAAGAAACTGTCTGAGAAACTTCTCAATAGGACCATACAGGTAAGACTGTGTAGCAGATGACTTTTTTTTTTTTTTTAATGAAATAACATTGGAACATCAAGTTTGGTGTACTGTATATATGTTTTTTTTTCTTTACTTGCTGCTTGATGTTTATATAACGGATATTTCTTTTAGTCTGGAAGAATGGGTCACTGCTCTGTAGAGGACGCTTGTTCTACCATGGACCTGTATAAGCTGGTAGAGGACCAGTGGGAAAAGAACATCCTCCTGTCCCAGGATTTGGACACCAACCATACCTCAAACCCCCAAAACAACCTTAAGCACTACATGCAGGATGAATACTGGCCAGAAAGCATAATGGACTGCAGCCCCTAAGACCAAGAGTTAGGATAACGGTGCTAAACTCAATGCTCAATAACTTTTCTAAACATGTTAACAGTCAATAAAGAAATGTTGTCGAACATTAACTTGAACTTGAAAGGTTTAAGTAACTTAAACTTTGACTTTGTAAAAGTTAATCATATTTATTAAGGGATTTTAAATATTAACAGATTTCTGAATTTACACAGACTGCATTTTAGGGAATAACTCCATTGTGAGTTTTCATTTGTATGATCAATGTTATTAATGTGTAATGTTATGTTAGTGACGTTATGCTGCTAGTTAGCACTGGCCACTCATGGCTGTTCATCTAAAAAGCACTGTCATGTGAAAACTTTAAATATAAGATGTTTAAATAAAGATTATGGGAAAATGTTCTCAAACTCACAATCAATTTGCCGCATTTCTTTTGGGGTCTGCAAGATAAAATTCACTGTCGAACTAAGCAGGACATTTGTCTGACAAGTTTGAACACAAGTAATGAGTGAAAAGGAGGGCAAAAAAAGTATAAATTATTGGATTTATCCAAAATAATGCACTGAACAATAGTAAACATGATCACACCTTAAAGGGATAATTTATATAAAAACAAAGTCATAATTTTCTCACCCCCATCTTGTTTGAAACTTGTATCTTGCGTTAAAAAAAGTTGACAGTAGCCATTGACTTCCATAGTGTTATAGGATGGGTTGGGAGACAAAATCGGTCATAATATAGTTATTTTTTCTTTAAATATGGGTCTTTAAAAGCTTACATTTTTCAGAGCCATTGAAATGTTATTATAATTGTAACCAGTGTAAATATCACAAAAAAACAATATTAGCTTAAAAAAACCTCAAGCTTATTGAAGACAAGTAAACCGTCAGCAGAATAAAAACAACTACAGTAGAACAAATAGCAGTGCGATTTACTCTCTTTTCTTGTGATACTGCTGTCACTTTAAGAGCTGCTTGGATCCAATATAAGTTTACATGTTATCTTTCTGATCTGTTTAGTTTCACCTAAGACCTACCTACAGTAAATTAGTGTTTATAAGGATACCTGCAAAGATGGACATTTTGACACATAAAAGTGTGTGTATTTAACTGTTCAAGGCCTATAAAGAGGCAAAAATAATTTTCTTCGAGCACCATCTTTACCTGCATGTGCCTCTCTGGCAGCGAAATGATCACTTCAATTATCAGTGAATAGGTCTGCATTTTGGTCCAACCCACATTACGCCTCTCCTGACCCCAGTGGCCCTTTGTGAAACTGCTTTCCCTCTTTTTCCTTTGTTCAAACAATAGTTATATTGTTAAGATGTATGTTTCAAAACTTAAAAAAACCTTGGTTTTAAATAGGTGTGTAAAGACTACAGTGTGATGCAAGCTCTCACTTGGCAGCACATGACCAGGGTTGGATTGAAACTGTGATGTAATGCATCGTCTTATAAGCTGTCGTGTAAGTGTTTATTGATCTGAAGATTCTGTCTTGGCTGAAACAATATACCTGCATAATAATGAATCATCGAATTTTGTCTGTCAGCTATGCCTTTAACCAAAAGACGTAAAATAAACACTGAGCAGTTCTAGTAGCACAGAGACGGCCATTGTGCTGCAATCACTGCTTTAGTAATACAGACCCTCACATTCAAAGGCTAAATCCTGCTTTACAGGATTATGGCCACCGCACCGATCAATGTATCAGTGGGAAACATTGCAGTGACGTTAGAGGGTGAAATACCATAATTCTGGCTGCGTACAACTAAAAATGAATTTTGAGTGCTTGAATTTTGTGTGTGGCCTAAACTAATACATTTCATTATTCACTTACATAATTCATAATTTACTTGTACGCCATTTTAACTATAAATATCCTTCCAGAGCAGTTTTAGAGAGAATGCTCTCTAGAAATATATAACAAATGGTTCGACAAACTAGTATTTTGCTTTCTGCGAAAATATTATTTGACTTAATTTTTTCACGTATCGTCATTGTATTGTAAAGAATAAATAAACATATACAGCATTTATGGTATTAAATAACGTTTGATTAGCTATTTGTATGTAGAGATACATTAAACTGATGCATTATTTCATAATTCTAAAAAAAAATGCCTATATCTGTATCTTGGCATTTGAACACGGCTTTGTGTTGAAGGTCTATTTCCAGAAACAATTCACGTTGCCAGCACATCGTTTTCACTGGTGCTGGAATCAGTCAAATCTTATTGGTCAGTGGATTTAACCGCTAATATGTCTGACACACTCTTTCTCATAAACTCCCTGTTATTTTTTTTAATCACACAATGTGTTTGGGGTCAGGGAAGGTTCCTCTTGATTAAAGAGTCATGATGCTATTGGTTGCAGGCTATTGGTCAATGTTCTCTTTGCTCCTTTTCTCAATGTTTTTGGCTGATTAACATCAAATCTGCTCTGCATAATCCATATGACGTTGTTAATCCATCACAGGTCACACTACAAATTATTGCAGGCTGCTGTTGCTCACCTCACTCAGTTCTGGTGGCTTGAGCAGCTCTGCATTGTGACAGGTAAGTGTCGTTTCGGAGAGAGCGTGGGATTTGTTATGTCATGCATCAGGATGTATGTTGCTCAAGTTTTGGAAACATTTAAAATACAAATGATTAATTCTCTATTATTTAAAAGTGTTGGTGGTTGTAATGATGTAGAATGAATTGTAATCTGGGAGATTTTTTTTTTTTCACTTTCAACGTTTTCAGGGTTTTTAGTGCAATTTTCACCTCAACATGTCAGACTGTTGGAGGCTACCACAAGCTGGAATGCCTGTGAAATAGCAAGAAATGTCCTAATTATATAACCTAACGTATCAAATTCAGTCATCTGCTCTTAAAATTGAATTTCGGGGACTCCCAGGTGGACATAAATGATTTCTTGGGAGTCCTCAAAAATTTTACTAGAAAACGTAAAAGTTAACATATTAACAAGGTATTAAACATGCTTGATATTGTTTTTATTTCCAATAAAATTCCAGTTATTTGTTTCATTATTTTGATATTTTCTTACCAGAGTTTCTGCAGGTCTTAAAAATCTCTTTTGAAAATGAACAGAAAGACTTGAATTTAAGTCATGGCATTAAATGTTGCAGGCATTGCAAAAATTAATACCTCATTCAGTATTTTAGAGTTATTTTCAAGTACAAATATCAAATTATTATACGTTAAATATGTACAAATATTTCAAGTAACACTTACTTGAGATTCAAGATGAATATAGTCTAAAGACTGGTCAGAAATCATGGTCAGAAGCCATATTAATTTATTAGAATTTTGATTACAAAATAATGAAATAATTGTTAAAAATAAGATTTAAAAAAAACATATATTTTATATTATTTAAAAATGTTTTTTTAATATTTTATTAGTTTTTTTAATTGATTTATTCATTTAGTATTTTATTTTTCTAATAGTAAAAAAAAGTACAATGACAATACAAAGCCACATTTAATTTCTCAAACTACCTGTTTTCTTTATTATATCATGCTTAATTTTTCTTTGTCAAATTTCTTTGTATAATTGGGTATTTATGCATATAACATTTTATTAAATAAAAGTAAGGGAAATCATCATCATCTGGGGACCTGAGCATTAATTATTATTATTTTTTATTTTTGTAATCAAAGCATTTTCCATGTTTTCTCTCTTTCCACAGAAAGCTGCACTGAGCATCTGAAGCAATGGCTGTTGTTGTAAGTACATTTATTTTTTGTCTTTACAAACTGTTAAACCTCATTCAGTCTTGCATTTGCTTACTAACTAAATTTCCATTAGTGAAGTATTTCCTACAGAAGCTTTAAGACCCTGTTATGTCACCAAACATGTGATCTCACCCAGGCTCCTTCGAACCAT
>JAUMHR010000040.1:1204189-1227609 GCA_032361145.1 Enteromius fasciolatus
GAAGGTACTAAAAAATTTGAAATGTTACGGTACCAGGTTTTCTGAAGTACCGGTAGTACCGAGCAACGGGTCAACCCCGGTTCTTGCTGCGCTACCCGAAAGGTGCGCAGTTGTGTCTTCTTCATAAAAGCACAGAGAGATGGTGACCGGTGGTGCTATTGATGAGGCGGCTCTGAATCTGCTCGTTGAACAGAAAGGAGGAAAGAGCCACGTGTGGAAGTATTTTGTTTTTGAAGCTGATGACAAGGGCAACATCATTGATCACCAAAAACCCATCTGCAAGCGGTGTCTTCGAAGTTTTATGTCAAAAGGAGGAAATACATAGAACTTTAGAAAACACAATAAACATTGCAATTTGCTTAGTTAATCGTTACTGTGCGTTCACACCGCCGCCAATGAGAGCGTCAAAATTCGCCCTGGCCGCCCTGCCGACAACGCTGTACAGAGATTTTTGGATGCTCTTGATGCTCTGACGTAGATTGAATGCCTGTCTTGTATTTAAAGGGGCCGCTAATAAAACAAGCTTGTGCGGACCGACCACACGGAGGGTATAAGTTAACCTTGTGAAATATATTGATTGTGAGTGTGTAAAAATACACTATTATGTCCTGTTTTAAACGCTATAGGAGCATTAACTAGTTAATAAAGACACTTTATTCTGATGATGTGCATTAACTTTATGTATTTTCTAAAAATAAGCGGGAATTTCAAGTTGAATTTAGCGCCAGAGCATGCAAAGCTGTTACTGCTGCAGAATATTCTGACATATCAAAACATATCTTTAGATCTTCTGTGTGCCAAATATTGCATATATGGTACTATTTATTATGCGACCTTAAGAGATGTAAAGTGTCCATCCGAGGTGGTCGTCAGAGTATCTGAGCATCTTCTGATTATCTGTTTTGATTCGTATAAATGCCAGAATATTTGCCAAAAGGTCAATATGAAATTAAACTATTTTTCAGCCCTTCCATTACAACCACCTGTTATATAAGACTACTTCCACAATCCAGTCCATTTTCAATGGATTGAATTAAGTTCTGCCATACATTTTTGTCTGTTTCACCCAGAAATGTCACATTATCGTTTCATGTGTTTTTTTATAGTTTATTACAGCCCTACTGAATGAGTGGTTGACCTGGATAAGGTTGCTGCAGGCACTGCATGGCTTTATGGCATGATAAGAGAACTGAATTTTGGTGCAGTGTTTTTTCTGCTGTGCCCATTCTGCCAGACCGACCAGCATTGTTCCTCTGTGGAACAATCCTGATATATTTTGATATGCTATCCAGACACAATTCACAGTCAAATCAGCACAGATAATCAGCAAAGGCTCAATTCATGAAGATTCAGTTTCTTTATTTTATTTCTCATTCATATTTTTGAATGTGATTATGAAATGAATAGAGCAAACAAACGACCTCTCTCTCTTTCACTCTGAGTACTTTATTCATTCATGTAATTTAATTAACGATTAAATCTTGTTAAAATGCCCTGGAAAACTTACTGTCATTACCTATGCATTCATCTAATGCTTCATTCAGAACAACATACAGATGAAGTAATGCTAAAATCAGTGCCAGGTATTTTTTTATGCTCTGGTTTAGTGCTTTGACTCAAAAAGAATCTGCAGTGTTATCAATATCCAAATCATAAATTATTGAGCAGCCTCAATTATGTATAACTGACCTCCCTCTGCTGTTCAGGATGTCAGCACAAATTGCATGAATGAATGGCTCTAAAACGCGATAATTTTCAAGCAAAAAAATATATGGTTAGTAATTATACTAGTATTATTGTAATATACACAGTCCTGTGCGAAAGTCTTAGGCCAGTAGTATTTTCACCAATAAAAATGGTTTTAAGTCGGTTATTTCTATCTTTTGCGGCAGCGTGGAAATAATTTTTTTTTTCATTTATTTTAATAATGCAGTGAGATTATTGTCTGCACAAGAAGTCTGACAACAGCCAGTGCTCTACACAGAGATCTGATCATCATCCAGTCTGTCTGGAATCACATGAAGAAACAGAACAAACATAGACAGACTCAATCCAGAAGAACCGTGGCAACGTCTCCAAGATGCTTCAAAAAAACCTTCCTGGAAAGCTACCTAAAAACCATGCGCAAGTGTACCTCAGAACAGAAGCTGTTTTACCAAAAACTGTAATACCAAATATTCATTTGATTCAGTTAATAAAAGTTCATTGATAAATTAAATCTATTTATGGCATTATTTTTGAAAGCATCCTCATTTTACACGAGTGTCTAAAACTTTGAACAGTACTGTAGCTTTGCAGGTTTTTTTGAAGCATCTTGGAGACGTTGCCACAGTTCTTCTGGATTTAGTCTCAGTTTGTCATTCCAGACAGACTGGACGATGATCAGATCTCTGTGTGAAGCACTGGCTGTTGTCAGACTCCCTGTGCAGACAATAATCTCACTGCATTTTTACAATTAATGACAAAAATAATGTTTGAAAATGTAAAACTGATATTTCCATCTTACACGCAAAAATAGAAATAACCGACTTAACTATTTTTGTTGGTGAAAATACTACTGGCCTAAGACTTTTGCACAGTTCTGTATATACACTACTGTTAAATGTTTTGGAACTATTTTATGCTTACAAAAGCTGCATTTATCGAAATACATTAAATCTGTAATATTTAGAAATATTATTAATATTTAAAACAACTGGATACCATTTAAAAACATTTCAAGATATAATTTAGTCTGGTCATAGATCATTGCTAAATAAAAGTACTGTCAATCTGTTCAGTTTTTACTGTTCATAAACTATTGAAAAGTAGTAAAAGTGATATATACTATGATTTATGCTTAAAAAAATTAAAGGGTTACTCCACCCCAAAATGAAAATTTTGCAATTATTCCCTTCCTATAAAAGCTTCACTCGTCTTCCCATTGACTGCCAGGTAATGAACACTGTCAAGGGCCAGAAAAGTATGAATGACAGGATACTCCATCAGTGGACCAATCTGTCCTTTATGAAGCGATGAGAATACTTTTTGTATTCAGATTGAACCACTGATGGCAGACAACCTACTGTATGTTTATGGTCATACTTTTCCGGACCTTGACTGTTATTTATCTGCCAGTAGATGACATAGTCACAAGCCTCCGGTTTTCATCCAAGATAGCTTAAATTGTGTTCTGAAGATGACCGAAGCTTTTACAGTTTGCAACAGCATGATTAATGACAGATTCTTTCAAGGCTAGTTAGTCAAAGCTAGTTATCAAACTGCACCAGTATCTGCTCACTTCACAAAACAAACATTTTCATTAAATTAAATATTAAAAGATCCATACACTGCATAGTGTTATGTTTCCAAGTCGAAACACAATGTTTAATCAGCTTGATTGTTTGTTTCGTTCCTCGTTTCAGCATCTTCAGACGTCTCACTGGCCTTTTGTATCAGTCGAAAACAAAACCCTGCTGAAGATTGCTCAGACAACTGATGTGACTGGGTTTGTTCTAGCGCTTACAAATATTGTACAGCCCAGAACTGTATAAATTGATTTTCAGAGAAGAATAATATTTAGTGGATATATTTACCTCTTGCACCTTCCACCTCATTCCCTCAAGGCCATGATGTATGTGTATGAACTTCATCTTCTGCTGGTGTAAAGAGCAGCAGCCCTTGGCTAAGCACTAGTATTCTGCTTTATTTCATCACTTAAAATTGTAGGCATGCCGAGGCATCTTCTGTAACATTATGTTATCTTTGCAGTCACATTTAATCAATTCAATGCCTCCTTGCTAATTAAACAATTAATTAATTTCTCTAAAACTATTAATTTCTAAATTAATATCTTACAGACCCTAAACTTTTGTACAGAAACGTATACACACACATAAGACTATACTTCAAAAGAGCTTTTACAATATTCAGAGGTACTGTATGAAGTTTTGGCTTTGGGCCTTAATTATCAGTCAGTCTGAAAATCATGTGATCGTTCACTCCCCCCTCAGCATCAGTGAAATTCATAATTATGGCTCAGTGCTTGTATTATAAATAGGTCCTGCTTGCGGCTTCAGCTCTAAAGTGCCAATTTCCTTTGTGTGTATCCTGAGAGAAAAAAGAAAGAGTCAAATGGCTGGCATAAACTTGTACATAAGGACCCTTGTGAACTCCCAGTGACTCTATTAAAGAAAATGACTCCCTTTCCATCCTTTTAAACAGTTAAAGCAAAGATTTTGTCTATGCGTGCTAAATTAACAGCAACGTAAGCAAAATAACACTCTTAAAATGTGGGGTCTCCGAGTGAAAATACCTCCAGACACCATGAGAGGGAATGTCTGGGTCAGATTCTGGTGAGTAGGTGCTGTTAGCTAAGACATCCGCAAGTGATAGACACGGTCAAGAGGTCATGGTTTGACTGGTCACTTCACTACACCAGATAAAAACTGACTTCCTGAGAAATGGGAATACTAATGCACAATTTTCTCTAGGTATTATAGACTTATGGGGAACATGTGACTCAGGCGGGACTGGAAATAACAGAAAATTCTTCTCCAGACCATTACTTTCCAGCCTGCAGACAATCAGTTTTCCCAACCGCTGACTCATAGAGCATAACGGTGGTCGAAACGTCTCATTCGGTCTCTCTAATAGGATATTTGAGGGGATGAAGCCTGTCAGCAGCTAATGCAGTGGTGGCCACAGTTTAATAAAAAGCCAATTGTGCCAGAATCTGATATTACCAAAGTAGAAACAATTCATTTTATTGCAAGGCACTATTCCCGCCCAAGGCATTCCTTAACAAACATTAAGATAGCATAAGTCTGTAGAGTGTCATATTAATTGGGTAACGATGGTTAACAGTAGCTATAATGTGCACATAGTACTTCTCTCCTCACAAAGCGCACTAATTAGCCCCTCACATCGACGCTCACCTTGACTCATGCCAAGATGCGGGTCACCATGGAAACATAGTAGAAGAAGAGAGGAGGAGGTTGAGTGACTCAGTAAAAATGAAAACACCGATCATGCCATTTCCTCGCCCCTGAACCTCTCCAGCAGCCGTAGCAAGACTTGACTGATCGAGGTCATTCCTGCTGTGACACTCTTGATGTTTTTGATTTTAGATCATCTGGGAGTTTATTTACCCCTCATTTCTTTGTTTTCGTCAGACCCTGGAGGGTTCAGTCCTGTTACGCAGCACTTTTGAACTTACCTTTTGAAAATATGAATATGCTCAGGTCAAGCTGAGAAACTCTCACAATGGGCTTACTTTCTATTTTGCATTTCTATATCATGTAATCATGTGTCAATGTACACATAAATACATAAACGATTGACAATTTTTTCTTTCTTATCATCTTATTTGATCAAATATACAGTAAAAGTTTCAAATATTTTACAATTTAAAGGAACTGTTTTCTATATTAATATATTTTAAAATGTAATTTATTCATGTGATGCAAAGCTGAATAAGCGTTTATTAATATTATCCATTTTGATATTGTGAAAAGATAAACAGAAAGTTCAAAACAACATTTATTTTAAAAAAAAAACTTACATTTAATGTGAACAAGTATTATTGACCCCCAGGCATTTAAAAAGTTAGTTAACATAATGATACAAATGATTTCCATCTATAAAATGAGTTTATTTAATATATTCCAACACATATGATGGGGATATGAAAATGTGCTGCATAATAGGAATGACACAGCTGTATCTTTAAGCCACCTGCAGTTCATTAACAGGAAAAGCCCAAAGGAGCAGCTCTCAGTTCTCAAAGGGCTTCAAACTGCTGAGTAACTCACAGTTCAGTTCACAACCAAGAGCTGTGAGGATATAATCAGGTATTATAACTGATACTTACCAAAACAGATGAGAAATTACAAGATGCGGATGCAAGGAGTGTCTAAAATTACAAAAGGGTTGAAATATTATTAAATTTTTTAAAAGATGGATGGATAAGAAGTCTCTTTCCATTTGTTGTTTTTCCCAATTTTTAAACGTTCTGCATTACTCATAATCTCCATTAGATGGCAGCAGTTTATAGTTATAAAGGAGATTTGTAAAGGAAGGAGTGAGAACTTAATATAAAAAAACATGCAGTATATCCTTAATTATAAAAAAGAATTCAGCTTCAAGTTCTGAAAAAAGTAACAAAATTTCCATCAGTCCTAGACAAATCAGTTACTTTCGCCAATACTCTATCCTTTTGTTTCCAATTAGAATAGCAACACATCTGTTTTGTGCTCTTGGACAACCACTGAATTGCTCTGAGTTTGAATGTCATTGATCTATGCTAAGGTGCATGCTGAATATGATACGGTCGAATCGATACCGTGGTCCCATTTGCACCATCAGCCCGGGAGCCTTGTGTCTGACGGGCCTTGAGCAACAGAAAAGCACAATCTGAGACATCAACCTTTAGTGGTTGTTAACCTTGTATCACCCCACAGACCAGTCATCACAATCTGATCTAAGCACACAGCATGCCCTTCAGCAGGGTCAGAGGGCATCCCTCCACCTCCCAAGCTTTTTTCCATCCATTTTCTGTCATTGCAGACTAAGTGCTCTTATGTTCTAAACCTATTACTAGGCCCATATTTTGTTAAAGGGAAAGTTTACCCTCGTCCCTCACCCTCGTGTCATTCCAAACCAGTAAGACCTTCATTCATTATCTAAACAATAATACATTTTTTGATGAAATCTGAGTTTTCTGACCCTGCATAGAAAGTAATGCAACTGACACGTTCAAAGCCCAGAAAGGTAGTAAAGACATCATTAAAATAGACCGTGTAACATCTGTAGATTGGATGAAGCTACAAGAATACTTTTTCAATACTTTTGTCTGTTGTTTTACTGTCTATGGAGGGTCTGAATGAAATCTCTGGGATTTCATCAAAAATGTTTACATTTTTGTTCTGAAGATGAATGGTCTTGCAGGTTTGGAACGACATGAGGGTGAGTAATTAATTAATTTTCTTTTCATTTTTGGGTGAACCAAACTTAAAGGAAAGTATGATGCTTAAAGTAATGTAGCTTATTGAGGAGAGGTGCTACTTTTGTAAACGTTTGAGCTTTCTTGTTTTTTGCCAGGCTTGCAATAATATTAACACACACAAAACCTACAAAAAAAAAGACATACTGTAGTAAAACACTGGCAACTTTCTGCGGGTTACATTGTGACACCAATGGGTTGTGCTAAGGGACATTCAGGAACATTCAGGAATCAAACACTGCTGTTGTTTGCTTATAGAAAACACACAATAGCTTTGTTGATGGCTTCATTCTGAATTATTTTTGTTGGTGCAAGCAAAGCAACGGACAATAAAAATGTAATTTACTCAATGTTAACGTCTTGATCAGTGAATATAGAGGAATAGTCATGATGTATCTTTGTAGGGCAACCCTTGACAAAACCTCAAAAAGATTTTTCCATTGACTTGAATCTTGTAGAAAATAAGATCTTTGACCAACAAAAGTTTATATACGAAGGTCTTACAGGTTTGGATCAACATGAGGGTGAGTAATTACTAAAAACAATTAAAAACACAATAAGGCTGTGAAAGCTAGTGAGTAGATGATGTTTTCAGTTGAGCGTATTAAATGTAACTGTCCCATTTAGCCACTTGTTAACAAGCGCCTTTTTAGGTTAAAAGTAGTAAAGGAAGTATATAATAAATGTGAAAATATCTCGAGCTTGTGTTAACCACAAACTTTATTTCATTCATTTAACTAAAAAACATGTTCAAAAACCCACTGACTCAAGAATGATGAAACCAGAAATGCTAAAACGATCGTTTGAAGGGTTTGGCTTACAGAGATACATCATCTCTGCAGTGCTTCTGCTGTTATATGAAAGCATTATGACATTCACAGTCACTGTTAGATCACAATCGGTGATCCAATGCAGTCTCCTGCCTATATATATATTCAGAACAAAAGCACTCTGTGCTAAATTACATTGCCATTTACATGAAATTTGTCTCCAGCTACTGTATCATTCACCTCCTCTGACAGCAGCTTAGGGTTTAAAATGGGTAGTAAAGCACTTTCTCAGCAGTTAGGAAATGAAAAGCATGCTAGTCTTTGAAACAGCTTATCACTTTTTTGAAACGTCCTGTCTTACACCGAGGCACATTTGAGCCTTTATGATTCTGCCACTACACAGCTCCAGCACACACACTGCAGCAGTCAAGCACTGGCTCTGCAGCTCCTCTCCTCCTGACACAGCTCTTTGATTACCACTGTGCCAGGCAGTACAGTGCAAGCAGGACCCGAATAAACACACATGCTGGACTCCCTGTGGAGAGATTCTCAGTGCTGCACTATCGAGTGTGTAGTCTGTATGCAAGACCACCGCAGTTTGACCTTGGGCTGGCTATATGAAAATATTTATGTGTGCCATACTGGGAAATAAATGGAAATATGTCTTATCCTTGCAATTGTTCATTTATCTTGAGCTTCATCTTTCATTTAAACTTCTGACTTAATTTGCATTCAACTCTACTGTAGGATCAAGATGTCATCCTTTCAATCAGACTGACCTCTGACCTCGGCTGAGAACTGGGCGGAATGTCTGGTTATGAAAAGCTGTAGTTGTTGGTCCAGGTTACATTCTGACACGCTGATGTCCCAGGAACGGATACCTGCAGGTACAGAGAGACACGGGTAGCTGAACTTTACATGTGTACGCTTAGTTCATATCATATAATGAGCTCTTTTTTCATATGTATCATACGTTTGCTTTATTATATTACATTGGTAACACTTTACAATGAGGTGTCATTTGTTAGCATTAGTTAATTTATTAACATAAACAAACAATGAGCAATTCACTTATAACATTATTTATTCATCTTTGTTAACGTTAGTTCATAAAAATGCATTAGTAAGTGATGAAATTAGCATTAACTAAGATTAATAAATAATGTAGAAATATTATTCATTTTTAGTTAATGTTAACTGATGTTTTAACTCATGTTAACTAATATACGTTATTGTAAAGTGTTGCCATTATATTTTATATTATAATTTGTTATAAAAAAATACATGCAATGCCAAGTTTAAAATGTTTATATATATATATATATATATATATATATATATACAAAAACATTATATATATATATATTAACATATATCATACTATTTCATTAAATACAAATTTTATTACTTAGTATTTAAATATTATAATAACTTGAGTGAAAAGTTGAGTTAACAATTTCACTAATTTCCTATTTTCATATATAGCATATATCAATGTATATAATTAAATTACTTAGTATTTTTGTATAACAATTTAAGTTAAAAGTTAAGTTAAAAATGCAATTTCAAAAAGTAATTAATTGTGATAATAATAATTAAAATATTTATCTTAATTAATCAATTAAAGTATATTATTTTTTTTTATCAAATTTTAGTTTATATTTAAGTAGCAATTTTTCAACCCTAGTTTTTTAGTGAGTCTCAGACATCTGCCATATAGTTTTAAACAGAGATTTAGTGTATGGTTCTCAGAACATTCATCGAGTTGTTACATAAGATGCCAAAATTTTAGATGCGTCTTAAGCCCCTACTGCACTGAACTTCAAAGTCCAAATTGGAGAATTAGGGAATAAAATGAAATCTCTATGCCTCTTAACTCTCCTCGGCTATGTCCTTCCTCCTCTGTTCTTCATAAAGATGAAGGACTGTTTTTCTCAGATTCTGTTTTGCTTTGTAGATGAAGTGTAAATCTTGCAAACACTGCAGTGTTTGTCCTCAGAAATGCTGTGTCATTGGGATTTAAAACAGGTAATGACCGCAGAGATGAACCGATACTTCTGTTTTCTCAGAATTAGATTTACACAGCCTACAGAAACACAAGACATTCTTTACAGTATTGATTTTATTCTCATCGATATGCTAATTTGTGATTAAGAGCCTGTCAGGAGGAATGGGATAATCCTCAAGATTTCTAGACGTTCAAACATTAGAGAATGCTGCAGAGTGAACATGTCAGGATTGTAAATGTACTGAATGTGAGTAGCATAACAAGTTTAGTTAACCCTGAATATTATCTTCTATTTTGTTTGTTTCTGAGGTTTGTGCAGTTGGCAGCTCTGATTTGTTATTTAACATACTTATGTTTTAGACAGAAGTTGGCAGATGAAAAATAAAACATATTTAGAGTAGGCCTACTAAACCAAGAAGTTGCATTAAAAATGAACCAGAACTATTTTCTTTTCTGAAATAAGAAAACACTTAACTTTGTACTTAAAAATTTCATTAGCTTTTCTGTAAACTAGTTGATGATTTGTGCACTGTAAATAAAAATAAATAAAATAAATAAAGGTTAGAGTAATAACTTATTTTGCCCACTTTAACTAAATTACAGACTAATAAAATATTGAAAACCCGAAATAAAATAAATGAAATCATATATTTTTTTTAAAAATTAAAAGATGAAAACAGAGCCATTTTAATTATCAACTCAAATAGTTTCAGTTGTTTGCATCTATGAAAAATGTATAGCCTTTTATTTTAAGACATATGTATCATTTGTATCATATGTATCATTATAGGCTTAAATGTTAGATGCTTCTTAGATGCTCAAGGCTTGATGCTAATATTAAATGATAGGCTAAGGTACCCATAGATTAAAAAAAAGCTAAATACACACACTAAGTACTTTTAAAGTGTTAATATGTATTATTTAGGGGTACAAAAATATGTGCCTTTCAGCTTTTGTAGCTTAGGGTATCAGCTTTGTACCTTTTTCCTGAGATTGTATGCACATTGTCCTTGACTATTTTATGCTTGAAAGAAAAATAAACACTAGGGACACTCCAACTGCCATGATTAATCACCGGCCTATAGTAGGTTTAAACACCTGGCCGAAATATAGAAGTAAATAAACCACATTTTCAACAACTATATCTCGAGATTCCCGTCCTTACAGACCAACAAAACTGCAGCTTCATCAATTTCATCCAGAAATGCAGAATTCATGGCGCAGTGCTCCGTGCAGTCAGGCGAGGTCGCCGCAGTGTGCTGCTACTGCTGCTGGAGCTAGTATGCAATGGTCTGATCGGGTCATATAACGCTCCAACGAAGTACAAATGACAGGAGATGTCTAGACGTTAACTCAATTATGTCTACTAAATTATATTACTGGTAATAATTAGGAAATTAACATTAGCAACGTCGTTTGTTAGGGACTGAAGTATGTAAGTAATGACATGAACACGCCCACCGCAGCATAGTATGCAGCCTAGAGAGGTGTTAACTTGCGTTGTATGAAGTTAAGATTAAGTTAAGAAGTATGCAAGACATCTCCTTGGTCTTTTTGTTGTTGTTTTGTTTTTTACAATATAACACCATGTAATACCTTAACGGCTTATTAAATTTAAATGAGGTATAATCATATATTTGGTCGGCTATCTGTCACAATTCACTGTGAATAACAAATAGCCATTCAACAAAATTATTTGATTTAAAAAAATATTTTTATGGAAAAAGCCTTAGCCATATTGAAGGTGTCAGATGAGGAAGCATGCTAAGAGGCTCACCGCGCTCTATGTGCTGTCTGGCGGTGTGCAGCTGGTGCTCTGTCGCGATCTCTCCGATCACGATGAGCATGTAAAAGTTTCCCTGGCGGGAGGTCGGCTGGAGCCGCTCTTCGGAGCTCGTCTGCCCGCCGTCCTCGTCCTCCTCCACCGCTGCCAGCGCACCTCGAGGCGGGATCTCCATGGAAACAACCCCGCGCGCCGACGCCGGGCCTGCGGTTATCTCCATGACAACTGCTGCCACCTGCCCTGCTGCAAAGTTAAAACAGCTAGGGGATGCTGCTCAAACTATGCGAAACTAGGCGCTGTTTACCTGCGTCTGATTGGCTAAAAGACCATGCAGCTGTGTGATGTCACAGCTCGACGCCAAAAAAAAGGTCGCGATGCTATGCGCGAGGCAACATTGTTAACTAAAATGTAACGGCCTGTGGTTTCAACAGTAACTCAACTGTGCAGATAAAGATAGGTGTGTGAATTGTGTCTGGAATTCAGCTGTTGTAAACAAATCATTCATGATAATTAATAGTTAATAACTTTTCATTGTTATTTCTGTACGATAGGCTGTGGATTTACGTTAGACAGGCAGACATACATACATACAGAGAGATAGATAGATAGATAGATAGATAGACAGATAGATAGATAGATGGATGACAAATAGACACTGTTTCAGTCTTTCTATTTCAGAATTTAACGTTTAATTTAATATTACTTACCATCTCTTTGTTATTAATTGTGAAATTTACTAGCAATGTATGACTTAAATGTTTTCCACATTTTATCAGTGTAGTAAAATTTTGATTACTTAGCAGTACTTATGTATTCACATCTAACCTATGTGTGTGTGCCCACACACACACACACACACACACACACATATATATACTGTATATATGAAATTAAATGCAGGTTAGACGTGAATACATAAGCACTGCTAAGCTATCAAAATATTGTTTCTATTTTGCCTATTTTCTTATTTTTCTTTTTTCTCTCTTTTTTTTTGTAAACTTAGTTTTAAAAATGTTGTTGCTTTTATTACAGTTAGTCAAAAAAGCAATGATGTGTGAAAAAAGCTACTAGACTGATTGCATCCAAAGGATTATGAGAAGCATTAATTTACAAAAGATATTTTTAAAGCTGGTTAAAGAACATATGCATTTTTCATACACCCTGAAATATGCCTAGATCAGTATTTTTTTTTTTAAATTTTGTTAGTGTAAGGCAACCAAAGATTTAAAACAGAGAGAAAAAGTAGAGAGATGCTCTAAAAATAAATAAATAAAAGCTTGGGCTTTCCCTCTGAAGGTGAGTTAAGATGCAGAAGCACCTGTCTGGGCATAGGCTGGATTTAACAGTGAGTCAGCAGTCTGTCAGTCTAATAAAAATGACCTCATACTGTCCTCTGCTGGACATTATAGACAAGTGCAGTACTCACATTTATGAATACATATTTCAAATATTTGTTGTTTGTCATTTAGAGAGCACTTACAAATGAACAGACGAAACACAACATATCAGATACCAGGTAAAACAAAGCCGTTGCTGAATAATATTGCAGCTTCAATGACTCTCTAATTGTTGTCTGATTCCTCAGATCCTCAGCACCTTTGGGATTTAAAGTACAGACACTGTGACTGAATTTTGCTGCTTGGCCAGTAACTGCCCAACTTAAATGCTGAGCCGAGGAGCTGAAATGGATCTGGCAGTTTTTCACATAAGCTGTAGAGCAAATACCTCACAAATCCAAACGACAGGTAGGATGACATTGCAGTCCCACTCTCTGATCCATCAGGTGATGCTGGTATTTTTAGCTGCAAGCTGCCATATTAGACAGTCATGAGAAAGGCTCACCCAAGCAAAGAGAATTAGCAAGGTCAGTCGCTTGAGGTCAAAACACGAATCCCAATATTAGTAAAATTTAAATAATAATTTTATAATATTTATTTACTTTCATATAATTATTATGTTCACATTTATTAATTTATTTTAAATATGAAAAAATGATTTATTGAATATATTTATAATGAATGATTATTTTATTTAACTTTTTATTTTTTTAATACTTAATATAATATTATAGATATAATTTATATGAACTTCTGATATCTTTAGCTGCAAGCTGGCTTATTGGTGTCACGCCCATGTCTGTGTTTTCTGTCACTAGCTCGTTTTGTTATTTCCTGTTTGTCCTTATTTGGTCTTGTTTCTGTTCTTGTTAAGTTAATGAGTTTATCCTTTTCACCTGTGTTCCTCACCTGTTTTGCATCTTTGCTTGTGTATTTAAGCCCTGTGTATTCTGTCCAGTTCGTCGATCGTCAATGTTATTTTGGTTGTGTTATTTGGAGTGTTTGTACCTTTGTTCTTTGTCTACTCAAGTTCCAGTAAAGTCTATGTTTGAATTACACCCTTTGTCTCCACCTGCTGCTGCTCCTACACCCAACCCTGGTCAATAGAAAGCAAGCAGAAGGAAAAAAGTGTTAATCAGAACTCAAATCTCAACATCAGTGAAATATTTAATATATACTTTTAAAAATTATTATAATTTGCATATTAAATTGTAATATATTATTGATATTTTTCAGGTATTGTTTACGTTTAAAATAGTAATTTTATTACATGTTTTATTTAGTTTTTTTATCATATTTATTAAAATATTCTACATGTCATTTATATCAAGTTACATTATCAGTCACTAGAAAGGCACAGACATAGATATATGCACAGTTGTGCTTGAGGTGCAAAGAAAAAAAAGCTAAGAATTCTTAAAAAATATGGGTAATAATGTGTCACCCAAAACACATTCGCACATGTTTCTGAATCCTTTTTTTATTATACATTTAATTAATAATTTTGTATCATATATTGTGTTTCTTTCTTTATTGTTTAAATCAGCAGTTAAATAATTGTAATTATTTTTTTATATTTACTCTAAATTAAATATAAAATTTATTTCACACATAAACATTTATATCCTAATTTATTTTTCATATATATATATATATAGTATATATGCTCATAAACATCTAAACAATTTTAAAAACATTTTTGAATATATTACACATTTATAATACTTACTTACTGTATGTTTTACCAAACATTCTCAAAGCTATCAAACCATATTTGATCTGATCTCAGATCAAATTAGTTCTTTCTGAAGCAGAACCTTAGTACGTAAGTGATTGAGCTCAAGAGGCATCATCTCCCACCAGTTACTGTCCTGATTAAGTGTCCATTCAATCAACCTCACAATCACCAAGTGATTACAGCTATGACCATGTTCAATCCTCCACAATGACAGGAGCAGAAATCCATTCAAGTAATTCAGCTCTACAGGCCTTCAGCTTTTCACAGCCATAAAGAAGGCTGGCTCTACTTTACTTTTATGTCCCTAGGGGGCAACATCACACTCTTTTCTTCGTTCAAAAAATGATGAAATATTGATCTGCAAAAGAGGTTTTGGGGGGCAGCATACATATGTGGCATCAGTGACAAAGCTGAGCAATAAGTCTAAAGGCACACATAAGCACCTTAAAGAAGGTGAGGACGGATGTAGCCAGCGTCACGCATAACACATCTTAACAAATAACCATCAAAACCAAACTGTCTGTCTGAAACGCTTCCTGGTGGCTGAGCCAAAAAAAGAAGCTTCAAAGATAGATTTACAACTTCTTTCTGTGAATCCGTCAATTCTTGTTATGTTAAATGTCATCACTGCTGTATTATCTGTATGAGAGATAATTCTGGCATCCACCGACCAGTCAAAGGGAATATCCAATTCAGAAGTTGTGCTTTTTTGCTCTTTTTAACAAGCTTATGTTTCCCTTTTTGCTTCAGATTTTAGATTCACTTTCAAGGCTCTGATCAGAACAATCAGATTCGGACTCTTATGGCTCTTAAGAGCTCACTAGGCAAAAGCAAAGTAACAAAGTGACGTCTTAACATATGCTACTTGTCAGAATCTCATTAAGCCTTGGTTTGGAACAAGTGGCAAGTAATGGATTCCAAAAGGAGAAAGAGGAGATCAATACAGCACTTACAGGCAAAGAATAGATAAATATTTGCAGGGCGACATGGAAAAGGCTGAATGGAATGTTTTTTGCTTGTTTTTTTATGTAACCACAAAATTTTGTGTTTCTGGACCGGCACCACTTTGTCATTTAATAAAGGTATATATATATATATATATATAAATATAATATAATATTGTAAATGTAATAATATACTGAAGAAAAGATGAGGAAATTGATGTTTGCATAATGCAATTTACTGTTATTGGCCAGTTTATTTAGGTGACTGATAGTGACGAACGAGGAATGGGTTTTTATTTTTGTAGTTTATTTATTTTACGGAATATGAACATGCAACATCATTAATGTTCTGCAGGCAATTTCAGCTATTAAAGGGGTGATAAAAAGTCTTATTTTGGATATATTTGTCTGTTCAGAAATTTAACAATGCAAACTTTCATTAGGCCTATTTAACTAACTATACCGAGTGCATGAATCGCCTTCAATGAAGGCTGTGAGTTGATTATTTGTAATTGATTATTTAATTAGCTTTTTTTTTAGCTTTATTTTAATGGACATTTTTCAACTACTTTGAGTCGTCCTTAATCAGGAGTATTTTAAAGTGTTATAACAACAACAACAAAAAGTTTTTTTAATTGATTTTAATTAGTCTTAAAAATAATGATTGTATTTTTAGCAAAAATATATTTCTATTATTCGTATTATGCAAATATAAAAAAATAACTGATACACAGACGACTTTACAAAACAAGTTATATTGCACTTTAATGCACAAAACAGCAGATTAACAATAAATATGACAGTATCACATGTTTACATCAACCAGGTATTTGAAGAACAATTTCTTTACAACTTTGCTTTAGTGACTTCAGTCTCTTCACTTAAAAAAATATTAATATAAATAAAACTGTAGTAATTTATGATATATAATGCATATGGACATCCCATTACAATCCATTCAGAATCGTGTTCATCACAAACACTTTAACAAGAAAAAGTTGCAGAGAGCCCCGCGCGGACAGTCGCACATCTTGCCGATTCGAGAGCCTTTTCTGATCGCGCACTGCTCCCCCAAATCACACTGGCAAGAGAAAACAAGACATCGTGCAGCATTAGTGCGTAAAAGCGCACTTACTTAAGGTTGATCATTAAAAAAACAAGAATTCCCATCTAAAATACTATTTATTGCTAAATAAATAAACTAGGAGATGTCTTACTATTACATCTAAATAATAAACAGACATAAAAAAGGGCAAGACGCATATCCATGCAATTGCGCAATGACAATGTCACCAGCACAAACAATGTGCACTTGTAAGTTAAAATGTATCATATAAATATATACCATGGGAACTTGACCAAATTTCTTCTCCCAAGGTGGAATTCGTTTCGTCTGCAGCTTTTCCAGAACTTCTTGCAGAGCCCCGAGCTGGTTTGACAAAACATTTGGAAAGATGTTTCCTTTCAGTATGTTTTTTTTTTTTTAAAATAAAAAAAATCTAATCACTCCGAAATCATACAATATAACAATTCACACAAAAATCAAGCAAAAAATTTTGCAAGTTCTGGGACTTTTGAGTATAGCCTGGTTTCTATTGCGCGGCAAAAGATGCATTACTCACCAGCTGTTTTTCACTTGTCAGGTTTGGGTCTTTGGGGTAGAAGTCTCTAATGGCTCTCGTGTCCAGATCCACCTCTATCTCCGGCTCTGACTCGTTCGCTTTGGCTCCGGTCAACAAGCAGAGCAGCAACGCGCACACAGCCAAGCGCGTCTTCAGACTGGAGCTCTCCATGGTCCTGAATTTAGGGGGCTTTGGCACCTGAGCGCGCAACGCCGTTATACGTTTCTATGCAAAGTTTTGGCGCAAATAACCATCTCGACAGTCTTGCACCCTTTTATGTGCTCCAAACTGCATGCATTTATGTGATCTGGTGTCGCCCCGCCTTTAACATTGATTTCGTTCGCACGTAAGCGCGATCATTCATTGCGTAAATGCGCTGGAGACAAGTCATCAAATGCGTTAATGTTGCCCCCGGAATGTTATTTTTTTTTTTTCCTTGTTTTTTTACTTCACTAAGGACACATTCGTATGTGTGTTTAGATTCAGTTGTGAGGGGCAAAAACTGCAGGCTCTTTTGATTGTATAAGAGAAGCTTTTGAACATTTTGGAGCACTTTGGTAAACATGCATGGCTGCTTAAATCTGATTGCATAAGACTTAAGACTTGCATAGTACATCTATCTAGCCATCTATCTATCTATTGTGTGAGCTATATACAGTGATCAGCAACGTGAACGTGAATACAGATGCCTGACTCTAAGTATGCTTCACATACACAGCAGGGACATAACAGAAAGGGGCTCCTGGTGATACAGTAATTATGCCAGACGTATCTGACTGTATTTGAACCACATGCATAAAATGTGGGGAAAGTCATATGCTTGGATAAATTAAATATCTATTACTTGATTTATTTTGCATTTCAATCCTTAAAGTTTCTAGAAACTTCAAATGAGCACTTGAACATTCTAGTATTTTATGAGTGGCAATGTGAAAAGGAAGTTTGCTTATTAGGGATTTTAGGAAATGCTTAATAATTTTCTCATTTATGTGTTTAATTGCAAGGGGCCAAGAGCCATCTGCACTCTGAAAGTGTAGACGCCTCACTACTTAAGCATGTCTAGACTCATCTAAGCCTCACTGGAATGTGAATAGGTTTTTTTTTTATTTAAAATAAAAGTTTTCCAATAGAGGGCTTTTTTTTCTTGGGTAGATGTAATAGGCTAATATTTTTGCCCGTCTGTGATGTCATATGTAGAGGAAATTATTTTTAAGGTTGAATTTGATAGGCTATTTGTGTATCAGAAGATCAAACAATTTCTGCCCGACAACATTCACATTTACCAGGAATTTGAAGAATGCGTCTCACAGTTAGGGTGTTGTGGAAATAAAATATGTTCGCTGTCAGTTATATGCCGGGATTAACTCGAACAAGAGTTCTAACTGAAGGTGATGTTTTTTAATTTCCCAACAGGACCCTTTAACAATGGGCGTGAGGCGTATGACTCACTCTCTTTAGTCCATATCTGTATCAAACCATAACCGATCAATGGCAAACACACCAAGTGCTTTTAGAAACATTCTGCCATTCTCCTGTGCCCATACAACTCTGACAAGGCTTAAAAACATAGACTGGGGTGTGTTAAAATAGAGGAAAAAATGTTGTTTGTTGCACAATTCCCATTCACAAAATGACAATGGATGGCATCAAATAATATGCGGTGGGAATAAACTAACTGGAAAGATGTAGCCCATAACCCCTGTCAATGAGTTCATAAATCAAACAGTGTGGTGAGCAAACTCGTTCCTCTTTCCAAACACGACTGGATCGGAAATAGAGGTTATGGGTGAATGAAAACCATTTTCGTGTGTAAATCTTTCTGAACTCCTATTAAAAAATATAACCACCAGACAAGATTGAGAGATCTGTATGTATAAAAAGATTCCCTGCTGCTGATATAAACATTTTTTGGATGCTTTACTATATACACTTATTCTCTTGGCCAGGCTGACAAGCATTTAACTGGGTTTAGCTACGCACGTCCTGATTTTGCCAAGTAGTATGTGTCCCTAGGTCAGCATATTTTGTTGACCCTGCCTTGACCATATAACTACACCTAAACCTAACCTTATCCATGAGTAATGTCTAAAATCAGAGGAAATGATAAATGACAAACACTGATGTACAAGCACCAAACAGCACCAAAAACTGTTTATTCAAATCTGATTGGTTAATCATAATGTTGTCCCATGGTCAACATCTTTTTTGACATCATGCACTTGGCAAAAGCAGGTTAGCGGTTTAGCCACGGTCCAGTTCATTGGTACAAGACACAGTCTCTTTTACATATCCCAGCTGAAAACCACTGCTAAACATTTGCCAGGTTACGATCAAAAGATGGTCGTCATCAATCAACCAGCTATTCAGATTAAAATCACACAAATCAAAATCTGCCAGTGACATTTGCCCAAGGCCTTGGAAACAGGGTGTTTTCACAGCAAGTGCATTGCACAAACCTTCATCTATTTTTAGCACTGCAGTGAGTGTTGAGTTAAGGGGTTTAAAATCTTACCCTTGTTCCACTGCCATATTCAGTCTTCGCTATGGGGCATGATTTGATTCCCGTTTGTCTCCTTGGGATCCGCTTATGTCTGCCCACGTCTGCATGTCTTCCAAAAACCCCATGTGCCTCCCAAACTTCATCCCCAGTCCCATAACCCCTGCAGTGTTTGACATACCATGCTTTTCCCCATAATTAACCTATCAGTCTCTCTGCATTTTATGCACTGAGAAAAGTACAAAGACAGCTAAAATCATGGTTAGAGCCTTTTATGTTCAACAGGTAACACACAACATGATTGAAACGATAGGTTGTTTAGAATATTGTTCAAGCCTCAATACTTAAAGGATACACTTCGGCTTTTCTCTCTTAAACAGTTAACTTTTGTTAGGATAGACGCCAAATTGATTTTAACCGAATGGTATTTAACGCGGATAAAGATCCTAGATGACATAACTGACAACTTTCAAAGTTTTTATGGAGCAAAAAATAAATAATTTGCGACTGCTTTCAATATATTTTATATATATATATATTTTTTTTTTTTCGAAAAGACATTTACTCAGCTGAACTTTCGATATGTTGTGGTTGCTACACAATACTATCCACTGAATGCCCTGCACGTCTTTATCCCATGCTTGTCTTTATTCCTGTCATAAATTAAAAATTGAGCTATACCCTGACTGAGGTCTGTATCTGTATCACACTGTCCATTTATGATCATTTCGTTTTGCATATTCTTAGTATGTCATTGATTAAGAAGATATCTTACTTTTGCGCACCAGTTGTGCATATTGCATAAAGGCTATTCCCACTGTTCTGAACAAACTTCAACAAAACTGTAAAAAACATCTCTACTTCACTCTAATTAACGTTTTCAAAGACTTTTCCATTCATAGCTTTGCAAGTGCTTTTCCTTTTATGATTTGGTTTTTATTCCTTAATAACCGACTTTACCCCATAACGTTACTTTTTACTTTGTTAAACTATAGATAAAAGTTTGCTTTGAATCAGCCCGGTCATACAGAAATTCAAAGAAGCAAGTTTAAATATTTCACAAGCTATTAATTCGTTAGTGCATCATATCCACTGTTGCAGAAAGGGAGATCAGGACTATTTCTTAATCGCGCATTTAACACAATCAAGACTATCAGGAAGTGGCAAGCACTGAATGTGCACAGATTGGTCTTTGTGTCCATTTTAAACACGGACTTAAGGCATTCCACTTCCACCGTTTCGTTTATCAAAGTGACAGTCAAAATTAAGCCCTGTGGAAAAAAATCTGCCTATTGATCTGTTCATTGATCAGAAAGGACCACCACAAAACAACCTGCCTCAGAAATGAGTCAGACAAGGTACTTATCAGGTGGAGCACACCCTGATAGTGTTAAACATCTAATTACATCCTGCTTGAAAGAATCAGATTAACCTCTCAGAGGTCACTAACCTCAAATGGGTCTTTTCCAAACTTGCACTTTCAGCTTCCTGCATCAACATGCTTGGACTCCAATTTATGTCAGTGTCAGTGTCAGTGATAGCAAACATGAGTATCTGCAAAAGTGATATTGTTTGTATTAAAGTATAAAAAGTATGGTAACAAAATGAGTAAATTGACAACTATTTTTGTTTAATCCACCATGGGTCAGTGAAGCTGACTTGCATGTACTGTAAGCGCACCATCCAATTTTTGTAACCACATGTACTTTAATGTTCAGACTTCACATGCACATTGACTTGGTTTTGCACTAATCAGCTTTTCCACAAGGTGGCAACACTATCATGGACCAAAAAAAAAAACTAAAGAGAGGTACAACAAAAAAGCAAAGACAGTTAAAAATACAGTTGATGCTAGACACAAATGAAGCTTTCTAGTTTAAACTAAGTACACACAAGAAGTATACTTTGGTAATGTGCCATTAACATGTTTCATCTAAAAACAACCACGTCGCTCTATATTTGTGTTCACTTGCTTTATGTCAATATCTGAAACAACAAACTTAAGCGTGCAGAAGATGCGATATGTGAATGTACCTTAATGGACTCTTTCATACAGATGGTCGCTTGTTGCCAGCTACTGGCGTGGCAATGTGACTTGCAGAAATTGTCATAAAACAAAATGCCTACTATATTCTAACATTTTTTGTAGCTGTACATCAGAAGTGTTACACAGCCAAACTCATTTATACAAATGTCAATGGAATTGCTAAATTGTGGATGTAAACAGTCAGGACAAATGACACAAGGCAACACTCATAAGGTTCCCAAATTCCCTTTGGCTAGCAGCATTTGTGTGTATTTACTGGCCACCGCAGAGCTGTTCCTCATGTCTCCGGCCTGAGGAGACAGGACGGCAGAACAGCCTTTGGTGCTTACAGGCCCCTGAATTTAAAGGCCATGTCACTTACAGCTGTCTCCTACATCTGCCCAATTCCTCATTCTGACAGGCAGATCAGCCCCAATGCAAGCAGCCAGCAGCAAATTCGATTTTATCAGCGCCCCAGGAGTTAACTTGTCATCTCGTTTTGCGTTACTTTTCATGTCAGTAGAACATGTGCGAGCGTCACTTTAGCAGTCGGTGAAGTTTTTCTCATAAGCTGCTTTGTCAGGCGCTAATAAATGGCGCTCATTTACTTTGGCAGGCATTTGTGTTTAGAGGATTGCCATGATTAAAGAAGCGAATAATGAGAAATAACGCTTGAGATCATAGAGAAACTCTTCAAAGGCCATGTTTTAATGATCACTATGCTGGACGCCATGTGACATCATCAGCCTCTGCAAAGCTGGTAAAATACTGCAGATATTATGAGTAATAAACTAGCGCACTTTCTCTTTATTTAAATCGTCAGCTTTTGACCTTTTGAATCTGTTTGTTATTTCCGTTTAAGCTTAATTTAATACGTATGGGTGTGCATAAAGGCAAGAAAGTGTTTAATTACAAGGGCCCGAGTAACTATGTAAGGATATGAGTTTGTGTGTGTGAAAACAAGAGCACATAGCCTACCCGTTCTTTGAAGATGAATCCCTGTAGAGGTTTCTCTTTTCCTGTGTGGGAGAGACCAGGCCTCATTATTTCTTGATTCTTCCCCTACTCCCATATCACCAGTGAATATTGTCACGTGATCTAGATGTACATGTTCAGATGGGCCGTATTCAGCTGCTGGTTGGTATATTCTATGTGGGTGTGTGAAGGAAAAACCCAATACTTAATTAAAATGCTGATGGCATCTGTAGTGTGGGAATCTGCTCAAGTACAGGACAAAAGAGCAACCATAGAAAACTGCTTGATTGGGGTTGAAATTAGAGAATATTTCCTGTACTTCTCAGTTTGCAAAAAGGATCCCCAAATTGTTCAAATTCAGATTTTAAGTCTATTTATGTTTAAGTGCATTAACCTTGTATGATTTTTAACCACCTTCAATTCACCTTGTTATCATCACAAATTATGCGTTTCCATTCATTACGTTTGAAATATCATGTATTTTTATTTTATTTAGAAATTCATGACATATTTGCATATTCGTTTTTAATTACTTGTACTTCATTTCTAGAAATGATTAAGTATTATCAAAGATTATTGAACGTGTCACTCGTATAGTTTTAAATGGGGGAAAATGCAACGCTTAAAGCCCCGTTCACACTAGCAGCGACAAAGCGACGCAATCCCATTCATTTCAATGGAGAGCTGGCGATATCCGGCGACAAGAGCGACAGCGGCCGTCAGCGACCGTTGGCGACC
>JAUMHR010000040.1:1234126-1246151 GCA_032361145.1 Enteromius fasciolatus
TTGCTGGAGCCAAATAAGGAGGACGACACAAGAGGTACAAAAACAAAACACTAAAAGGGTGTCGTAGATGTGTGTGTATGTGTGTGTGTGTGTGTGTGTGTGTGTGTGTGACATTGACCCATCACAGTAGCAGTGGGAAAGTGTATTCTGATCACTGATCAGTAGCCACCGCCTAAATACACCTCTATCAGAAAACTTCAAGATCAGTGTGAGAGTGCTGTTCAAAGTAGGCCAAATGAATGGGACAGTTCTGTAGACACTCTCATTTAAGCGTGCTTGTGGTTAACATCTGGACCATAAAAATGTGCAAAGGCAGTGGGTGTGTTCTGGGGAGGAGCGATGTGGCATAGATAGTTTTTTTTCTGTGGCTGACGAACACATATAATGCTATATAAAGCTTTAGAATCTTTGTCATAGCTTCCTCTTTCACTGACATGTAAAAAATAAATGCATTTCATATTTTAAAAACATTAAAAACTTTTTACAAATGTAAAAATATAGATTTATTTTAAAATTAGTTACTTATGTATTGTAGTTTACAAATGAAGATTGCGGCAGCAATTTAAAAGAAAGGCCATTCAAGATGCACATGAGTTTGTTTCTTTATGGGAAAAGATTTGGAGAAATGTAGATCACTTGTTTACTAATGGATCCTCTGCAGTGAATGGGTACCGTCAGAATAAAAGTCCAAACCGCTGATAAAACATCTATAATTAATCCACACCACTTCAGTCCATCGATTAAAGTGAAAAGTTGTGTGTTTGTAATAAACAAATTCATAAAAACACTTTAACCCATCTCTTCTGGCCAAAATATTAGTCAATAAATATCAGTCAATCATCAATAATCCCTATAATATTGTATTTTTATTACACGGCTTCGTGGAATACTCCATTCTGATTGGTCAGTCGCCACATTCCAAGGTTTGTTATTCCCAAATAACAACCGGTAAAACTAATAACACAGGCTCATCTGGGTACTATGCATCATCTTGACCATTAGTAATTATATCACTCCGCTGTCGCTGATAATTTAACGCCATCCAGTGGCTTAAAAATGCTTAACCATGAGTTACAATGGAGGACTTCAACATTCATTTCAATATGTATGGCAAAAGCAGTGAATAGAAGATGACTCAACTGACTTCACATCGGGCTGCCGATAAGCCTGTCGGGCTTTATTCTGCGATAACAACCTGCTGGCTGTACATTATCCCTTACATATTTATATATGGACCACAGTCTTGAGTCGCACTAACATATTTGTAGCAATAGCCAACAATACATTGTATGGGTCCAAATGATTGATTTTTCTTTTATACCAAAAATCATTAGGATATTTAGTAAAGATCATGTTCCATGAAGATCCTTCTGTAAATATATCAAAACTTAATTTCTGATTTTTAATATGCATGCATTTGGACAACTTTAAAGGTGATTTTCATAATATTTAGATTTTTTTTGCATTCTCAGATTCCAGATTTTCAAATAGCTGAATTTCTGCCAAGTATTGTCCTATACTTGTGGATTATTGCAATGTTTTTAGCACTTGTATTCTGAAGGCACCCATTCACTGCAGAAGATCCATTGGTGAGCAAGTGATGTAAAGTAGTTCAGAATTTCCCGAAATCTGTTCACATGAAGAAATAAACTCAACTACATCTTAGATGGCTTGACGATCAGTAAACTTTCATTTTGGAGTGAAATATTCCCCAAGTGAGCATCCCAAAGACTTAAACAGTAAAACTGCTTAGACTGTTATAAACCACATTCACATTGTTTTGTAAACCATATTTATGTTATGTGGGTTTCCATAAAAGAAACATAATTAACTTACTTTGAAGTTTCACCCCAAGGGATGGATGTACCGTCTACATGACTTCGTCTGGCATGTACCACCATATCTGGGCACAAAATCAACTTCTTGAGGATGTTCAACCAAAAAAAGACATAATTCAGCGTTGTGTAGTTCCAAAGATTTATACACTTTTCTTCTATGGTTTTTGTCCATACAACGAAACTGACAGCATTGACTAGACCAAAATATATTTTTGGTGTGTGTGTTTGTCCCATGGAATAAATGTCGTACAGGTTTGGGATTACATGATTTTCATTTTGGTTAACTACTGTATGCCTTTAAGATTTATTGTTCTTTTGGATGGAAGATTAAGAGTAAAAAATAGACAGATTACATTCCGGCCCCTGTCCACAGCAGCATGGTTTCATGTGTGTTAGCTTTCAGAAAATGTTATTGTGTGGGATTTGCTGAGGTTTGGACCGAGAGGACAACACAACATAACCCAACGCAAACAATGTCTTAAACTTGCAGGAAACTCAGTGTCCTAGATTCTAAAATAGCCTCATATACATTCTTTGCTGAGGCAATGCTTAGTGGTTTTCAACTTCGAAAATCCTTTTTAAATCTTGCACTCACAAATAAGCACTAATCTTAATCTTTAAACCTCTCTCAAGATTCAGCAAAGGAGGATTTTTCTCATCCTGGGTTTTATTCTTTACCCCCCACTCATTCAGAGAATGGAGAGCTGACAGATGCCCTCACCGACAGGAACGCAGACCCTGTGAAGTTTACTGCATCTAAGGTACATGCTGAGTCCTGCATAACCACACCCACGCATCAAACATAAAACAAACCTCGAGGCGTAAAACTATGACCAGCATTATTAAAAAGGCTGAGGTGAGGGACATTCCAATACACCTGTGTCTAAAATGGACTCGGCCATTCAGCTGACATTTGCAAAAGAGATGTTTTGATGTAATAGATTATTCCAGGTTCAATACAAGATAAATGGTAGATTGTTTATTACCATGAAAAAATCATGTGAGTCATCTCTTTTTTTTTCTCCTTTTCTTCAAAAAAAGACAGAGAGACACTTACAGAGTAATTTCTGGCCAAGGTTTTTAAAGCATTTTTTCTAATAATTGTATTATTCTTGAGGTGTAAAACTATTCAAATAATGTTTAGGATTGCATTGTCATGTAAAAACTGTTTTAACTTTGCATATTAAAATTTTTATTTTACACTAAAAAAGGTAATGCATATCCTTACCCTTAATATTGAAAAATAAAAACTAAATGAAATGTTTTTGGACATTGCATGCTAATTGAAAATGTATTATAGTAGACTTTATTTAATGGAATTTCAAGAATTATTATTAAATTGATTTAATTTATGAAATTATAAAACATACTGTACAAATTTATTCACAGTACAGTAGCAGAATTATGTGCTTTTTTAACCCACTTAAGTAGGATATAAATACATCTTTATATGTATCACTATTAGTTATTCTGTGTTTGAAATATGATTAACTGAGAAGCATTTATTGTAAACTAATGTTATTTCTATTGAAAATTGAAATAAATTTAGAATATATTATCAAAAACACTCTTCAATTAAAACTATAATTAAGTGCTTCACATGTGCATAATTATGTTAGTCAATCAAAATAAGTATGCTTCTTTAAAATATACTTTAAAATAAAACGTTTAATTTGATGAAGGTGCTTAATATCATAATTAAAATCATATTATCAGCAAGTAAATATTTAAAAAATACATACAATTTTAAAATTTAAAGTACACCGAAATGCAAAAGGGTCCCATTCAATTCATGCTTTGCTTTGAAATATATAAAACCTAAAGACATTGTCTCCGCTGCTTAGCATGTCTGTAGAAAGACAATAAGTTACCTTGTACTTCACCTGTAATAAAATCCCAGCCCTGCAGACATTGTTACTGCTGAAGGCTAACATTTGTTAGCTCACATGCTGACACGGGAAAGTAATATGCCTCAATACGTTTCCCCGCAGCCCTAAACACCTGCAATTAGTTATGCTTCAAAGACGTGTCTGGCTCCAGCATTATGTTGTATGCTGTATTTCATCAGGCTTCAAAAGGTGTAAAACACCTAGATAAGCCAATTCAGGCATAGCATTCATCATTATGTCTAAATCCACATAGAAGCTAGTTCTCACTCGAACAAATAATGCGCAGATTGTTTGCTCGGTGCTATACATAATTAAAATGTAATAGTCTATATATAGATCATTTTTCACAGCCAAGCTCTCAATACATGTTTTAATGTTACTAGGAAACAAAAGCTGCAGGGAACATTCCACAAGCTGTGCCAAAAAATACCTTTCCATCCCAGAGGCCAGTCAATTACGTCTCTTCGGGCTCTACAGGTAAAAGAGCAAAATAAAACAATATGTGCATTTATCTCCAGCAGCACATTTTCTTTTGCTTTTATGTAGCTTTGTACTCTTGCTTCCTTTTGTTTGAATTATGACAGCTCTCGCGAGGCAGCAGCGTATTAATATTCCTCAAACATTGTGGTCAGTGTTTGTTCTGCACCTTTAACCTAAAGTACAAAATGTCTGTAAATGTATGTTCTCCATTCAAACATTATTTGTAGATTATTTCAGCTTTGTTTTTTTTCTTGTCTGACTTGCATATTTTTAAGCATTTAATTGCTACTTTATCACTGTACAGTGTGTATACTGTATGTTAATTTTGTGTGTGCAGCTGGCTGACACTATTTATACTTAATCATGAAAATATGTCAATGTCCGTTAAATTAGATCTCACATAAAACATTATATTGCATGAACATATCTAGTTAAATATTATAAGACATATATAAAATATACATGTGTAAAATGTGATATTTATGATATAATCAGTTTCCTACTTTTTAATAGAATATTTTATGTACCATTGTTCAAAAGTTTGGGGTCAGTGCGTTTTATATTTGGAAGAAATTTATACTTTTACTCAGTAAGAAAGTATTCACTTTGTTAAAAGTGACAGTAAAGATGTTTAATTTAGTAAAAAAATCTATTTCAAATGAATGCTGTCCTTGGACTCTCTGTTTATCAAAGAATCCTGAAAAGAAATCTATTATGGTCAACACTTAAAATAATGTTTCTTGAACACAAAATGAGCATATTAAAGTGATTTTGGGAGGATTATGTGAGACTGAAAACTGGAGTAATGATGCTGAATATTCATATTTGCGTGACAGGGATAAATTACATTTTAAAATACTGTATATTTAAATTAAACAGGTATTTTAAATTGTAATAAATTATAATAAAATCACAAATCACATTACTGTTTTACTGATCACATAAACGCATAAATAAGTGAATAAGAAACTTCTTTCAAAAACAGACTCTAGTATATATTTATATACAAGTTGTCTAGCAAGTACTGTTTTTTTTTCTTCAGGAAATGCTTGTCTAGTTTTCATTTTCCGCTCTGATGAAATTCCTGTTCTTTTCCCTAGGCATGCCATCTTTTATAAGCAATGGAGGCATAAAACGGACAGTACCAGAGCAGGACAAACTTCATGCCAGCCAAGCCAGCCAAGCATGGCAACACTTAGGCAGACCAGAGACGAATCAAGGTCATTTCAAGAAAAAAGTGTGAGTCTCGAATGCATAAGGCACCATTCGCTTAACTTGCATCAAGAGCAACTCGCTATATGTATACTGACATACACAACATTTTAGGGCTGCTGATGTGCTGTTTGATAGTTTTGCCTCTGGAGGAAGAGTCAACTGCAATCAGTTTTTTGAGGTACGTAGAAAGCATTCTTAAAGACACAAGACAACAGAAAATTCTAATTTGCCAAAGATTTACTCACCCTCAGGCCATCTGACATGTAGATAATTTAGTTTCTTCATAGGAACAGATTTGAAGAAATGTAGCGTTGCATCACTAATGGAGTGAATGGGTGCCGTCAGAAAGAGAGTGTTCGCATTAATCCACAAGTAATCCACATGACTCCAGTTCATCAATTAATCTTGTGAAGTGACAAGCTGTGTGTCCGAATGAGAGGTATTTTAACTTTAAACTGCTTTCGGTCAAAATATGAGTCCATAATCCATATCACCACTTTTAAAGTCCTTTTTCTTTTGACCTCTCATATAAAAAAATATTATTTTAGAACTGTTTTGCACTATTTTTGCTTGTAAATGATGGTTGATTTGTGCATATTTCTCACCTGATTCAGGCGAATGACTTTTTCACTGGAGAAAGCAATATTACGAATGGTATTTTAGTCGGAAACAAAATGCCTTGATGTTTATTATAAACATTCAGCATTTTTATCAGCACTTTGGACTCTCATGACGGCACCCATTCACTACAGAAGATCCTTTGGTGAGCAAGTGTAACGTAACATTTCTCTAAATCTGTTTTGGTGAAGAAACAAAATCATCTACATCCTGACTGGCCTGAGGGTGAGTACATTTTTAGCACATTTTTCCTTTTTGGGTGAACCATTGCTCTAATATTCAATAACGCAGGATGTCATATCTGTCTGTATTTTGGCAGGCCCTGTGGAGCTCAGGAATCATCCGAACAGACCCACGGATTAAAGACTGCTACAGCCTGATGCGGAAATTGCAGGAAGCAGATGGAAGCGTTGACAGGAGCACTTTTCACAGGCCAGACAGAATCTTGATACTAGTAGTCAAATTTAAAGCATCTTAAATATAAATGCTAAAAAACCCAAATCTATTACGCTTCTAATATGCTTCATTTGCAAACATCTTGCAGGTGCGTGACTGGCTTTGTGTCTTTCATCCTGAAAGCATTGCAGGGAAGATTTGTCATTCCAGATTTCTCTACATTCACAGAGGAAACGCAAAAGCTGTTTATTAAATGCAAACAACTTTCCTCTGTGAAGGTGCGTTAAAACCATTTCCGCTGCTGTTGTTGTTGTTCTTTTTATATAACCGTCTAGTGAAAAAGACGTGCAAAGAAGCCTTAAAATAGCACAGGTTATTTTCTAATTGATTGTTTCATGAAAAATATCAAATCGTGACTCATATCCTGTTCATTTCTTCTTTCAGGAGAAAGAAGATGTAAGAGAGAGCGCCACAAAATGGGGCATTTCAGTTTGTACTGTGGATGGACAGAGGTACCACACAACAGTCCAATTCAATTGATTTGATAATAGGATTTTCAACAGGGCGTCTCTGTGTCCCTTAGGGGGTCCACAGTGGCACTGCGGGGCGTCTGGCAATTATTGTTTAATCTCAAACATTTTTTTGTGAAATCGTGACAAAATATGTTATGTAAAAATGGATAATTCAGTGTTGCCATTTCAGGAATTAATAAATTAAAATACAAAATAGCATAACTAGTGTAGTATACAAAATAGTATTTTACTGTATTTCTGTTTTTACTGTAATTGAGATCTTAACTTCATTGAATTTATCTTAACCAAAGTTATCATTAACGTGAATGTTAAGCTATAATTTATTATACTTAATTATATTAAATTAAATATATTGAATTATATTATTATATTTAAGCTTGAATGAATAATAATACATTTGTTAGGACAGGACAATATTTGGCTGAAAATCTGGAATCTGAGGGGGCAGAAAATCAGAATACTGAAATAATTGCCAAATTGTCCAAATTAAGTCCAAAATTACTTTTTGATACACTTACGGTAGGAATTTTACAAAATATCCCCATAGAGTACAATCTTTACTTAATATGCTAATGATTTTTGGCATAAAAGAAAAATCTGTCATTTTGACCCATATTTTTATTAAAGGAAATCTTTTTGCAGTTTAACCTACATATACAACAATTATTTTACTTTTACAGTTAATCATATAAACTGTAGTAAGCTTTCAATTGACACTTAGATTTACAGTTTTTTATAATAACAGTAATTCTCTGTACATACGCTTTTTTAAAATCATTCTTTACAGATAATCATTCTATTTTAAAGGTATATTACTGTATTCCGACAATTGTTATGTTAAATGTAAAAAAAAACTGTAATTATAAAAAGATTTCATATATAGTTACAGTAATAACCTGTAAATATGGAACGATTTATCTACATTTTTTTTTTTTACATTTTAATTTTTTTGTTTTTACATTTTTAGCGCCCCTGCTGCCAGATAATTACCGTTTTCTTTTACAATAAATTGTTGGCTATTGCTGCAAATATAGTTGTGCTACTTATATCCAAAATTTGAAAAAGGAACTACAATGCATTATTTTAATGAGATGCTGTTGTTTTCGGGCTCTAGACTTTCTTTAGGAGACTGGGCTGAACCATGCATTCTGGGAGAGATTTCCTGGCCTCTCATATACGGTCTAGCAGTGGACCAGCAAGGTTCCGACTATGTGCACAGATTTGTAGGAATGGAGGAATACTCCAAATACGAGTCTCCATTTACCCTGACCAAGCAAGGTAAGTTCAGTCAGTTCATTCCACGTTCATTTTGCACAGTTCAAAAACATCTGTTTTAGCAGAGCTTAAGAACAGCAAACTTGTTTGCAGGTGTGCCTCATAGTCCTCTGGTTGAAACAGGAGCCATTATCTGCACTTCTTTATTACAGGTAACAATGTGGCTTATTTTAAAAATGAACAAAAATGCACTCTTATTGACTGTTTTTGTAATAAAACAGCTTGTAACCAGACCAGTCACCGACGAGGAAGAAAAGTACGAGTCTGTAAGCTTACGTTTTACATTAACCAGCTACATTTGATGAAAACTAAAAGCATGAAAGCATCTTAAAGCAAACCTTTCTCACACAGGTTTTGAATATCATCAGAAGACTCTGCAACAAGGAGCATGCGAACCTAAACTGCACCAGGTATTTCCATGAGAAATTGATTTTTTTATCCTGTGTTTTTTTTTGTGTGTGTGTGTGTTCATTATAACTGTCGTCACTGCCATTGCAGTTATCAAAACCTGCGGAAAGACATCATCCATCTTCATGCGCTTTCATTTTACTTACAAGAGAAGAAAGTAAGTTCAGGATAATTCCCTGAAAGATCAATTTTGTTTCCACATCACAAAGCGTCTTTTAAACTCATCTGTTTTTGATAACTAAATCATTCCAGTGCTTTCCAGAAGGTGTGGGGATCAATTCTACGCTGGATTTACTCTTACAGGTATTCAGCTGTATGCATTATATTCTCGATAAGGAAGAATGCATGACTGAATTTTAATTTTGCATACGTCTCAGTGTTTATCGACAGAAGTCACCTGCGAGTCTGGCGCTGCGCTGGCTGCAACCCTAGCTAACGGGGGACTGTGCCCCCTGTCAGGTGACCAGGTAATGTCACCCCACGCCGTCCGCAGCACGCTTTCTGTGATGCAGGTGGCTGGAATGAACGATTATTCCAGAATGTTTCATTTCAAGGTGAGTTTGCGACTAAGCTGGTAAATGAGTCATATTTGTGTGATATATTGCATGTTTAACATCAGTTGTGTTTAATTTCCTGCAAATCTTCAGTTTAAATTCACTCCCACATCTCTAACAGGATTTTTGAAGCAATTAAATTTGCTCCCACTTTCATGTAACTAATTAAAATGGCCTCTACCCCGCAACGTTAATTAGCAATAATGGTAACAATCAGCAGTAATGAATAGCAGTGGATGTGTCCATGAATTAACAATGTCTGAAAGAATTATGCATTCCCCTACTGCCCTCTAATGGACACAGTCCAGAATGCTTTATTGTCTCCTTAAAAATAATAAATAATCAATAATGATAATGGAAATGTACCCATTTTAAATGTGCACCAGGATTTAAAGCAGAATAATTTAGGCTGGATAATGTAATTGTTTTACGATGCAGACATCTGTGCCGGCTAAGTCCAGTCAGTCTGGTGTCATGCTGATCGTGATTCCTGGAGTTCTGGGACTCATGTGCTGGTCTCCTGGACTGGACTGCAATAGAAATTCATGGAGGGGTGTCCATTTCTGTGAGGTATGGAAATGGATGAGTATTCTTATAGTTACTATAATACTATGATAATATTACAAGTTTATGTCCAGTCTTATAGTACTGTATAAGAATGCCCCTCCACCTGGTACCACTTGCTTCTGACAAAGACTAAGGCTTACAAAAAAAATTATTTTATATGAACAATTGTCTGTTTTGTCAAAGGAGCTGGTTTCAACCTTCCAGCTGCACAGTTTTGACATTAGGACTCCATTCAGACAGGTGCTGTGTTACAGACAGTGGAAAGTGGAGTCAGAGGTCTGCTTAATCTAATTGACATATACAATTCTCAATGCTATTGCATAATTATTTATGCTGTTTCTTTCTTAAATAACAGGGATACCAAATTATGAATGTACTTTTGGCTGCTTACAGAGGAGACATAATATCTCTGCGCAGGTAGGATAATAACGTACATATTTCAGAGAAATATTACATAGAAATATTATACAAAAATATGAAAATTAACATAATTAAATTAGAAATATTATATGCAAATACTATATTAAAATGATAGATTAACACCATACATTGAAGAATTTTATATATATATATATATATATTTATATAAAGAGAGAGAGACAGTAAAAGAGTATCAAATAATATACTGAATTATATTAAAATTGTAAAGTATTTAGATATAATGGTATTATTTCTTGCTCTGCCTTTAATGTTCATTTAATTTAAATTTACACAACAACAAAAACAATCACAGAAATAATAATAAACATCTTATAGATGCAAAATATCATTGATTTTGAATGTCATCATAGCATTTGAATTAAGTTTGTTTTCCATCTGTCTATATAATGACCTCTAAACCTGCATGGTGAATTATACTGAAAACAGTAACACCAGAGTTGATTCCTCTATTATAGGTACCTTCTGTCAGGAGCAGATGTGAATGCTGTGGATTATGATGGACGGTCAGCGCTGCACGTCGCAGCCTCTGAGGGCCGTCTGTGTGTCATCAAGTTCCTGGTGGAGAACGCAGGGGCAAACTGCACACACAAGGACAGGTAACTTCGTCAAAGTCATGTATGATAGGAGTTCTGATTCTACATGTTACAGTATATACCAGCCAACAGGACTAATGTACCTTGTTGATGTCCGCAGGTGGGGAAACACAGCCTTACAGGAGGCCATGAGATGCAATCAAGACCCTGCCATTCAGTTTCTGAAGAAACACACCGATTCTGAAGAGAGATTATGATTAAATAACTCATTGGGTGCATTCATTTAGATTTGATGTTTAGATTCAAGGTACACATGGATATGGATTATATTTTGAATGAAGAGGTGGTTATAAAGAGAAGCAAAGACTTGGATGGAAAACATTAGTTGTGTTCTGCCTGGCAACAATCCCAGAAAAACCACTCAACGCTTATTGAGAATTACTGATAGAGACTGTTTTCTCAATAAATACTTCAACAGCATGTGTTTACTGATTCAACACTCAAACTTTATGAATGAATATCTTTGCTGTAGTTGTTGGGTAAATAGCTGAATGCAGTACAATGGTAATTTTTTTATAATTGTCAGAGTGGGGCAAGTTGTCACATGTTGCATCGATGTTGAAAACAATTGTGCTACTTTGTAGATTATTTGTGATTATTTTCAGGATTCTTTAATGAATAGAAAGCTCAAAAGACAAGCATGTATTGAAATAGAAATCTATTATAAAATGATATGCATCTTGACTGTCACTTTTGAACAATGTGGCTGCTGAAAATTAAGCACAGGAATAATTACATTTACAATAAATACATTTATTTTGAACTGTCGATTTCACAATATTGCTGTTTAATCTTTATTTTTATTAAATAACTGCAGTCTTGGTTAGCTTAACAGACTAATTCGAAATATGCAAAAAGAATCTTAATGACTTTACCGCTATAAGTGTATACAACTTCATAAACACAATATCTAAATTATCTTTTACATTTGTGCTGTTTAAATACAGAATTGTGGTTCATACTTTTTTTACTGCTTGCATTTTGCTAAAAAATGCCATTATGTCAACTGTGACAACTTACCCCATATTTTGTGACAACATGCCCCACTGTTGGTCATTTTGTATTCAATAAACTGTATATTTGAATCAAAGAAGCTAATTTGTTTTCAAGACTTTGACATATGTGCCTATACAGCAACTGACTTACGGAAACTTTCAGAATAGAAGTCTTTATGTAGGCTAACGCTGTCCTACATCTTCAAACCCTGTCCTCTGTATC
>JAUMHR010000040.1:1281407-1302367 GCA_032361145.1 Enteromius fasciolatus
GGGAGAAACTTTGTTTCAATTTAAGTAACCGCCTCTTTACCACACTTGCCAAGTAAAGAAATGAGCTATTAATATCACACTCTCATGCTTAACAAGACACTTTATCAGTGTTGTTTGCTAAGGCATGCATTATTATTACTCCTCATCATCACAAAAATCATTCTTCTTCACATATACTTTCAGTAGATTTGATCAATCCCTCCAACCTCATGCAATGCACTTTGATGCAGAACTCAATCTAAAATTGTACAACCGAGAGAAAAAAAAAAAAAATCTGCACATAACACCCTAGCAACCACCTAGAAACCTAAATAGGAATCATATGTTAATCCTGTAAACAGGCCCTGTGAAAAAATGTGAAGTAACATTTCCGACTTGCATTAAATAATTTGACTGTCGCGCTGACACTAAGCTGTGGAAATCGTCCAGATGGTGTTATTGAGTTTAAGCTCACCCTTAACAACCGTAACAGAGGGAAACAAATGATGCAATCATGTGAAAACATGTAAAGATGGTGCACACAGACAAATAAAATGTGTGGCACATAAAAAAAAAAAAAAAAAAAGAAAAACAGGATACTGCCAAATCTGAGCAACATCCAACCACAAAAACGGCTCATTTAGAAAACAAGAGGCTGACATTCAAAGAGGAATGCGTTCACCAATCAAATCAGTGAGGCTTTTCTGTGATCAGCAGTAATTTTGGGGTGTGCCTTGGCAAATCCCTTGTTACAAATGATATCATTGTTTAAGGACTGCATTGGCTGGGCTACGCCTCGCACAAGAGAACTTTTCATTTCTTGAGTATCTGAAAACTTGCAGCAGACTTCTGGAGGCCGGCGGTCAGTTCACTGGCACTGAATCCAGGCAACTCTGGTGGCTCCAAGATGACAGGGAATGTGGAGGTTTCCAGAGGGTATGATGTAGAACCAAAGCCTTTCTCTTTATTCACAGACTTTGACAAAAGTGTCTTTGTATGCCAGAACTGCACACTCCAACCCCTGGTTCTGTCATGGCTGGGTCAAATGATTTGAACTCCAGTATCCAACATTTTATAAGCAATTTCACATAAAACATAAGTGTCTAGTAAAGGTGTTTGGTAACATGAGCACTAAAGGCTATGAAAGAATTTCTTTCAGTGCTTTTCCTGTTTTTCATATTACAAATAGAAATGAGCATATCTACTCACAAAGAGGAACTGAAAAAAAAAGTCTTATTAAAGGGTCTAACAGCTGATAATGCAGACCAAAGACCAAGCCTTGGTCTAAGCCAATCAATACCCTCCTTGTTTAAGACACATGAAAATACACAATCTAAAGAAGCCTCAGATTGTGAGAAACTTCTAAGGGTGTACTCACACTAGGCATGGTTGCCTATTGTTAAAAAAAAAAAGTCCCATTCCGTGCTCCAGCACGGTTAACGCTCACACTACATGCGAACCGCACCCGAGTCAAGCGAACCATGCTTTGGCAAACCTCTTCCAAGCGGGCCAGGCACGGTTCGGAGCACTCACAATAGTCAGACGAACCATGCTTTGGCGGTCAAATGCACTCGGGCACGGTTCAAACTGCAAAGTGTGAGTACACCCTAAACATAATGTTTGAAGGAAGCCAGTTCTGCTCATCACCTGCAGAGTACCATCATAAAGATAAAATGTTCTGGTAGCAGCCTCGTGCTGTGGGGTTGTTTTTCAGCAGCAGGCACTGAGTCGTCGTCAAAACAGAAGTAAAGCTCAGTGCACCAAAATATGATAGCCTAAATGAAAACCTAGTACAGAGCATTCTCTGACTGTGCAGAAGGCTCGCCTTCTAAAAGGACAATGACCCCAAAGCATGCAGTAAGAGTGACTTCTAGATAACTGTAAATTTGAATAGTGCTCCAGCCACAGCCTGGGATGGAACCCAATCCAATATTTCTGGAGAAACAGGAAAATGTGCGTCTGCCCCCATCCAACCTGACAGAGCATGAGAGGTGAAGAGCGGACGAGAAGAATGACAGACAGTTGCCAAAGCTTGTTGTTACATCCAAAAATATTTGAGGATGTAAAGGTGCTTCAGCGAAGTACTGATTTTACTGATTTTGAATACTTATGGAAATATACTTATTTCAGTTCCGGATATATTTACAAAGTTGTGACAGTTCTGTTTTTGCTTTGCCATTATGATGTATGGAGTGTAGATTGATGTGGGAAAGTAATTTAAAGCTTGACCTAAGGATGCAACATAAAACGTGAACTATCTCTAACTTTAAGAATCAATTCATTTAAAGCAGAGGTCACCAAGTTTAGTCCTGGAGGGCTGGTGTCCCGGCAGAGTTCTGCAGGCCATTGGCCCTTCAGGATCAAGCTGGAAGATCCCTGATTTAAAGGGACACTCCACACCAAAATAAAAAACGTTAATACTGGGACAGTCACAAGCCTCCCGGTTTTCATTCAAAACATCTTCAATTGTGTTCTGAAGACAAACAAAGTTTCTACAGGTTTGGAGCGACATGGGGGTAAGTGATTAATAACAACGTTTTCATTTTGGGGTGGAGTATCCCTTTAAAGTTAATTTCTATGATTTTCAAGACCCACATTTTCCCTCATATTTCCACATATTCCATGACTGTCCTGAAACAAAGCCTGCAGGCTATTAAACCAAACGCCTTTGAATGTCACACAAAACGTCACAGGCTGTGATTTATGCCGTCATGTTCAAAGCGAAGCACGTGTGAGAGCAGCAGTGAGACTCAGTAGAGGAGTCATGACAGTTGCCTTCAGGCCCCACGAGGAACCAGGAAACCAGCTTCAATGAGAGACAACAGAGACGTGATGTGCTCGGAGATAGAGCGGATTCCAGCCTCACAGCCTTTCATCCCCTAAACCATCTACTTCACATCCTCTTAACAAAACATCTGACCTATTAGGATGCTTACAAAATACTACTATGGGGCAATGTACGACCCTAACAATTCTCCCTTTCTGCCACAAATCTTTCAGCATGTTAATTTAATGAGCACAGTCAGTGTGTTTCAGGAGGGCCTCTGAGATATGCCCTCTATTTTTAGTTCAGTTATGAAGTGTCAGGGTGTGGATCTATGAACATTTCTGAGGGAAAGGCTCAATATCAGGCATTCATTTTTTTTTCATGCATCATCATGAAAGTTATTCAGAAAGGCTTCAGTTACGACATTGATATAGTTACAGTACAGTATGGGAGTTTTGCATAGAAATTAGTTAGATTGACAAAAATAAATCCTAGTCCTTCTGATATTACAAAGTATGAGAAAGTGCATGATAAGTACCAGTTTGAATACAGTACCATGGTAATGCTGTAGCCATCTTTTAATGACATGAAAAGAATTACAGCTTCATGAATATGATAATCATGGTGATCTGAAACGGTAACTGCACCGCTATTGTACTTTTTGTAAAGGTAATTATTGGTCTTGTGCTGCTGAATGTGTATGAGTAGATGAAGATAAATGTGAAAAGCAGCATTATGGTATGTGAATTCCTTGTGAAACTTTTACTATCAGTGCAATGGGGCAAGACCCAACAGGTTGAGAAATTGTGACCTCAGGTATTCTACTCTCCCCAACTATATTCAGCACGTCACATCTGACGAGACAAATGTTTTCTGCCTTAGAAAGTGACAAGACCAAAATGAACACACATAACCATGCTAACAAATAATGTGCACACACACACACACACACACACACACAAACCTAGGCTGAAGAAAATCAGAGAAAAAAAAAAAAAAAAACATTTTCAAATATACAAATGGAAAGAAAAAATTCCTACAGTTTCGCCATTTTATTTTTACTTGTGACCAAATAAATGCAGTCACGGTACGCATAAAAGACCTTTTAAAAACATAAAAAAAATTGCAAAATGCATATATCTATATCTATCTATCTCATATATGTTACTTTCTAAACATGTAGCCTTTAGGTTATAAATATGTATTTTAGATCACGTTGCACATTATTCAAACTTAATTGCAGTAACAAAAATCAATAAACTGTTCAACATGTATGTTAGTAATAATTGTCAGTTGCACATGTGATTGCGGTGTTATGGGAGGCCATTCATACTTCTTAACGTATAAATTCCTCATGCATGTCATTAATATTAATGTAGAAAATTCCACAGTGATAGAAGAAAGGCCAAAGGGAAGTGCAGTGTAAGGCTAATAGAATAACCATTTTCATTTTTAAATATTAAATATAAAAGAATGTGGTTGAATATTATATATATATATATATAGATTATAACATTCTAATGGCTATTTAATAACTCCTCACAAAGATGTAATAATAAAATTTCCTCACAAAATTGGACTGGACATAAAAACACGGCTAAAAACAACCCTTTAAATGAGGGTGACATTGAGGATTAGCCTTCATAATTACTCCCAGTTATTTCCTTCAGTTCTGTATGCACAAGGCTTTTTAAGCTCCACAGCAGCCAGTGTCTTGGCAGGGGGCGTCTCACACCATCCTGACCCTGCAAACACTGTCCCCTCTGGGCAGAGCTGCTCCTCCAGCTCCCTTTGATGCTTAATTACACTGCTCTGTCATTTACCGACGAGCCACTGTGACAGTAGGGAGGCAAAGAGACGACCAACATAAACAAGACAAGACCTCTACAATCAAACATGCAACTAGAACCACTTGAGTTTAGGTCTGATCCTCTACCAGAAGACTTGCAATATTACATAATACCACATGGATGGCCATTTTTGCAGCTGGACAGTATCTCTTCCTGTGTTTTGACAATGCGAAGAGATTTGACAGTAATGAGCAGTATCTATATCGCATGTCAGGCTCTGCAAGGAAGTGCTGCTATTAAACTGAGCAGCATATGAGAATAAGGAAATAGCATATGTCTGTAAAACTGGCTACTATTGGCAAACTGAGCAAAAAAACTTTCTTGCACACGTCGAACAGTACACCACAAAACGCTTGAAAAGCACAGCAGTTTAGCAGCAGGGGAAATCCCATTGCAAATGACGGAGCCGAGTTGAAACACAGAAAGACATTCATTCTGACAGACACTTCAAAATGCAATGAAGCCCAAATGAGGAGCTCTTGCAGGTGTGAATTAAAGGAACTGAACAGGAAGCGCTGTTTTGATGCTCTTCAAAAAAGGGGCTCTGCTTTTATCAGCCATATGTGCAATTACAAGGACGGTTGATACCATTTTTACCGACAAAGAATGAAACCATTAAAGTAGAAACGGCATAAGATATACACGGATGCACAGAGACATTCTAGAATAGCTGCTCTGCTAACAGTCCAATCAAAATGTTTATTCAAACCTCACATCGTTCCAAAGCTGTAATTCACGTTTTAGTGGATGGGGAAAAAAAAAATATTTTTTTAAACCCCAAAAACATCATAGATGTCACATAAAACAGCCTTCAGGTCTAAAGACTACTAGACACCAATGTTATTAAAAAACTATTTTAGTATAACCGACATAATGTTACAGTTTTATTAAAAATGTGGACTTTTGTTTTAGTTTTAGTTTGTATATTTATTTATTTATATATAATATAGCATATAATAACCTGGGTACATAGACATCCAATTACGAACAGCCCTTCATACCATTCTAAAGAACAAAAGTATTTTTTAGTCCATTTTACAGCTTGACTAGCAACCATTGGAATATTGTGCACTGGACATATTAACTATTTTTATGACATTTTTACTGACGTATGCATTCAGTCCACATTCATTCAGTATATGTAAAACAAAAGTGGACACAGGGTATTCTTTAAAAAATGAAATAAAAATAAATAAATAAAAGAGAAGGATTGAAAAATGACAGTAATAATTTGGGGAACTGGTCCTTTAAAATCTACACTTCAGCAGGAGGAAGTGACCTTTGGATTTCAACCTTTCTAAATCCATCTCATTAATATTAATGAAGGCAAAGAGAGAGAAAAAAAACACTGAGGCCTTTCTACTGTGATTTGAATAACTGCCCTTTCAACATTTTTTTTTCTCTCCTTCAAATATCATGTAACCATTCTAGGTTACAAGTGACTGAGCTGTATGCGTTTACTAGTATAAAAGTGAACAACTGCATGCTACCCGTGCATCCAAAAAAATGAGTGTCTGCCAACAAAACCCCATTTCAGTTATTTACAGACCAGTCCCACATTCAGATGTTGTTATTAAACACTCACGAAACCATGACAACATAGCAGTCCCAGAATGATGCTGATGGAGAACAGCACCACTGCTGATCCAATCAGGACTGGCAATGAGACAATACATCTCAAACTGGGACTGGTCCATTATGCACCAACCAATGCATCATGCACACATGCTTTCATTAACAAATCATGATGGACCTCCAAAAGACACGTTTTGTCTCATGCAGGAGCCTCAAGTGGCTCTTATTTAGACAGCTGGGAAGCAGACCATCGCATTCAGATTCAAAAACACAATGCGCCCATTCTTAAACATGCAGAAGGACGAAAGAAGCAAAAGGGTGGTTAGGACCAAGCTATAATATTGGCCTAATAATAAATAAGACATACCAGTACCTATGTTTCCTGTAGATGATCAGCACCTGGTGTCCAAAATGCCTTAAAGTTGAGCTGTTTTAGGCTTGTCCACTTAACGTTAGTCCATGTGTGGGTCAAACCCACTAGATTGTACAACAGAAGATATACAAGTGATCATTCACACATTCAGCAAAACAGATCTTCCGGAGAGCTTTCGTCTAACATCAATGCAGACAAAAGATGTTCGGCTCGTCCGTGCGTACAAATATAGCCCCAAAAACCGTTAAGACACCGAGTGGGCTTCAATTTTAAAGACACAACGCGCGTGAGGAAACAAACGGCTCGGTTTAAAAACACAACTGTTGCAGCGTTTCACAGACCAAAGAAGTCTCTAAACGGTAAGCCGCCTGAAGCGAGCAGTTTTTAAGCGTTACGGAAGCGCAGCACACCCATGGGCTACAGCTGTCTTTTGCACACACACACACACACACACATACATGGGCCCTTGAAAAGGAAACGCACTTGAGACAGCCCAGTGCGTAGTGCGCATGCGCCTCACCGATGCGCGATTTTACTACGGCGAAGGATTGCCTTATGAATATTTATCAGGTGGCGAGATGTGATTTGCTAAACGCTGTACGTTGGTAAGTTGCTGGCCAATGACTGGTGTTATAATGACGTTTCGTTAATATTAATGAGATTGCGTAAACGAACGCTCCAGGAAGGTTACCGAGCAAACTAATTAATATTTACGAGCATCCCTTTCCGTGGTAGGATTCGTAATTTCGTAATTGGAGACAGGGGCGACAGCACGCGCTTTTAAAGGGAATTGCAACAATAAAACATTCACACAAATTAAATAATAATAAGGATAACTAAAAATATGTATGTTTGTATTGTATTTTTGTAAATTATAAATTATAAAATTAACTGCAAATAAAACAACAGCAGTCGTGAATGCATGTTTCCATTCTCTTTATTTATTCCGTCCTTACACTTCAAAGTTGACAATGTTAAGCATGTAAGGTTTCCAGTGATATCAGAACAATGCTGAACAGATATGTCACTAATTCACAATTAATGGTAAAAAATGCTGTTGCCTAAATTAGTACCGAATTGTGTTTTGCCTTAAACAACAGGTGCAGAGATAAATGATAACATGACGCAATGCTAACAACCTTTATCTCATGCTTTTGTGAAGGAAAAGGCTAAGAATGGAAACCTGTGGAAAGAAACCAAAAAGTAGCTTTCAACTTTTGATACCGAACAAAACCCCCTCAAAACCTTCAGAGGCATGTTTGATGACATCGCCGTGGGGGGAGCCACGCAAATGAATGTCACCCGATAACAACAAAACGTTTTCACTTTTTTTTGTAAGTAGCTCAAAAATATTTTGGTCAGATTTTAGAAGCAAACTCCTACAGAGGAATGATTTACATCAAACTGCATTTAACCACACATGTAAGCACAGGTAGCGCTTGGGTATCAAACAATATTCAACTGAATATTAAGACTGGGCTCTGTATTATCAGTTCGAAAAAAAATTGTTTCGTTTTGTCTGTTTTTTCAAACCAAATGGGGGGGGGGGAAATTGTACAGCAGTAATATCTCAAGTAACAAGTCGTAAAAACCAGCAAATGATCATGGCACCATTTTTAAGCTCTTTTAGTGCTGAATTTGCTGTATTATTAGATATACATTAACTCCTATCTGTATTTATATACTATAAGACGGACCTTTGCTATTCTGTGACAGTGCAATTTTATTAGCATCATTAACTGTAATGCTTTTAATAACTGCCTCTTATTCAATCTCTGTTTTTAAAACCAAAAGCTAATTTCAAGAAGACAAATGGCTCTCCAGAGGCTTCACCAATGACCTTACAGACACAAACATCAACAATGGAAAGAAAAAGAAAAACAAAATTCACATTTAATAATTTCCCCATGACTGAGAAAAGGTGCTGTGCAAGGTCTGTTGGTTTCTAGTTTATCTAAATACTTGCGACAAAAAAAATAAAATAGTGAGGTCACCCCTAGATTGTACATAGCTTAACCAATGTAAAAAAAAGAAAAAGAAAGAAAAAGAAAAAAAAAGAAAGCGCTTATATCAAGAAGGTGGCGATGAACAAAAAAAAAAAAGAGAAAAATTCTTAATTTTGAGAGAAAACAAAATCTAGTCAAATTTAGAAGATGCAAATTCTCAATGAAAACATTTAGTAAAAAAGTAAATTAGTCTGATGAAAGCGGTACATTATTTCCTGGTGTTGGTTTTGAAACTATTTTTAAAGTTCAATGTGTTGCATACAAGATCTTTGATAGAGGTTTTGCGAGTCATAAGTGCCTCTCATTGTAACCGAAGGCATACGGTAATCTGCAGATTCAAACAAATATTTCAACTTTCCTCAGTGCTTCTGAAAAACTCATTCATTACCCAGGAACACACTGCCTTTTTGCTTTGTAATTTGTGCGCGTAATAAAACAACCTGTAATAAAATCCCAAATCGATTTCAGCAAGCAGGTTTATTGCAACACATGGAGCATCTTTCTTAATAAAAGATCCTTGTTTGATCTAACCAAACAAGCCATGCTGACTCAATATGAAACCCATTTATAACAGGATTTCATAAGCTGCTTATTTTTGAGGACTGAGAACTGAAACTAATGGAAATGAGGTAAAGCACAGCAATGAAGTTTAAGCATAAGAAAACTAGTGGTATTGGCCAAAGACTGCTTTAAATGGTCAGTATTGGTCCAATGGCAACCAATATCACAAACTAGTTTTTTTTGTACACTTATCTTACCATTCAAGTGTGCAACACTTTATCACTGATAAGATCCCAGTCGGTCTGTCATATTTACAGCACACCGGGCTTGGTCAACAAAGCAAATAACGCTTTGTAAGAAATTCTGCATGCAAAAAAACTGCCATAATCTCAGTGCCTCAACACTGACTTTGATCAACCTGGCACAAAAAGAAAAGAAAAAGAGGGGTGGGGAAGACGAAACCCCCATCTAATGCACATTTTCTATTGGAAAAATTAACATAGCTTATGCGATTATGAACCAAAAGCAAAATCTTTCATTTGAGATGACAAAAGAAAGAGTCAAAAATGCCACAAGACCAATTAAGTCGCATTAAATGTAAGCCAGTTGCTGTTTAACTGGGTTTTTAAAGTTGTCTCAACCCCTAAAAAACAAAAAAAACACAGCCTTGTGTATTATAACGGCAGTTTGAAAGATTATTGTAAGACTGTTAGACTGCATCAGATGCCGAGTATACTGATGTTGGTTCTGCTTTTAACATATCAGGTTTGTCACAAGAGCTGGTATCGTTTCCGTCACTTCCCTTTGATGGGAATCATCACAGAAGAACTTGAGAAAAATACAGACTGAGAAGTTCCAGTTCTGCTGCAACATTCAAACCGAGGTACGTTCATTTCTAAAATATTTAAGGCAGGTTCAGTGAGCCTTGACCGTGAAAGTCAACGGCTTATTCGGAGTGCAGAGGGATGACAAATTTACATCCGAAGGGGGAGTGGTATTTGATCCCCACTTCCTGGAACACCTGTCGGGGAATGCCGATGTCACACAGGTAAACTCGGCCTGCGCCCTCGGATAGAGGCAGTGGGAGGCCCAGGGAAAGTGACCATTTTGCTTCCACAGCATGTGCCTGTCCACTTACTGGAGGGTCGATGCTCAGTACCGGGGCTCGGTTCTGATTGGCCCAGTCGGCGGCGGCCTTGTACCAGGGCTGCTCCCTTAAGAATCCGTTTTCATGTGAATCCAGGCAGTTTATGACCAGGTCAACTGGCGTCTCGGGCAAGTCTGAGGGTGAAATGACATTTCATGGATAAGACTTTAAGTTTAATTTTGAACACAGAAACCATTTAGGTATCAAACACCTCCACTGGCTTTAAGAAGTGTTCTGGTACGTATCACGTTAGGAGGGTGGGTGGGTGCAAAGTTAAACATGTTTTTGCAATTCAAAGTGGAAGTTTCCAAGACTTTCGAAGCCCATCTAAACAAAGCATTCAGTGGGTGTGTTAGGAAGATATGTGAAATACAGAAACCTTGCTAAAGGTTATTCATCATCAAAATTTGTGTTGATGGAACAGATCAACTGGATTACAAGTGGTCAGGTTGATTAGAGGTGTGCAACACTAAAATTCTGGATAATAGGATAAGATGATTATTATTTCCATTTTATAGCTGATAATTGTTAAATAAACGATATTAAAATTGTATACTGTTTTGTGTAAATTACAAATAACACCAACGTTTAAAATCAAACAATTTATAGATAATTTGAGCATAACAAGATCACACTGAAGATTACATATTTAGTGATTTTAAAGATTAACTTTTGAATTAAAATAGATGCATTATTCATATTATGCTCATTCAGCTTAGATGCAGCTGTCCTGTATTTATATGTACACATACACACACCAACATTTAAAGTGGATCAAACATGTTGTCCCAAGACAAGAAAACCTTTTGGTTTTATGAAAGGTTTTGATCCACTTTAAATGTTGACTACTGTGTGTGTGTGTGTGTGTAATATATATACACACACACACACACACACACATATAATTATAATGTGTGGGTGGTGTGTGTATATATATATATATATATTTTGATCCACTTTTAATGTTGACTACTGTGTGTCGGTGTGGTTGGTGGGTGGTTGGTGTGTGTGTGTATATGTATACATATATATATATATACACACACACACACTCAGTAGTCAACATTTAAAGTGGATCAAAACCTTTCTTAAAACCAAAAGGTTTTCTTGTCTAGGATTTTTGCAAAGACGGGTATTTTGACACATACAAGTGTACTATTTAGCCATTCCTGGTCTATAAAATGGCAAATAATTACTCCGTTCAATACTCCCATGCTCTATTAGCACCGACTTCACGTGTGCACAACACACAGTGCTCAGAGTCTCTCAGCAAAATGAGTTCTCTGCTGTTTGCTTTTAATGTCTCATAGTAACTTGTTTTTAAACTGTATTGTCACGTTATCACAGCAATGTCATATGAGTCTGTAAACCTTAAATGTATACTGTTGTATCATGAGTGATCATTAAATGTAGATGCAATAGTGTCACACCTTTTACATTAGAAACCAGTTTCCCTCCCGTCTTCCCAAAAAGTGCAAGTTCGCTGGTGATGGCCTCCAACATCTTAACGAAGTTTGGCAGGAAAAGGATGACCTCCACTTCATGGTTGGCCAAGTGACGGCCACAGCTAATGCCCTGAGCGCCCTGGACATGTGGTCCACACAGCAGGGCCACCGTAGGCCGCTGATGCACATTCTTTGGGGTAAGTCTACGAGAAGAACCAGACCAATGATAACCTGAAGATATTTTTGGTTCTGCAATTTCTGTTAAAGCCCCACAAACCTGTTCGGGCCTCCAAGTAGCGTGAGGGCCATCTGACTCGCACATACGCCCGTCATCTCCAGTCTACGCTCCAGAGAGAGACCATGACTTTCTGCTGCAGCTAATAAACGCTTGTGCAAGTCGAAAGAGATGCTGGGTACCACCAGCCCTGAGTCTGGGAGAAATAGCATAAATTAAGACAAAAGAGGAGAAATTATTAAAAAAAAAGATCATGAGGTCAGATTTTTACCAGTGCTATATTCTTTTGCTCCATTCTGTGGAACCATGATCTGTCTGTAGACCACGGGTTTGGCCTCTAGGATGTTCTCGTCATGCCGGTATCGTGATGGTGTTTGCTCTCCAGGCGTTCCTCGAGATCTTGCACCATTTCCTCGGCGTTCTGATGAATCGATCTGCGAGAACACTGCAGCTTTGTCGAACAACGCCAGGTTCCCCTCAAAATCAAAGTCTTCATCGGGAACATCGTCCATACCGTCTCCAAAACATTCATCGTCTTTATTCTTCATATGACCTCCATTCTTCAACCCGTTCTTTTTGGGTGTGGCCTGATTCGGACCTCTGCAACTAGACGACCCTACAAAAAGGTAAAAATGGCATTAGTTAATAAAACGTCTTTCCACTTTTCATAGGCCACATTCCTGCTGTTTTTTATACAATATAACATGATTATAAAATAATAATCATGATTTTTTGTGTGAAAAAGAAACATTACACAAAATAAGATTTTAAAACTACCATAAACAACACTGTAAAACATTACTTTAAATACACACACATATATATATATATATATATATATATATACATATATATATTTGTAATTAATTAACATTATATTTAATATATATTCATGCATGTTTTTGAAGGCTTGTCATCAGAACTAATAATGGATTTATCTAAACCATGTAAAGTTCTATACTTTAATAATAATAAAAATAAGCATTGATATTATTTATCAATAACCAAATTGATATTTAATAACCACATTTGAGCCAAACTACGCAACTAAGCATAACAAACCTTTTAATTTTTTTTTTCTAAATTGTGCAATCCTAATATTATATTAACCGAATATATATTTATAAAAGTAATATATAAATCTGAAAGATTAGGTTCAATATCCAATGACACAGAAGACTCACAGGAGTTGTGTCTTCGTCTAAAGCCTTTACTTTGCACAGCCATGTCCATGTGACGTTCACCGTAACTTTTTGAGTAATGTGGCACCGGAGACACCCCTCCTTCCATCGTTTTGGGTTCACTTTTATTAGGGACCATCACAGGAGTGCTATTGACCGGAGCGCCACCACCCTTATCCTTGCGTCCACCATGCTGAGTCAATGTGGAGTTGGGCTCTTGACCGTTCTGCTTCGGGACTTCAGTGTAGCTCTTACGGATTTCCAAGATTTTGAGATCTTTAATGTCCATGGCACTGTGTATTAGAAAAGAAGATTGCTATAATATAGTAAACAATAGTATTTGGTATCCAAATTCTGAGTATCCTGTATTGTATTGTTGTATGAAGACTTTTTAAGAACATAATATTGTGACTTTACAGTACATAAGTTGACTTTATACATCAACAACGTAGAATTGACGAAGAGTCAAGTCTTGAAATCATTCATAAAGTATCAAAAACAGACATTACAATAATAAACAGTGACCCTTTTAGGATCTTCATTTTATTATTTACCTGAATGTGACCTCAGGCACAGTGCACTTGACTCCATTGTGAAAGGGATGTCTGAGAGAGATGGTCTGGCTGGTCTGGTCTACTGAAGATACCTCTCCTTGATACACTCCTAAAGTTGGTCCACAGTGGATAGAAACAAGACAGCCAACCCAGTCTGCTGCCATTCTCACCAGCTGAAATGAGATTAAAAACAAGTTTTGTATTCTTTATGACACTTTCATGTCGAAACATAACTTTTAAAGTTGTTTGTGCTGAAAAATAATTTATATGTGCAGAATTATGGCAGGATAAAGCAAGTACTGAACGTTTGATGAGAAGATGCTAATGCTAGCCAGCGCGACGTAACGTTACTGGACGCAACGGCTTTTAACCGACTTTTTCGTCGTCGGTCAAATAAAACTTGTAAAATGAGTTCCTCACCTGTTGTCAAAAGTAAATCCGTTAAATAATAGAAATAACTGGTATACTGAGATATATTTTTGATTAACTCTTCTAAAGAGCTCGGATGCGTGAAAGGCTTCTTCTATTATGATTCACTGAGCGAGGATCAGTTTTGAATCTGTTTACTGCCACTCACTGGATAACTGCGGAACTACATTGAGTTGCAAGCAATGGTGTAAACTTAAACATTTTAAATTTTAATAGTAATGCATTTTTTAAATATATTTTCATTATTATTTTTAGAATAGTACATAATTACAATATTTTTAATTGCAATCAATATAATTGCAATATTTTATCAATTTTATTTCAATTCATTAATAAATAATATTTATTTTAATTAATTGTTTTTAATATTAACATTTATAATGTATGAGTAAAAAATAGTATTATTCAATTAATAATTATACACCACCAGAAGCTTTTGTTTACCTTTTTTTTATGGAAATACACTTTCAAACTTTTTGCTTATATGTGACCACAATAACAGTTGTAAGTAGCAAGGGTATATTTGTAGCAATAGCCAACTATTTTTTCTTTTATGTTATGCCAAAAGTAATTTGGATATTAAGTAAAGAAAATGTCCCATTAAGATATTTTGTAAATCACATTTTCAATTGTCTCTTGGCCAAATATTGTTGTACATCAGTGTAAAGCTTATTTATTCAGCTTATTCATACAGAGAATTTATAAATCTCTATTTAAAAAAAATGACCCTTGAATGTTAATCATAACATAAAGCCAACATCAAATACTAAAATGTAACGCAATAGACACACTGGGGGTGGGCATTGGTTCAGGGGTATTCTCATATTCTCAAATAGGCCTTTGAAACAGAAACCAACCATCTTTTCGTCAGTTATGCATGACATTATGAGAAGTTAGTGCTCTCTGTTAAGGTCAAAGGCAGAAGAGGAACCTGCACATGAAACAAATCATGCAAAGCCCATTCACTGTGACATTTCCCACAAACTCCAGCAGAACCCGAGATGACTTTAGGGCTGTTTGAGCTCATTGGTTGAACAAAGGTCACAACCGGCCTCTCGAGCCAGAGACTCTTACACACAATTTGATTTGAAGTCATATTGCAGTGTACTTTACTGTGGTCCCAGATAAATGATTGCTAAAAATTTTTTTTTTTTTAAACTTTTTTATTACACATTATTTTTTCACGAAATTGTCTCTTTTAAATTAAAACTTCAAATTATGAATAGTTCTAAATTAAAATATTATTTCATATTAAATAAATATGCATGTGCATCAAATATACAGTAAATGAATTATTTATCCTCATGTGACACATATCTAATATATTTGTCATTATAGAACGATTCAAAATTAATGCGTTGTTTTATTTAAATACAAATATAATCTAAATTAAATAAATGCGTTCATTCATTCATTATTCTTATTTATTCTTTAATATTAATTCTAAAATAAAATGAATCACTATTAAAATGAATCACACCCAGTTTTCTGTTTCTGGAGAGCCAATCAACGCTTACAAAGTCTCCGTGATCCCGCCTCCCACGTTACGTCACTCTCATGTGATCATATGACAACATCACAACAAAAATGTCTGCCTGCTGGTCAGTGCGGTAATTTTTTTTGATCGTTTCACTAATAAACCATTAGCGTCAAAGCTTCTGCATCTGATGAAGACGTTCTTGCTATAAAAACCAAGCCAGACGCAAACTAGTCGCGCGCGACTATACCTGTGTCTAACAGTTCATTATTGATTTGAATTATTATTAACGCTAATAATAACTTGTGCTTGATAAAAAGAGTCATCATGGAGCCCACGGCATCGGGAATATTCTGTAACAGGATGCTCAGCATGGTGAACTCTGAAGATGTGAACGCCATCATTCAAGCTCAGAGACATATGTGAGTATCTAGAGACCTGCCCAGGCAGCGTAACCTTGTTTATTAGGCTTTCAAGCTGATTTTGCTGCTTGTATTCATGTATTCCAGGCTGGACCGGTTTGAGAAGACCAATGAAATGCTGATCAACTTCAACGGACTGTCCAATGTGCGCTTACAACAGATGAATGAACACTTTCTAATGCACACCCGTACATTAATAGAGATGAAGAAAGACTTGGACAGCATTTTCAGACGAATAAGGTATTACATCCACAACATATGATTACAGTTAATTATGATGCTGATTCGACATGAACATTTCTCCCTCTATTGTAAGCAAATGAAGACATTTAAGCATTTGCAATGGAAGTTTGAAAATGCAAACAGTTACAAAATATTATTTTTCCAAACTACAGTAATTATTATATTAGATAATATATATGTTATTAAGCCTAATATGTGACTCTTTACCAAAAAACCTTAAGTAGCACCGGGCATACTTGTAGCAATATCCAAGAATGCATTGTATTGGTCAAAAAAAAAAAAATTTATGCCAAAAATCATTTGGATATTAAGTAAAGATCATGTTCCATGAAGATACTTTGTAAATTTCCTACTGTAAATGTACCAAAACCTAATTTTTGATTTGTAATATGCATTGCTAAGAACTTGATTTGGACAACTTTAAAGGCAAATTTTCTCAATATTTAGATTTTTTTTGCACCCTCAGATTCTAGATTTAAAAATGTTGCATCTCTGCCAAATATTGTCCTATCCTAACAACCCATACATCAATGGAAAACGTATTTATTAGCTTTTATATAATTTATACATCGCAATAACCTTTTTGAATGGATTTGTGGTTAAGGGACACAAGTTACATTATATTGCGTAACATTAATTATTTTTGCATTTGTTTCCACAGGACTTTAAAAGGCAAGGTTGCGAAACAATATCCAGAGGCCTTCAGCAGTAAGTTATAATGCAGTATTTTGTATTAGGATCCACTACGATTAAACTACTGTATAAGAAAAGAAATAAGTAAAACACAAAATCTTAAGTAAAAAACAAATCCAGCATTATTCTCTCTAGCTTCTGCTCAATTATGATACAAATAATCTAAAAATAATAATATATTATATATTACGCATCATAATACTTATTCAGCAAGGATGCATTCCTGACAATAAAGACATTACTAATGTTTGAAAATATCGATTTCAAATAAATGTCATTCTTTTGAACTTTCTATTCAGTAAAGAGCCCTGGTAAATGTATCACACTTTCCACAAAAATATTAATCGGCATAACTTATTTCAACATTGATATTAATAAGAAATATTTGTTAAGCAGCCAATCGGCATATCAGAATGATCATGTGACAAATTAAAAGGGTCAGGTATTTAATATAATGTGCCTTTCTTTGCAACAGACATCAATGAAAGCTCCAACCTGGAGGAGGATGATGATGATGACTTTGACCCCATTCCTCCGAGCGTGGCCACCACCATCACTACCACAGCAACGTCCGAACAGAGCACGGAGTCATGTGACACAAGCCCTGATGTGATATCACCCACCATTAGCTGCTGCTCTGAAGACCCCTCTCAAGAGAACACCGGCACGCCAACCTCCGACAGCCACGAACAGCCAGTGTTACGGGACGAGGGGCCGGATTCAGCCGACATTTAGATTCATGTGTATAATGCTGTATTTACCTAAAAGTGATGCGATGCAAGCTTACTGCTTAAGGTTTACTACGCGAATGATTTTAATGCTACTGTTGTTAAATGTTATTTTAATTTGGAAAAATAATTCTTACATTTTGCAGATTAAAAAAGTTTTAAAGATATGTATTTACATTGTCTTGTGTTCAAAACCACATTATTTAGTATTATTTCAAGATTTAAAAAAGTATGTAATTAAATAAAAGCTTTCTCATAGTGCACAGTGCGAGTCTCTTAATTTAATTATTTTGCGCTCTAATCTAAACCTTTACTAGATATAGCACAAAGATATAACAAATGGTACGAGTAGTAGCTACTAGTTATTAGCGCTAGTTTTTGGGGACTACATATCCCACAATCCACCAGACCGGAAATGTGGACTATACACATCAGCGTCCCTCTCTTGCCAGTCCACTACATTTCTGTCCGTTATTTCATTAAACGCCGATTGTAAAAGGAGATTTTACGTTCGCAAATTGCAGAAACTGCAATGTGCCGTTTAAAACAGCACTTCAAGGTAGGTAGAAAACGAAGTATGTAAAATGCTAAGCCAGACAAGTGCACGGCTAGCAGTGGCTAACAGTAACCACAGACAACTGAGATACCTGAGCATTCACCGACTGTTAAAAATACTCTGCTTAAAATCAAAATTGGTCTACGTCCTAACTTGTATGTGGTTAAACATTTCGCATATTTAGCAATGGACTACTAACACAGAAAGATGATGTAACTGCTCACAAATGTGTTTATTAAGCAACTCACCTTGATATTTCAGTTGATATAAAGAATCGCAGCCTGAATTGATGAGGAAGATAACAGCCAGCTGCCGTGACGATGAGGAGGCTGAACAAAAAGAAGGCCCTTAACTTTGTGAAGGAGTTGGATGCTTTTCCCAAGGTTCCTGAGAGCTATGTGGAGACAACAACGAGTGGAGGAACTGGTGAGATTTAATATAGATTATATTTTTCTTTAGTTTATTCAGTTTAGGTTTTAGTGACTTTGTTGTGTTATTTAAATATATATATATATATATGTGTATATGTATAGTTTTTTTTTTATATTATTAACCTCAGTTTTAGTTATTTTAATCCATCTTTTTTTTTTTTTATTGCCAATGAACATTTTTTTGGATATATAATTTTAATTTATTCCAATCCGTGTTATTTAATGAATATATTTATACACACACTTACGTTCAAACCTAATTTATTTAGACAGCTTCAGCACTCACACAGTTTATTCACTATAGTTTAGCAAATGTTAATAGATTAGTTACACTTTGTCAGAACAAATTAATTTTGATTTATATCAGATAACTTGAACAGAAAGGTATGTAATGAATTAGAATGAATCGCTGTCAGCTGTTAAATTTAAGTAGATAATACCAATTTACCAGGCGCTGCTTAATTTAGTTCAATCTTTGGAGAGAAAAGGATTGCAAAGTAAATAAACATCTGGTCAAGTCAAAGTCTGGATAGTTTTTTGATCCCAAACCGTTAACAGTTTCACTGCTAGTTCACTGTATGAAGTTATTTATTTTGCTATCCTTACTTCGTGTCCTGCACCCACTAGAAAAAACAGTGTCTGAATAATTTTTTGTTTTGACCATACATACAACAAATTGTAACACAAATGATTTGTTCCTCAGTGTCTCTGCTGGCCTTCACAGCCATGGCACTCTTGGCCTTCTTTGAGTTCTTTGTGTATCGAGACACATGGATGAAGTACGAATATGAAGTGGATAAGGATTTTACTAGGTACCACAATGCAACAGTACATTATATTTTGTTATTCTATATAATGATTTGATGTACTAACATTTTGTTTTTATTTTTTAATCTTGTAGCAAACTACGAATTAATATTGATATCACAGTTGCCATGAGGTGCCAGTGTAAGTATATCTTGCTATAGTAACATGTTGTATGACTTAAAGCATAAAATCATAAATAATCTTGTGTGTTGTTTTATTTATTTAGTTGTTGGAGCTGATGTGTTGGATCTAGCCGAGACCATGGTGGCATCTGATGGGATTCAGTATGAACCTGTAAGGAACTGAATGTTACTTATTTGCTAATATCTTGCTAAAGTGGTGTCATAACATATTTTAAAACTCTTCGGCAGGTTATTTTTGAACTTTCTCCTCAGCAGAGGCTCTGGCACAGGTAATTTAATAAACTTTGAAGCGCTTCCTGTCAACCATGACATTGGGACACAATTTAAAGTCATTCTATAAATACATATCATGGTTTTGTGGCCCTCAGGACACTTTTGCTCATTCAGAACCATCTGCGTGAGGAACATTCACTCCAGGATGTTTTGTTTAAGAACATCATGAAAGGTTCCCCCACCGCTCTCCCACCCAGGTCAGAACACATGACAGCTGTACGGGAACGTATTACTCGTGCAAATATAGTGCAGCCGTTTTCTAATGGAGTTTGTGGTTTTCTATTCACTCTATAGGGAAGATGATCCCACTCAGCCTCTAAACGCCTGCCGGATACACGGACACCTTTATGTCAATAAAGTAGCAGGAAATTTCCACATCACTGTTGGGAAGTATGTCTTTGTTTTTGCATCCACTACATTAAAACGTTTTTTTTTTTGGGTTTTTTTTTAAGTACCGCATTCCTACTTGGTTCAAATATGTGTCGGTTGTTTGATTTCTGATTGTCTTTTTATTTTGTTCATTTCAGGGCCATCCCACACCCTCGAGGTCATGCTCATCTAGCGGCTCTGGTCAGCCATGAGAGTAAGCTTCAGACCTAAGCAATGTTCTAGAAAAAATGTGATTTCCATTCCGTAGATATTGTCTGAATTGTTCATTCTATGCAAAACTTATCTGGTGCTGTTGAATATAGACCAGAAGGCAACATCTGTTCCACTAAAGAAAGCAAATGGGGCTTTAAATTTTATGTCCAACAGGTCAGTTTACTAATAAGGACTGTTTTGTTTCAGCATACAACTTCTCCCATCGGATAGACCATCTGTCTTTTGGAGAGGAAATACCTGGCATATTAAATCCACTTGATGGCACGGAAAAAGTGTCTGCAGATCGTAAGTAATTGAAACATTATTTTCGATATTTTACACATTTGTGTGTGTTATGCATTTTTCTGATTCAAATTAAATTTTCACACACACACACAATAATACACACAGATCCAGAAGGTTGAGAACATATTTGCATTTTTCTAATTCCGTTATCTTGAATAATCAATATTTTTAATTACAAATTATCATCAAGTATATATTTAGTTAAGTAGATTATTATATTAAGTATATATTTAAACTGTTACTACTATATATATATA
>JAUMHR010000040.1:1305936-1318248 GCA_032361145.1 Enteromius fasciolatus
GATATAGATTCGAACATTAAATCAGCACCTTTACTATATTAATCTGACATGTACTGATCCATCTGTGTCATAACAGATTTGTGTAAATCATCTCAGAGATGTAAAGGCCTCTATGGAGTGGTTTTAGTGTTCTGACAACACAATTTTACAGTACATGTCCAGGGAAACATAACGCGCTGACAGAGGAAATTCAAATGTGCAAATGCCTGCATCTGTATGCTGACAAAGGGCTAAACACGATACGGAGGAAATTACAAAGAAGCATTGCTGATATTCATACGCATCATGAATATTTATATCTTAACAATCAGATGGAAATACTTTAGAGTTTTCTTCCTAAGTATTGTCTTTTGGAGAACAAATCTTGTGATTTTTTTTTTTTTTACTTTTATTCGTTTTAACAAAACAAACAGATCACCAGAGGCATCACATACAACTATTACATTCTTATACAGTCGTTTTTACAGGTTACACTCCCATCAGCCCCCCACCCCACCTGCAAATACTACCAACAAAGGTTCCTTCAAGTCCATATGAATCAGTTCTTTAAAATCTGCAGTGTGTGGTCCTAACAGAATATTTCACACATATAATATACATATATGTATATATTGAGAGAGAAAAAATAAAAAAAAAAGCATTTCACACTCAATGCAAAGCATTTCCAAGCAAATTATTTATTATATTTTCTTATATATAAAAACTATTTTGACCCATTTTTATCAAATGTATCCATGTCTAGTCTCAAGGAGAAGGTGAGTTTCTCCATTTCAAACATATCATCCACTATTGCTTTCCACTCATCCTTTGTTGGTGGAATCTCTTCCAACCATTTTTTGGTTATTGCTTTTTTACTAGCAACTAATAGTATTTTGAGAAGGTAGTTGTCTTGTGCATTAAAATCGGTTTGTATGTTTCCTAAATATATAGTACCAAAGCTATGATCAATCTCAAAACCCAGTATTGATTCAATTTCAGTGACCACTATTAACCAATAAGATTGGATTGCTGGGCAATTCCCGAATATATGATAATAATCAGCCATAAAATTGTTACATCGTCTCCAGCCTCCTTCTCCCATTTCTCTTTAACAAATAAGGTAGAGGGAGACTTGGACTGTACGCATGCGTATATTCTTGATATTAGTTTCTTATGAATACTACCTTTATATGCAGCAACAAAAATGTTAATGAGACTCAGATCAATTCCCTCCTTATTTTTTATGTTTTCATTAAAGTGAGTTCTAAGCTGTAAATATCTATAGAAATCCTGTTTCTCTAAGTTATATATGAGATTTTGAAAGCTATCTAAGATTGTACAGTATGAAGTAATACCATTCCAAATCCATTGTTTAAACTGTGCGTCCATCTGAGAGGGTTTGAAGTCTCTATCATATGCCACCCATCTTAAAAGCTGTGCATGCCTCTCCGACGTTAGGGTTTTGCAAACCAAGTATTAAGAGGAACCAATGTCCAAGTGCTTAATTTGTTGGAGTGCTTAAATCCCTAATAAACAAGGAAGAGGAAAGTTCAACTGATTCAATTCTATTTCTTTCCATTTTGCATCATAATCATCAATACACCAGCTGACTAGATGTTTTAATTGTGCTGCTTTATAATAATCCTCCAAACACGGAAGAGACAGTCCTCCCCTTTCCTTTGTTAACTGTAGTGTTTTAAGTCTCACTCTGGGTTTCAGATTTTTCCATATAAATCTCGAAATCATTTGATTCCATTCATTAAATAGTTTTTTTGGTATTTCTATAGGTAGAGATTGGAAAAGAAACAGCAGTGGCGGCAGAACATTCATCCTTATCATTTCTATTCGGTTATATAAACTTAAAGGTAGGGGTGTCCAACTATCCAGGTCTGTTTTTATCTTCTTTGTCATAGGGCCATAATTAGTTGTATATATTTTACTCCAATTCTTTGGTATAATAATCCCCAGATATTTCATATTCTTTGCTTTCCACTTAAAATTGTATTTGTTACGTATGTTTTCCTGTGGTAAATAATTTAAAGAGAGGCATTGAGTCAATATCCTTAATCATGTTATCAACATTCAGAAAAGATTCTGCAAATAAGGCATTTTTTTTTTTTTTTCAGAACACAATTTAAGATATTGTAGGTAAAAACTGCGAAGCTTGTGACTGCCCCATTTACTGGCAAGTAAATTACACTGTCAAAGTCCAGAAAAGTATGAACGACATCATCAGAATACTGCATCTTCCATCAGTGGTTCAATCTGCATTTTATGAATTGACAAAAATAGTTTTTGTACGGAAAGAAAAAAAAATTATTTGTCTCCTCTGTGTCTCTCACCGTAGTGCCATTTTGGAGAATATTCACAGTACACAAACTACATACACTCTTCTGTCAGTTGCAATACATTTTCTATGTGTATTTATGCTCCGATTTAAACAGAAACCGCTTTCTTGCGGCCCGGCTGACACAGAACAGCATACACAGTTTTCATCCTGTGGATATTCTCCAAAATAGCACTACGTTTATTGTGGAGAGTCACAGAGAAAATTATTGCATGAAGGTTTTTTGTCTTTCTTTCTTTGCTTTGACGGGTTTGAAACAACATGGAAGTAAGTGGATTAAAGATTAGTTCACCCACAAATGTACATTTGGTCATTAATCACCCTCATGTCATGCCAAACCCATAAAACCTTCATTCATCTTCAGAACACAAATGAAGATACTTTTGATGATAACAGAGAGCCATTAGACCCTCTATAGACAGCAGTTTTACTATGTTTTTGGATCTGAGATCATTTCAGTTGTGTTGCTGTCTAGAGGGTCTAATGGCTGTCTGATATCATGAAAATGATCTTCATTTGTGTTCTGAAGATGAACAAAGGTCTTATGTGTTTGAAACGACATGAGGGTGAGTAATCAATGACAGAATTTCCCTTTTGGGGTGAACTGACCCTTTAATTCGGCATTACAGCTCAAAAAATACAATAGCACAATAGACAAATAAAAAAGAAACCTGTCTAAAAAAAAGTGTTTTTTTTGGTGCTGCTCATGGAAAATAAATGATACACTTCACCTCAAACTATATGGAAGAAAAATGCCATCATCAGCCTGAGGTGGGTGCTGATCTGTCTCGACTAATGCATCTGTTCAGATGGCTACCTGAAAAGCCCTGATTAAATACATCCATGGGGTAAATCTGATTATAACAGGGAACAGAAACTGGCTTAGTTTCTCTCTCTCTCTCTCATGCGATTATGGCTGATGTGATTATGAGAAATGATGAGAGAAAATTGCGTCCAGCTTTACCTGTTTTCATTTCTCTGCTTGATTACCTCCTTATTTCAGCTTCACCTTCCCATGTGAAACAATCTTTCAGGTGCGACTGTTTCGCTCTCGCCGTCCTGTTTCAATTCCCTGTCAGAGCAAATCAACCGCAAGGATACAAAAGGCACCTCTGCTCTGGCTTCACTTCATAGCTCTGAGCCGCAGCAGCTCATTCTTAGCCTCTCTCGCCGTCTCTGTTCATCTCCTCAGGAATCCTCTGCTTTAAAGTCGTCAGCCTCATCTCTTTGGATCACTTGGATTGCGAGTGACATTCCCACCTGCTAAACAAAGCCCTGACAACTGATGCTCCAGACAGATGCAGACAAGCCTCATATAAACAACAGCGTGCAGAAACCCTTTTCACCAGGAAGACTGATCTGGGATGCAGCAAAATAAACCCGAACTAAATGCTCTTTCAAAAAATATGTATTCACCATTAACTGGAAAAATGCACTATTGTTAATTCTCCAGAGAAAAGGAGTGGGTGGCAACCGTTTTTAATACATAAAAGAAAAATAACCAGGAAAAATGTTTGCTTTTTGCTTGAAGAATGTATACTGATAGCAAGCACATTATACATACAAAAATAATAATAATCAATCATTATTTGTATAATATTTCTATAATAATAACATGACAATTATCTGTTTATGTAATTATAATGTAAATTTGTTTACTACATTTATTATAAATACTTTAGCTACTACTACTAACACATCATATCATATAAATCTATATATATGTATTACTTAACATATTAATCATATTTTAATATATATATATTATTATTATATTGATATTATTATATTATATTAGTTTATTAAAATATATTATTACACATTTAAATTAATTTAATACAAATACTAGTAGTATGCAATATATAAAATATATAATATTTCTATAATTATAATAAAACAATTATCTGCTTATATAATTATGATACAACAATTATGTTTTATTAGACAAACATTATACTTATAATATTAATTTAAGAATATTAATAATACATAATAAATATAATATTATATAGGTTCAAATAATATTTTTAATTAAAATGTATTATTATATATTTAAATTCATTTAATACAAATACTTAATTATTAATAATACTATTACTAATTATTATTATACATTATATTATTAGATTAATAATAATATTATTGCTATGGTTTAGATAATGTTTTAACTAATTATTTATTTAATAAAATGTTAAGTATGTTGCGTTTTAACATTTTATTTAATTATTAATAATTAATTTATTACTAAAGGGTAACTTCCCTGCGAATACAACTGAATGAACAAAAGATCAACACCAAAAGAAAAAAGCACTGGCCCACCAAACAGTTTGAGAAGTCGTTCTTTCAGAAGTCAAAGAGGGTGAAACACATTTCCAGTCAGCACAAATGACTCTATGCAGGTAGAAGCTGGATGAAGGCTGACACTGAGGCCCTGTCCATGTGTAGCGTCTGTGGAAAGGCTTGAGGCGTTGATGAGAGCCGGGCCAGAAATTTGCTTGTAATGGCCTGCAGCCTCTCAGACACTCGTGATGGGGGGGGGTCGTGTTCCCTCTAATCTGCGGTCAGCCCAACCTTGAAGCCCGGTGCCGCTCTGTGCGCTGAATCCCTAATATCTGAACGGAGGTAAACAGCTCTCAGGGTGAGTGGAGGTGAAGGCATATGTGAGATACGGGTGCACTGGAGTGAAGGAGCCTATAGGGGACGACCCGCAGGGGATTTAGCAGCAAACACCAGGCACTGCGCTTTTCAACACGGTGCAGGAAACGGCCCTTCATTCAACGGCTATACATTCAAAATCTGCTTCTGAGTCATTAAACCTGTGATTCAACACATCGGAGGTGAACCGTAATGGATTGAATGCCATCAAGTGCCTTTTGAAACCAAGGCAAATAAGGTGAACCTTCACTTGGAGGAGGAAAATTACATTTGACTGAAAAACTCCTTATGAAATACCAACCAAAAGCATTATGATTTGGCACTAAGAGAGCCACAGGGTATCCAAACTGATAAAGTGTTGATATCGATTCAGTTTGATATCAAATTAATTCAAAAGCTGATCAAATGTCTGTATATTGAGATTGTTCAGCAGAAATCAATGGCATCTGAACCAGTCTTATTATAGCTAAACTAAAATTAAAACCATAATAAAATTAATTTGTTAATAATTCATCAGTGGAAATAAAATAATGGGGTTTTTTTAAATAATAAAAAATACTTTTTTTTTTAAAGGATTAATTTTTTTTTTTTTTTTACTTTTCAGCTAGTTGCCAAGAATACATTTTAATGTAGTTTAACTAGATGTACTAAGACTGAAATAAAAATGAATGAAAATTAGACATATATTAAAAATTAAAATGAATAAAAATGTCAAAAAAAATTACTAAAACTTTACATAAAAAATGCTAAATATAAAAATAAAAACTATAATAGTAACTCGATGATACTAAAACAAAGCTAACCTTTATAAACAAGCAAATTAATATTTCATTATAAACCCTAGATACTGCTACTGAAATAATTTTTACTATCAATAAAACTACTATTTATATTGTTATTATCATTCACAGTAGTACTGCAATAATAATAATCAAATAAGAAAACAATGCCATTTATTAATAATATTATATTAAAAACAATAACATTAATATTATTATTAATTTATTTATTGTGATTAATGATCACTGTAGTAACTGAATCAATTGAAAATAATTAATCTGAAAATCAACACGTTTGTTCAGCCCAACCAGCAGCTCACAAATTGGTGATCCAATAAATCAGTTAAATCCGTTTTTCTATTGGCTGTCACATCCATCATGGCAGTCTTGTATAACTGATCTTCTCATGTCCATGTGCTGACCTGTGAGAGAAGCACTTGAAGGGTGGCAGTAAACAGAGAGCGCTGCAGGAATGTTTTTGCGTCAGAGAATCAGTTCAACCCAGGGCTTTAAAACAGAGGGTCAGAGCTACTAAGTGTGACTAACACTGGCAGGCTTTCAAGCGTTTCGTGCTGCACTGCAATATATATTGCATTTCAATATTTTTATTATATAAAAAGATATATATATATATATATTCCTTAATAAAAATATAATGAAAATTCAATGTAATGCTTACTAATATATAAACTACTACTGTCAAATGATTAATCTTATCCAAAATAAAAGTTTTTGTTTACTGTGTACATTTATTATGTATATAAATACACACGAACATGCATGTATATATCTCTGAAAAATATGTTGTTTATATATTAAATATATAAATAATTTTTATGAAAATAAATATTTACACATTAATACATAATACATAAAATATTCACATTCAGTAAAGACACTTATAATATTATAAAATATTTAATTCAAATATATAAATACATAATTCAATTCTTTTAAACTTTCAAAATGCAGCATAGTTTTCTTAAAATAAAAACAACCAGAGCACAACTGTTTTTAACATTAATAATAATACATAAAAATGTTTTTTTGGGCAGCATATTAAAATAATTTTTTTAAGGATCATGTGACACTGAAGACTGGGGTAATTATATTGAAAATTCAGCTCTGCTTTACAGGGAAAAAAATCCATTTTTAAATCCATTAAAATTGAAAACTCACAAATTGTAATAATGTGTTACAATATTTTGCATACTCTACTGTATATACAATTAATGGTTAACTGTGATTTATTTGATTATTTATGGTCACATAAAAATTTAAATTATGTTAAAAAAGTATAAATAACATTTTAAAATACATTAAAATAGAAAAAATAAAACTTGTCATAATATTTCACAAAATTACTGTTATGAAATGTAATTAATTTATAAATACAAACTGATTTATTTGATGAATTAGTGTCACATAAAAACGAAAATAATTTTTAAAAGAATACAATACAAATAAAAACTCACAAAAATGTTAATATTATTTCACAAAATTACTGTTGTAAAATGTAAATAATTGTGCTATAAATAAAAACAGTTAATTTATTTGATGGATTAGTGGAATTTAATCAACAGCCGTTTTGTTTTTATATATTTTTACAGGGGAAAAAAACAAACAAATTTTGTTCTGCAGATTATCACAATGTGACTTTAAACCTACTCCGCCATATTGTTTCAAATCTGACAAATCCTATACTAAAACACCCCTCAGATTCCTCAAAACCTATTTCTTTTCTCCTTTTATTCACCTCTCGTCCAAAACCAGAATTTATAGTCTCCATCTCATATACGTTCGAAAAAGGAGTAAATAATCCAAAACCTCGATGCCTTCATTTTGATTTATGCCTGGGCTGAGCAGATCCAGCACCAGTGTCTATTGGCTGTATCACAGAGTCCCATCACTAACTGAGTGCAGTGCCTGGCTGCCACGGAGCATGAGGAGACTCATACATCAGGGTGACGTCCGGGGAGAGACACAGAGCCCCTGCTGGACTGATAGGCCATTTAAGACTTTCATTCTGTCACCCAGCACAGCCATAAGCCACTTGGGCCCTGACAGCCTCGGTGTTTTTGCCTCAAAGAGCACTTGCTTAGATTTCGACGCTCTTCCTCCATATTTAGGATGTGGCATCACAACAGAGCGCTTTATTACCCTGATTTGCGGTGTATGTATGAAGTGAAGCTGTGACGACAGCCCCAACGCTCTCAGTGTCTCTACCGTGAGTCATCTGTAAACAGCACAGATTTTATGTAATCGACTTTCGCCGGAAGCTGGAATCTCTGCAAACTGGGGGAGATCTCAAACATTTTTTTTCCCCCGAAAGAAAATCCAGCAAACTCCAGAGGAGCAGTGGGAGGGTTTCTCATAAACCTGTTTAGTGTAGCTGCAGCAGCAGGCATTTCAACTGACCGGGCTTCTGTATTGAGTATTTCTTTATAAAACAGCTGTAAAATATTCTAGAGATTCCTTTAAGAATTATTACAAAGATGATCAACATGGAGTTTGATTTACATGATGAATGGAATTACACTAGCATTCAAATGAGGATTATTCCATAGAGAAACCCAACGCAAATGAGGAACACAGAAATGCAACTTCAACAAAAGAAACAAGTTCAAACATATAGGTAAATAAATAGGCACGTTTATAGACATTTGAATCAGCCTGACTTATCTTTGTCATAAATATAGCAATAAAATATGAATTAATATTTTAATTACACACTTAAAATATTATAAAATAATTGCATTGAATTATTATAATTTTAGAATGTTTATATATTTCTATTTCTATATATATTTTTTAAATGTTTTATTAATAGACGTTTAATTATATGTTTAATTTAAATGACATATAACAACTGTATTTGTGGAATTTGAATGTTTAATTAATTGAATTCCTTTAAAAATGTAGCTTGATATAAGAATAAAATATATTTTTAATTTGTTTTAATTAATTTCTTATTACATTTACATAAATATTTAGACATTTCAAACTTTCATTTATATGTTTTTTTTTTTTTATTGAACATGTTTAATTCATGCTTTAAAATGTGGTTAAATACAACAAGAAACAGAACATTTATTAAAATGACAAACGAAGTGACAAAATTCACACTTAATTTATTTGCAAAATCGGACATGATTTATTAATTAATTTTATTTTTAAAACGAACAAAATGTCCAAATCAAACAGCTTTACGTCTATTTTTGTTTGATTTAATAAATTAATCATTTAATTTACAGTCTTTATAAAAGCTTAATTTATATTTTAAAATGTGGCTAAATGTAAAAATAAAACAACAACAACAAAAAAAAATCAATAATCTTTGATAAATGTATTTATTTTTATTTTTGAATTATTAAATTGACTCCTACATTACTTAAACTCAAACTAAACACAGAAGTGTAGTCATAAACTACCTAACTCAGTAAATCTGGATTACACATCATTCATCAAAAACAACTGATTTGCAAGTTGCTTCATTAAAACCAATACCGTAAACAAACAATGATGCATTTCCAACATGTTTTATTTCCATAGTTTTATCTTCTAGTTCAGCATTTTTTCATAGTTCAGCACAATGTCTTCAGTCTTCATTTTCCAATATGTACAGTGAAGAATAATGAGTTATTTGACTGGTCAGCTCCCTCAAACATGAAAGGACGTCATGCAGTAATAATACTCAGACTGCTACAATTGCTCTTCCAGGATTATAAGCGTGAACAAGACTGTCAATCAAACAGCTGGAGTCTATGAGCACATCAAAGCCCATCTGAGGAAACAAGCAGCAGACACAGAGAAGGCTTATGATGCTCTGCCATCCATTTTTTAGTAGAGCACCTTAAATAAACTCAAGAACAAACAAAATAATCAATATGACACACCAACACAAGATCTCTCACGTGCAGTTATAGATGCTCAGTATTAAAAATACTAAATATACTAAAATTAATGAATGCATTTATATATTCTACAATATTGATCTACATTCTACTACAGTTTGAAATATGTCTAATAGCCAGTTAAATATTTATGTATGTTTTAAATAATAGTTAATAACTTTTAATTCGCCAAATAAGTAAAACATTAACTAAATGTTTGTTTATTTATTTTGAAAATTATTATTATTATTTAACATTCTTAAACTTGAATTAAATAAACTGTTAAATGTGGATTAATAATTAATAATAAAAGATGAAATAAATAGTTAAACACATATTTTACTACATGCAAATAAATATCATTTTCACAAATTAATTTAAATCCATTTAAATGAACCATATTCATATATATTCTTTTAAATAAAAAGTAAAAAGTATTACTGTGAATGAATTCAAGCATGGCCTTATGTTTTTTTAATCCCACACTGACACCAGTCTTCTTTACAGAAAAAGCCATACAAATACTTCCTTCTCTTTGTGAACATCTCAACAATCTGCAGCTCGGGCCAACTATTGCATCAAAACACTGTTTTCAAGAAATCAAATCAATGATCTGGAACCGTGTAGTCTAAAGAGTAATGTGTGGTTTGGTTTATTAAGTGAAGAAGAACCTCAAACAAAAGCTTTTGAGAAAGTCTAAGCAGATCCACAATCTACAATTTCAGTCTCAGATAAAAATATCGATCGGCTGATTTTCTTTCACCACACTCATCTTTGACATTCACAAGAAACGTCCACTTATGAGCGAGAGCAAAATTGGCCTTAATGAGGACAGCTGATGGTTTAAAGATGATTTAAAACTATTCAGACAGTAAAAATGGAGGCAATGATTCAGGAATGGATGAGTCAGACGTCCTGCTTGTTCATATTATGAAGCTTTAAAGAGACGCTTGGATAAAGCACACCTCACCGCTTCAGTCGCTGGTCTGGTGCGAATACGTGTTTACAGTTGTCTGCACAATTATCTGTATGTGCAAGCACATGAAAGTGCGCCTTCAGGTGTAACGGTGATCCCAATATCATCTCCAGTTCACCAATTAAAATTTTACTTTAATAAAAATCGGTTCAAAATTCAGCTTGAAATTGTCCATTTGCTTCCCATTGCCGATTACACAGGAGGTTTGTCTCTGTGTCCTGGAGATGTCAATTTTCAGTCTGAAGTGTCTCTCAGTGGGATCCACAGCCCTGTATTTTGTCCACCTGACAGACCCACGGCATGCATAATGACTGAAGAGCAGACGCTTGCGAAGTGTCAACACCTTCAGGCACTACGTTCACTTCAGGTGAGCTTGATGATTTGTTTAAAGATTCATTCCTGTAAAAACTGAATATGTAATGTCAAAGCATTTCTCAAAGTGAGACTTTCATTTATTGTTAATCGTAAACTCGTGATATCACAGCAGCTGTTGAACCCATGGTACAGCAAGTTCCTTGATTATTACGCTGAAATGAGAGTATATTTCCTAGCGATATCAGCCTAGAAAAATTGCAGTTTTCAATTTTTCGTCGTCTTCGCACACAATGTAACTACAGAGGAGTCAAGTTTTAAATAGGAAACGTATCGAAACTCTTTGGTCGTTTTTTAGTGTGATGCTAACGGTCTAATCCGATTCAATTATCTATGCTAAGCTAAAGCTAAAAGTGCTATTGACAGACCTGGAGATTCGAAAATTGTAAAATTTTAACCGTTTTTAAAGTGGCGTGTTCATTTAAAACTGTTGATATGCACACAATTTCATCTGGAGACAAAGTAACAAGCAATTAAACAAAGAAATCTGAACGGCCCTTTAGACCTGACCTCAAAGACTTAAGACTTGACTTGGACTCCACTTTAACGACTTGAGACTTGACTAGAACTGCACTTTAAGCTTTGACTAGACTTGACTTAAGCCCTGTTCACACAAAGGACGATAACTATAAAGATAATGATATTGGCATCCACACCAGCAAGCGATACCATCTGTTAGTCTAAGCACACTTGCATCTGCCGATTTAAATTCTCAAGCTTGTGAAAACAGGACAAACTCTTTGTATCGATTAAAGAGACTCACTTTGAAACGAAAATTTTAAGTTTATCAGTTTACCTCAACGGCACCTAAGGTGAGGTGCCTTTTTTCATTAGATCAATTTTGATACTATTAAATCAAATAGCTGTAGTCTGTCAGTCATAACTCTAACTATGAGAGGAAAAAAACATGCACAGAGAAATCGAAATTAAACCATAACCGATTGTAACAATACACTAATAGCCTAAGACACGAAATGAGCTGTCTGTGTTAGAAAACTAATAGTATATATATAGTTTTTACCTCCTGTACGGCGCAAAAATCGTATATATAAAGTATAATCACTTCAGCCATTTTTTCAGCGCTTCCACTGTATACGGCAGTACGTGCACACACGTGCACTCCAGTGCACATAAATACGGTTCGTTTTCTCACCCAAACCTTTGACATTATATCTGCTGGTGCCTTGACAATTTCTCTTTCGTTGCCATCAATAGTTCAGTGTGTATGTGAATGACAATTAAAGGAACACTCCACTTTTTTTGGAAATAGGCTCATTTTCCAACATCCCTAGAGTAATACAGATGTGTTTT
>JAUMHR010000040.1:1339319-1353381 GCA_032361145.1 Enteromius fasciolatus
GAGATTTAGCGCTAATCAAAGAACCTGCTTTACTGATGAGATGCGCATAATATATCGTACGATATATATCGCCCAGCACTACTTCAATGTCTTCAATGTACTGGCCCACTGCTCCACGTTTTGTATCATTAATTCGGGCAGACAGGAAAGATTGGTGGAGTTTCCATGCTGGTGTTGCTGAAGCTTCTATGCGTCAGAGTCAAACTTCCGGCTTTGTGTACTCCTCAACAGCGTCGAGTTTGAATTTCAAAACAGCGTTGAGTTTCAAAATGGCCGCCAGGTGAATAAGGCGAATTATTTTGAAGATTGTTCCCTCTTTTTTTCACACAATTTATGTGCAAAGGACTCTAAAACTTGAGCATAAAAACGCTCTACCAGAAATCAAATAGTGTTGCTAGAGTTAAAGTTAAGGCTTGTTCACACCAAAACGAATAAAAACATAAATACCTGCTTTTTTTGGCTTAGCACACCGTGTTAAAAACTGGCCGACCAATGAGATTGCCGCCTTTGCTTTGCATTCACGTGCCTGAAGCTGCTATAGCTACAGTACACGGCTTGGTGGCGCTCAAGCACAAACCGGTCTTGCCGAGCATACGAATTAAGTAGATGAAGAAGATGCACCTCGGCAAGATGAATGCAGAGCTGCTGGTCTTGTTGGTTTCTTCATCGCCGGAGCTGTTGCTTAAAATAGGCCTGTCCATGTTTTTTGCCAGTTAATAAAGAAGTGTGTAAATGGTTTTGGCAATCACATCTTCTCTCTATCTTCTTCATCTGTGTGACAAGCAAGTGTCAGAAGCAGCGCCACCTTGTGTACCGGGGTCTTTCTGTTTTTCATTAAGCACCGTTGGCTCATCGTCAGTGAAAATCGCGTGGGTATAAGCAGCGAAAAACACTCACGATATCCGCAAACGATATTCGCTCTGTTGTGTACAGGCCTTTAGATTCAAACATATCAATTTAATGACATTTGTGTTGATTGAATAAATCTGAAATAAAATAAAACATAAATATAAGATAAAAAAACCTAACCAACTCTTTTACACAAAAATTAAAAATCACTTTCAACTAAAATAAGTGTATAAATTAAAACTAAGCAGTAATATATATATATATATATATATATAAAATAATAAATAAAAACATCAAAAGCACATGAAGATATTAAAACCTAAATTAAAATGAACACTAATTTACATTAGGCAATATAATTAATATTAAATGCGTGAAAGGACAATATGACCCTCCCTTCATCCCTTTTTTATTATTATGATTTTTTTTACAATTATTTGTTTATTATATTAATAAAAGAGTCATAGGACAAAAATAATAGTAGATACAATTAGTAACAACAGTCAGGTACAGTAATAACAGTAAACTGATAGCAAAAAAATTATTTGTTAAAAAATATTTTAATGTCTATCTATGTACCTATCGTATCTGTGTGTTAAATATCAAAATCACTAAATGTGTTCCAAATCATTGATGAAATATTGTAAAATAATTATTCTAAATAATTCTAAAAATAAAACAAAATAAATAAAATTGCTGCTAAGACATACAGTAGCTATAAATACTTTTATGACACTTTTAATCATCATTTTGGGAGCTCAGCAGCTGACAATATACAGTCAATCACAAGTTATTATGTTCTCTCAAACATATCTAAATCAATCATCAAAGATCTGACTGAAAATGTACTGTACCCTCCTGCAGGAGAAGAGCGAGAGAGTGAGAATGACTCTATGTCTGGAAGTGTGCTCGCTTTCTCCAATCAGAGGGATGAGGAGGCCGTATCCATAAGCACTAACAGTGACATCAGATGCCGTCAGAACCAATCAGCTTTGCTGGCCACAGGAAGTTGGGTCAAATTGACATGCTTCAGAACATCATCCCAAAAGGACCTGCAAAACAACTACAAACCCCACAACGGAGCTCAGGACATGACCAACGGCAAGGAAAGGCTGAGCCTGGTGTCACAGAAGATTGTCATGCCACGTTACCAGAAGAGGAAGAGCTCATCATCACGGGAGAAGAAAGTCACAAGGACCATTATGGCCATTCTGGTGGCGTTTGCAGCCACATGGACGCCCTACAATGTCATGGTGCTTATCAACACATTTTGCTCGGCCTGTATTCCCAACACCATGTGGACCTTTGGCTACTGGCTCTGCTACATCAACAGCACGGTGAACCCGGCCTGCTATGCCCTGTGCAATGTCACCTTCAAGAACACCTTCAAACAGCTGCTGACGTGCAAATACAGGAATATTCATGCCACCAGAAAACATTAAGACTGTGTGGTAAAGCTCTGTGCGCTTATAAACAGTTTCACTGATGATATCCAGAGGCTGGTCGTTTGGATCCGTTCCTGGGTTTGAAAATACCAGGCTTGTCCAAACTGTTGAAACATTTATCTGATATTTCAGCATCAAATTATGAGGAGGACAGCTGAAAAAGCTGCTCTCATAGCTTTGCATTATTAAAATACAAATATCGGTTATTTTCAACAGTGCCCTTTCAAGCTTCTTGCCAAAATATTATATTTAGTGGTGTCAAATGATTAATCGAATCCACAATAAATGTTTTGCTCTGTGTATATTTATTATGTATGTATACATATTACATATATATATAAATACACACACATACAGTATATTTTCAGAATATATTTGCATGTATATACATATCTATATATAAAACAACCTATTTTTCTGAAATATATACATGCATTTGTGTATACATAATAAATATACACAGCACATATATTATGTAAGCAAAAACCTTTGTTTTTGGATCCGATTAATCATAAACTATTATAAATTATTACTCATTATATGTATAAAACACACTACTGTTTCAAAGTTCTGTTTTCAGCATTAATAATATGAAGAAATATTTACTGATCAGAAAATTTGCAAATCAGAATAATTTCTGGAGGATCGTGTGAGACTGAAGATGCTGAAAAATTCAGGGTTACGTCACAGAAATAAATTATATTTTAAAATATAGTTAAAATAAAAAAGGGTTACTTTAAATTGTAATATCATTTCACAATATTACTGATTTCTATTGTAGATTTTAAACAAAGAGACCTCCATTACAGCATGTATTCTACTTCAATTTCATTTTCCTATAGTATTTAAGTAATTATATATATCTGTATTTATATATCACTGATTCTTGAGAAGCGGGACAAAACAGGGTGCAAATTTGAAAAGATAAATGAAAGTCAAATGAAACTATGTATCTTATGTGTATTAAGCTACTGACATTTCTATTTTTTACCTTAGACTGTGTATTATAATTTCAGCTTTAACAGCATTCAATGTTTTTAACATTTCAAAACATATTCTCCTGTCAGCAGACAGATTTCACTTTCACATGTGACCAACAATTCCTCAACAAATATAAAATATCATAATGAAATATCATCAAAATATTCACAACGAACAAACAGTGAGTATGTTTCTAGGTTTTTTGATACATCTTTGGAACACAAATGATCTCTTTGCTCAGTATGTCTGCTGTAACCTTTAAAAACAGTTATATGAACAAATAAAACAATTCGTTGTTATCTCTATCCATTTACATCCACCAGGATCTTAATATTTACATTTAAACATTAACAAATTATCCAAAAAACACATATGATCATAATACAACTTGTATTATGTAAATCATAGCACCTGCTTCAGAGAGCAAAATTATCTAAATATTTAAAATGATTTCCATAGAAATTGGAAGATGGTGTTGACATATCATGCTTGTGACAAAGTAAATATTAACATTAGGATAACATTAAATATTCAGATACTACCAAACTTCCCGGTTTATGTCTGACAGTGATGTACTCTTCATAGGAGGAATGGGGCGAGGGGGTCTTTCTGACAGCTGCCCCTGATATATCCTGATTCTTTTTTTTTTTTGAAACCTTATGAAACGTGCATGTCACTGAAAAAAAAAATGCTTTGATATGAGATATTATATCATATTAAGTTTCGCCTGTGATAAAACAAGCTTTTTCATGATTTATCTATTTTGTAGCATATGAATGACTGAACCCTTTTCTGTGAACACACTTTAGATATAGTGAGAAGACAGATGCCATAGGTTTGATATAATAATGATAAAGTTAAAGGGGATAATTGTCTTAAATACATTCTATTATCAATCCCCATAACAATTACAATTGAAACTGATGTTGTCTCATGTCTCAAGAATCAGTGACATACATGGACAAATATTATATATATTTATTTTTAAAAATATAATTATTTGCAATTTATAAATGGTGCAATATCTTGTATAAAAAGTCTTGTTTTTGTCTGATTGAGATTAATATATATGCAATGTATAGCATTACAAAAATAATCAAATATTCACTTTTTTACTTCCAATTAAATGTACATAAAACACATTTGATTATCATGTTTATATATATATATATACTCTTTAGTTAAGCTTTTTAAAAGTGTTTATTCATCTATGTGCAGTGGAAAAAAACACACCCTTAATTCAGACAGAATAAGTGTGTTATTGAACTGAAGAATAGAAAAAATATATTTTTAAAAAACATCAGGAATGAAGCAACTTAGTTAAAAACAATTTTAGCTTTAATCATTTATCATAGGAAAATAAACAGACATCTTGTAGGTCTTTAACAAGCAAACTGGCCTTTTTTTTTTTAAACAAAGTTTAAATTGCATATGTTCCATTTTTACCAGAGAGGAATCACATAAAACCAACAAGCAAGTTTTCCGTCCTGGTCCACTCACATGGTAAACATTTTTTCCTCTTCAATTTACAGTATAATGCTGGTATTTCAGGATAAATACTTAAAGGCAGTGACAAAAAGCGTTTGTCAGTGGAACTGAGAATAAAAGACATTTTACCTCAATATGAAGCTCTAAAACACAGTACAGAAAAACACAAAGGCATTCAAAGAGAACCGTCAGACTATAGCAATAGCAAGGCTGTTCAGTGTTTTATTGCTGATTCAATTTGAACTACATCAAGCCTCTTTTCCCAACAGGCTTCGTAACAAAGCACAGGACGTCTTCGTCCAATAATACACGTCTCTAGAAAAGCCAAGACGTATCTGGCGACGCTGAGGTAGTTACGAGGTGTAGCAGGGCAGGATCTCAGACGCGTCTCCTAAACCCTTGACCTCGGTCATTTGCCAAAGTCCCAAGTTTAACACCTTAAGGCAGGGCAGCTGCGTGATTCTCTCCAGTCCTCTTTTGGTGATTTTGGTGCAGCCGTACAGGTCTATCCCGGTCAGCTGCGTCAGGTGATCCGCTATGAGCTCGAGGCCCTTGTCCGTGATCCGCACGCACTGGCCGATGTTTAGAGTCTTGAGCTCGTGCATCTGCCGGACCATCCTGTTGATCCCGTCGTCGCTGATGTGGCACGAGCAAAGCGACAGGGACTTGAGCTGGTACAGTCCCTGCGCGATATAAGCCAGGCTCTGGTCGCCCACTTTGTCGCAAAAAGACACATCCAGCCCGTACAGCCTCAGCGCGCCCATGGAGAGATGCATGATCCCCGTATCGCTAATGTTGTCGCACGAGCGCAAGTTCAGAGTCCAGAGGTGGGTCATGTGTGACAGGTGGATCATGCCAGCGTCGGATATGCCGCCGCAAAAGCTCAAATTGAGCACTTTCAGCTTGTTTAGGCCCTTAGAAATGTGCTTGAGCGACAAGTCGGTCAGCTTCTGACAGTCCTGCAAAGTGAGGTGCTCCAAACTCAAGCAGCCCTCCGCGGCGCTGCGCGTCATCCCAGCCAAGTGTCCGATGCCCACGTCCGAGACGTGTCTGCAGCTTCTCAAATTCAGGCTTTTGAGTTTATGAAGGCCCCAAGCGATAAGCAACAAGCCCGTGTTGGTGATATTACTGCACCCGCCGAGATCCAGCAGCTCTAGGTTCTTGAGATACTGCGCGATCCTGCCCAAACTGGAATCGGTGATCTGTTTGCACAGGCTCAGGTTGAGTATCCTTAGTGACGGGATGTCCTGGACGAACGCGTGCCCCAGGCCGTTATCCGTTAGGTTGTAGCAACCGCTCAAGTTAAGGCTCTCGATGTTCGGCATGCCCTGGATAACGTAGCTAAGGCTGCGCCTCAGGCTGAGGATCTGGACTTTCTTGATGCCTCTGGTTTGGAGGCTGGGAAACAGCGACGGGTTTGCTCTTCTCAGGTGGAGTTTGGCTTCTACTCCTCTCCAGACGGATTTGTGGTACGAGGCGTCTCTCCAGGCCGTGCACACTTGCGCTACTCTACCTTTGCCTTTGACGTCCAGGTAGTTGAAGATCATCGCTAAGATCTCAGGGAAGAGGCTCGAGACGTGGATCTCCATTTCTAAGAGCGGCTCGTTAGCTTAGCGAAGTTACTAGTCTGGTTTTCTGCCGACGGGGACCGCATGTAAAATAAATGCCGTGAGAAAGAGAAGTAAACAAACAACGAAAATAAAAAACGAACGCGCTTTGTTGCATTTAAAACTTGGTCTGGGATTCATTCGCTTGGAGTAACCAGCTTACGTCGCTGTATTTGCACCGCCAGGTTCTTCGTAGCGACTATTTCCAGATCGCGGCGCATGTTTAGTAAACAGAAATATAGATCCATGAAAAAGCGCGCAGAAAAGACTTTGAAAACCTGAACGTAACCGGTTGGAGAAAACAAACGATTTCGCGTGAATACAAATCAGCCATTTGACGAAAACTATGGAGTCCGGTTTCCGGTAGCCTTTGTCTTCGTCTATTCAAAACGGGGAGGGTGACTGTTCAGCGGGCTTGTTTTATTGTATTGAAAAAGCCGTATGTTTATGTTTAAAAGGTCTGAAATGTATATAATAAGTAATATTTTTCCTTTAAAAATATATTTAGTAGTACATTTGCTCAAGTGAATTCAAATAGTGTGTTTTAAAAACAACAACAACCCCCCTATTAATGATGGTACGCGCGACTCATTTGTGCGAATCGGTTCATTTGAACAGTTTCGAAGAATTGGTTCACAAAACGTGAATCTTTACATCATGGCGCAAACTGCCGTATGTGATTTTATATATGAAAAAAATTAGCTCTAAAAAAATATATATATATATATATATATATATACAAATTAATTTACGTTGAAAAAGTCGGGACACGTTTTAAACTCTAGGCACTTTTTTTTAGATATTCTAAAAGGTCGTTGTTTGTAAACTTTATGATATAAGGGTATTAAGGTAACTTACTTGGAGTCAAATCCGCGTTTTATTACAAATGCTCCCTTATCAGTTATTATTGGAATCAGGCAAATCTAAAAGAAGCCGGTCTCGGTTCGCTGAATCGTTGAGTTGTTGATTCCACAGCCGCTCTGATCGTATTCGTGAACGAACCGCGCAGGTCGCTTTTTTGAAGCGTTTTAACTGACGTATTGAAAAGATTCGGCTCAAAAGAATGATTCAGTCATGAACCGAGCTGTACTTCCGGCTCGATGGCACGGCCCTTAAACAAATAAGCTCCACAGTTATCTTTGAATAGGAAATTAAACGTGAGTGTTTACACGCTTCCTTCAAATGCAAATCTGTTCCACTTACCTACAGTAACCAAAAAAATTCTATCAAAGCATAGAATAAAATATGAGCACAACCAATATAAAACCCAGCCTATTCCCACATAACCTTTGAAACACCAATAAAGTGAAGCATAAAAGTATTTTACTACAAATTCAGTCTTGTTGAGGTTATCCACAGCAGTACACATGAAAGCTGATAACAAATTCAGTATGAAAGTAAGCACAGACTTCAGAAATGACAGTGCAAGGTAGTAAAGTACCACTGTAAACTTTTTTTTACATTTCTAAAAATGTTGCTTGTGAAAAAATCTATGCAAGTATGCTCAATCTCAAATCTATAAAACTACAGAGAAATTCATTATCATATAACCTAAATCAAAAGCTTACATACATAGAAAACAGAAACAAAAATCACAAAAAAACCTCTTTAAAGTACCTTAAATGTTTATACAATGGGGCTTTTATGCATCATTTCAGTTTTATATCTGGAATATGCATTTATCCAATTATACTTATCCGTATTTACCAATTAAATGAACTCCTAAATTCTAAAGAAATCAGTAACAGTCTTTTTAAATCAACACATACCTTCTTATAAAATAGTCGTTAATATTTAGCATTCCAATTTCATTTTAACACCATCTTTCTGTATTTATACTATTTTATCAACTAACTAAAAGGGAGTTTTTGTCAACACATTCAATTAGCAATCCCTGTTAACTTCCAGGCAGCTCATTATTATCACATAAAAAAAAGCAACAAGCTTGAGAAACAAACATCGTGTCCAAGACGAACAATGTTCTGCACTGTATTATCATTATCAGCGACTGTTGTTCTCACAGATTAAGAGACTAATTTCTTTTCATACCATTAAGAGTGCAGGTCAGCTTGACGATGATTAAAAAGCACTAAATGTAGTTCATTTAAAGCCCTATGACAATAAATAGTGCATGTGATCAAAAGTGACACTAATGGAAGAGTTTTCTACATTTAGGCATACTGTCATCTCATAACACATTACGATACGTGAAGCTCATTTAAGGTGCAGTCACAATTTTGCGAATAAAAAGGCCTGTTATCTATTGTTGATTGGGTATTGATGTATGAAGCACACCTCACACAGAAGAAACGGATCAGCTTTTTAAAGGTCGACGTGGGAAATCCATGTGATTGTGAATCTGTTGCGAAATCGTTCGGCCTCACGTGAGACTTCCTATTGCGTGGATTCCTATTGAAATAACTGGATTTCGCCTGTGACAATTCGACAGACAACCGTAAGTGTAACTACAATTTTAAACAAAATTATTATGGAAGCTTATTTTTGCCACGGAATAAAAAGGTTCTTGCAATTCCGTTGTTTTTCTCAAAATTGCGAGTTTATATCTCAAAATTTAAAATTAGAAACTCGTAGTTGCGAATTAACATCTCGCAAATGGCATTTTCCCCTCAACGTTTTGAGTTTAAACGTTTTTTTTCCTTAAAAGCCAGACCTTTTCTAAAATTAAGATTTTTTTCGGCAAAAAAAATAATTTTTCTTAATTGTGAGTTATATAAACTCTAAACTGCGAGCCAGCACCCTTTATTTTTTTTATTCCATCGCGGAAATAAGCTTCCATAAATTATATACAATAAAATGTGTATTAATCAAAATGGAGACATTCCACGTCTATTGTCTATGAAAAACTATAAAAAATTTAAAAATTCATCCACAGGTTTAGAACATTATGAAAACGATCACTTTACATTGAGTCTTCTCCCATTTTTCCCCACAAAGCAGCCTTGGCTTCTGCGCATAACAGGAATGAAATTCCAGTTTTAAAAATCACAACGTACTTAGCTACTTCACAAGTTCACAGAAAATAGTGGTAGTTTGTAATCTGAAACGGATTCTTCACAGCAATTGATTCCATCAGCTAGTTTTCCTGCTCGTTCCGAAGGAATCGGAGCGGCAGTGGGAGAAGTCGATGAAGATCCCGTCAGGATCCGATTCCAGTGAGTCCAGCCCCTGCATCACGATGGTCTCCGGACTGGAGGAGCAGCTCGGGGGCGACGAAAGTGCCTTGTCCACCTCCGATGAAGCCATCGGGGCATCTGCTGCATGCAGACACCCTGAAGAGGTGTGGATGAAGACGGGTGGAGAAATCAGAGCGGGCTGCCCCGTGGCCCCTCGCATCACACCGGACAGGGTGAGGTCGTGATCGAGCGAGAGTCTGGGGGTGGAGCTGGTCTCTATTCCCACAGACAGGGCCGAATAGCCCTGGGGCTCTATGCAAGAAGTGACATCACACGCAGAGTGCCGCCGGATGCCGACGCTGCCCACAGAGCTCACTTCAGAGTCGTACTCGGCCACGGGGGTCAGCATGGGGATGTTGTAGCTCTTGGAGCGCACTACTGGATTAGTGGAGGGCAGGTCTGCAGACTTGGACCAGCAATACTGCAAACGCCTCTCTGGAAAGATTTTTAAGAAAATAAATAATAATATACTGCTTTTTTTATTGTAGTAGTACAGTAACAAGTAATCAAAGCAGTAAATGTTTATGGGTAGAGAACATCTTTTTGCAAGATAAAATGCAAGTTAAGCTATTTTATATATTTTTTCTTCTTCTGTATTTCTATGATGCAGGCTAAACATATGTTTAATGTTTTACTGAATTATTTTGTAAATTATGAGGTGAACTACTGAAAGGTTGTGGTGGACAGTTTAATAAGGTTTTATTTCTTTGCATTATTAAAATAAAAATGTTGGTCATTATCACTGCTTATCTAAATTTGTTTGCTGAAAATGATATTATAAATTATATGTATAAAACATTAGTGATATTCAGAAGTTTGGGGTCAGTAAGACTATTTGATTATTTTAACAAAAGTAAACTGTCATGAATGTAAATACATTTAATGTTAAATAAGATTTCAGTATCAAAGAATCCTAAAAAAATGTATCATGGGTTTCTCAAAAATATAAAACAGCACAATTGTTTTCTACATTGATAAAAAAAAAAAAACCAATAAAAGTTTCTTCAGCACCAAAGCAGCATAAATCATTTGACACTGAAGATTGGAGTAATGATGCTGAAAAATCAGCTTTGCAATTTCAAAAATAAATTACATTTTAAACTATATAACAATAAAAACAGTTTTTTTTTATTGAAATACTATTTCATAATTTTACTGTTTTTACTGCATTTATTTTAATTTCTTACGGACCCTAAAAGTTTGATCAAAATATTTTTCTTGATCTAGATCCACAAATGTTATTTATTTTTTAAATATACAGCTGCCTTTTGATTTTGTGTGAACCATCCCTCAAGTTCTCATCTTTGGATATCTGAAACTTTGCTGGTTTTTTGCTTCTCTCACCGATAACACAGGAGCACTGTGAGGCGCCACACTCATGTGAACACAGTCCCTGCGTGCCCAGGTACGGCGACACCACCTTCTGAAGGAGAGACTCCAGCTTCAGGTATTCCTCACTCACACCTTTAGACTCATGAACCCCCTGTAAGACGCCAAGATGACATATTCAAGAGTTTTACTTTGACTCTATCCTTTTTAAAATATTAATTACAGTCATTGTAGTCGAGACGCAGAAGGCCTGTGACTAATGTCTCACTGAATATGACACAGCTGCTGAAATCATCGCAAATGAAGTCACTGTGTTATAATCTGTGGGTGCAGTCGTGACAGTCCGGCTGGATTTTTGTGTACCTGTAACACTAAAAGCATCTGGACGATGGAGGGAGGAACGCGGGCTCGAGGTCTGGACAGAGCTTCCTCCAGCTTCATGTTAAGGGTGATGGTGTTTCTGAAGTGCAGCAGGGCCAGCTGACGCACCGATGGCTCCTTCCCCTGAAATCAACACACACCACTGCTTTAGCTGAAGTCTGACCAGTTATTCCACACAGGATGACTAGACCGTACCTGGACCGGGTGGAAGATGGCTTGAAGCATGGTCAGAACATCACAAAAGAAAAAGTCCCACGTCTCAGCTAAAGAGTCCAGTAACTTCTGACCTAATTTCAGGCAGAAGGAAAACCGTTTGTGTACACATGACATACCGTGTAATGACGTTTACATTAAAAAATAGCTTTTGGAAATGTGTTTTGTCTTTTAAATGGGAGGGTATACCTTCATAAAACCTTATTTTGTCCCGTAAAATGACCATGCCTTTAGTTAAAAGCTGATTCTGATAATGAGGAGAAGAGGGAAGAAATATGTTGGGGTTTTTTTAAATGTAGATATTAGAACAAATTCATATCTAGGGGAAAAAATTACATATCTTACCTGGAGGTATTCAGTAAAGAATGAGCCCAACTCAGTTTTCAGTAGTTGCCTGAAAAATATTATAAAATAAAAATATTATTTTATTTAACATTAAAATAGGTTTCGGAATAGAAATTGTTATACCTACATATAGGAGAAATTTGACTTATGACAAGAAAGTTTTCCAATTATATTTCACCTCAAAATTAAATGAAATAGTTAATTATATACTATTTATCAAATATATAAAACATATAATACATACACAGTATAAACTACCATAAGTTTTTTAAGTCTTAAGCTCAATAAGATATTCATTTAATGATTAAAATTAAATAAATAAATTAACAATATTGTGTAATATTTTGCAATTTATATTATTGTTATGTATTTTAAAATGTAATTTATTTTTGGGATGCAATTACTCCAGTCATGTTATCCTTCAGAAATCCTTCTAATATGCAGCTCAAGAAAAGCTTCTTTTTTTTTCTATCAGTGTTGAAAACAGTGTGGAACCCATACTACATTTTTTAGGATTCTTTGATGAATGAAAAGGACTGCAATCATTCGAAAAGTAATTATTGTTTTTGCAGTCAACTTTGTTTTCAATTTAATGCACTGTTGTGGAAAAAATTGATAATTGTTCTAAAAAAAAAAAAAAAGAAATATCTTATCAACTACAAAATACTGAATGATATACGAACAATTAAAAAATATTTTTTTAGTGCCTGTACTTTTTTGCATTTCATTTTGCATAACAGTAAAATAACACTGACGCATTACACTACTGAGAATGAGGGGGAAATGTGCTTAATTATGACAATAAATAATGCAATATCATAATACAAAATATAATCTTAATGGTACAAAAAGCTTAATTTTCCTGTTGTAAAAATTTTTTGCTTTTGATTTATATTTTTAAATATGATGTGGGTATGTTTTTCTTAGCTGGGATGTTATTGCTTCATATTTTTTCCTAGTAATAGTTACATAATGGTGGACTGAGGCTCTGCGTCCTCTCACAACTGTTCTGTGCTGATAATGTCAAGCCCCCACAGCTGCCAACCTTTACATTTAAAAACACTGCTAACAGTTACCATTATATAATGAAATTAATAATTCACAAACCTACCCTTAATATCTTATATAAAATAAACAAAAAATACCATGCTGTTATTCCTCACCTCACGCCTTCATTAAGTGTATAGAGTTCGTTGTCCGCCAGGCCTTTCTTTTGGAATACAGCAATAACTGCATTGTGAATGCTACAAAAAAAAAACAAAATCGCTCAGACATAAGGTTACATCTCAGTTTATGACACCAGTTAAAATGTGCTGTGCGCTAACCTGTTCCATGTGGCATTAGGGCCTGATCCTCTCTCTTCCAGTGAAGCCTTTTCATTTTTGCCCAGCTGACTCAGATTTGGAGAACTTACCAACTTCAACCGGTACAGAGTCCTCATGGTTCAAACAGAGGGATAAAACACGCTTCAGTTAGTCCAAAACAGCAACAACAAGTGAGAGAAGGGGAGGAGCTGGAAAGATGCAGCTAGAGACGAGAAGGGGAGGAAACTACTGTTTTATTGTTGAGAAACCAATTTCCTTCCTCCTAACATTACATTCCCATCCTTTTCTGAGTTTCTCTCTCTGTTAAACACACACACACCCACCAGATAAACCAATCTCGTTTAACAGTTATGCAACACAAAAACACCCTTTCTTTCACATTAAGGGAGTGACAACCTGCTTCTCCTCTATATATTGTTTTAAAATGTGTTTACGTTTCGAATCACTTATGGTTTTTGCCTGGAAGATGATTAAAAAAAAATAACGCAAAAAATTTGAAAGACTATACATACTATATATATATATATATATATATATAAATATAAATATTTTTTTTTTTTTTTTTTTTTTTTTTAATTTTTTATATATACTATATATACAAAAATAAATACTACCGTTCAAAAGATGAGGGTTGGTAAGATATTTAATGGTTTTTAAAGATGTTTCTTTTGCTCATCAAGGCTGCATTTATTAGATTAAAAATACAGAAAAAGACTGGAGTAATGATGCTTTGTATCACAGGAATAAATTACATTTTAAAATATATTCACATTTCAGTTATTTTAAAATGAAATAATATTTCACAATATTACAGTTTTTTATGGATTTTTAATCTAATAAATGCAACCTTGATGAGCAGAAGAAACATCTTTAAAAATTAAATATCTTACTGACCCCAAATCTTT
>JAUMHR010000040.1:1395041-1405993 GCA_032361145.1 Enteromius fasciolatus
CTATGGTGTGACAGCAAAATGTAAAAAACTAAACGTAAACGTCGTTCATTGAGTTATAAACACAAACACATGCATATATATATATATTTTTTTTTTAAAGAAAAATATGTTCCGTGTATATATTATACAACTATATATTATATAACTATATTTATATTTAATGTAATATATTAATATAAATATATAAATGTATATACATGTAAATGGTTTTTAAATATATGCTGTGTGTGTATTTATATATACTAAATAAATATACACATTACACATACTGTATACAGCATATATTATAAAAACAAAAACTAATTTTGGATGTGATTAATCACGATGAATCATTTGACAGCACATCATTTTGGGCTTTGACATTTGCTCTAATTGCAAAAAAAAGAGGAAAAAATGTTGAGAGATTAAACTGGTCAAAAGACGGAAAGATGAAAGAAATTTACCTTCAGCAATTGTATTAAAATAGTTTATAGTTACCTAATTTTCTGTAATTTAATGTCAAGGTGAAAACAGAAAGTACAGTAAATGTACATTATTGTTTTTGAATTACACCCATAAAATATCTAAAATACATTTCACATTGACGTTAATCATTCACGAGTTTCACCTAGATGCTTCCTTCTCTTTTCAGCTTACTGCATACAGCCTGAAATATAATTATTTGACCTCTCATCTCTCCATGCTGCATGTAAAAAGTGGCACAGCTTACCCCTCTCTCCTGTACATTGCACTCAATGTAATTAAAGCACTCAGAAAGAGAGAGAGATTCATGTCTCCTCAGGCATCATTAAGTGTAATTCCCATCTCTCTGTTCTTCATCATTAACACTAGCCTTTTTACTCTCATGGGTGTTAGCTCATTTCCCAACCATTTAACAATGATGAAACTCATTTGAGCATTTAGTGTCAATGTCACAACAGTTTTTTTGTCATGTGCACACACTCAAAACTGTAAAAATCATGCAGAACTGAAACTAATCCCTGTCTGAAATCAGGGAAATGAGAGGTTTCATTTGTATTTATATGCTCCGGTGTTGAATCTCATTTGGTGGCTCTATGGCTCTAACATCTGATAAATTCAGCACCTAATTAAAATGTAAAGTATACACTCTAAATAAAGGAATTGTTAAGAAAAGTAAACAAGTATTATTTGGTAGCATTGAGATTTTTGTGCTCTCGAAACAACTATTTTAATTGTCCTAAATAATAGCACTTGATTTAGTCACATTCATCTTAGAAATTCATCACATTTTAGTCTCTAATTTTCTGAATAAAATGGAATACGTTTTTATACTGCTCAAATTATTCCGTCTAATGTTTCAGAAGCATTTCATGTGTACAATATACAATTTATTAGATATCAGTGTCCGATAATGACACTGTTTTATCAAGAACTAGAGAAATTATTCATTATTCTGTAATTGATCATGAAAAGAAAAACTCCCTAAGGTGTTATTTTTTCAGAAATACATAAAAAAAGTGACATATTGTTGCAATTTGAAATAACTGTTTTGTATGTTTATATATTTTAAAATGTAATTTATTCCTGAATTTTCAACATCATTAATCCAGTCTTTTGCATCAAATGAGAGTGGATGAAAACGATTACAAGTGCTCACTGTTTTACCACCACTGGTGTTCATTTCTATGTACGTAATTTGCATTTTGCAGAAAGGTTCCTGAATGAGATCAGGGGTGCGTTTCCCAAAAGCAACTACAGTCACAAGTTCTGTTGCTGCAATAGTATACTATAGAACCTACTACCATAATTAGTTTACGATGGCTTTGAGAAATGCACCCCAGGTTGATTTCAGTGCTAGTGCCTCAGATTTTCATTTTAAGAAAAACGGAAAGAGCAGCGTGAACATCCTTCTAAATCTCTCATTTGTTGTTCCACGAAAGAAGTAAATGATTATAAAATATTAATTTCTGGGTGAGTTTTTCCTTTAAATCTTTAATTTCTTTATCTTTCTTTAATTTCTTTATCTTTAACTTAAATGTTTCCCTTAAATCTGAAATTTTCAACATGTTCACCAACATGCTTCACTGCAGTATGTAAGACTGACAGCTAGCGGCTGAAACAGTTCCTGCAAAAACAAAGGCATTCTGCCCCGGAACGCACACTTCATAGTAGAATTACTGGCTATAGCATTATTTTTCAGAGAAACAAAAAACAAAAAAACGCGAAGCACACAGAGCGCATAAGCAGCGTGCCGAGCGCTCACAACAAACTATAAACAATTCAAGAAATGTGCCTCTCACTGCAAAAACACGATCGTTGTGATCGGGGCCTAAAGGTGCACTATGAAATATCCCCAGTTAGCAATTTAATACTGAAATTCCGGCCCGGAATCTGGCCAAAACGCACATCTCAGAGTAGAATTACGGCATTATTTTTCAGAGAAACTATCTATGTCAACATGTTTCCTAAATATATACAAACATATTTTTTGGCTTTAAAAAAAGTCAAAAACTTACATACAGCACCTTTAAGATGAAAAGAGATTAATTTAGTGAGAACAGGGCAGAGGAAAGCGATACGACTGGATCTTCTACAAGAAAGTTCATATATGAAACAGTGTGGGAGTTCCCTATATCTTTTTGCCAACTGTCTGTGTTATTAGAGGCTGCCATTTCCATTGTCATGCTCCCCAGATAACCGACTGTATCTATTCCAAATCAGCTGCTGTTTGAACGAGACAGTAAAGCATATCTCTTTATCACCGTCGCAAATGTCGCAGTCATGCAAAACAATCTTTGTAACTTCAACTTGGCTCTAGATGCTGTTCTATGAATAGACCAAAAGCTCCTTGCGCAATTAACTGTTGTGAAGTACTCAAAACTGGATATGTCGGACAGTCTGGGATTTGCAAAAACGTGCAGAATTCAGGTGACAGGGAGATAATGTGCCCTCCAGTGCCAGTAACCGATCACACTGTATGTCTAATTAGCATGTTGATAATAACAGAGCACGGCATGTTAACCTGTTCGCCTAACAAGTACTGTTTTTCAAAGCGACGCTGATGCTAATTAGCTTTGGAGGAACGGGAGTTGAAGGTGGTGGGGGAAAGAACGAGGAAGAAAGATGAACACTACACACGGTCAGTGCGGAGGAAGTTATTGAGCAGCTGAAAGAGGGGGAAACTGTCCCAGGAGTCCTGCTGCTGGACGGCCAGCGCTGTGTCCATGTCCACCGTGTACAGGGACAGGAAGGTCTCGGCGTGCTCCCCCATCGCCTCTGGCCACCAAGAGAAGGCCTGCAAAACACAGACACACACTCTTAAAAATAAAGCTCCTTCAGTGGTTCTACAAAGTACCTTTACCATCCATGGGATACTTTTCATTCCACTGGAAAAAGCTTTGTTACACTGTGTCTTCACTACACGCGATAAAATGGTATCTTTAATATGTTAATCCGAGCTGCAACAACAGCATACAAACTATATGACAGTAGATAATCTCAGGTGATTATGCGCTTCACTGAAGCTGGGCGAGCACTGCGCTTCCAGAGAGAGCCCGCCCACGCACGCTTCTGATTGGCTGTGATATTTGATTGATTCTGTCGCGAATAGTGTGGATACCCAAGTTGCTGTCGCATCGAGTGTAGTTAGGACACAACGTTAGACTACTTTCTACACACTAAGGGAAAAATGGTTCTTTTTAAGAACAGTTTACTGAAAGGTTCTTTGGGAAACCAAAACTGGTTCTTCTCTGGCATCGCTGTAAGAGAAGAAACCCATTTTTAAGTGTATTATGGCGACTCCTCAGTTTTGTCTATGCTTAGCATTTATCAGGTTATGTTCTGTCACATTTTTCTTCTGAAATCAAATATATGCTGATTTGGTGCTTAAGAAACATTTATTATTTTTCATCAATGTCGAGCTGTTATGGAAATGGCGATACAGAAATTTTAGATGAAGTTTCAGTATTTTTGTTTTGTTCATTTGTCTTTATTTTTATTAATATTTATTTATTAGTTTTAGTTATTTTAGTAGTTCATATTAAAGTAAATGGAAATGAGAAGTGCTACCTTGGCAACTAGCTGAAATAAAGCAAAGGTTTATTCTGTAATTTATTTATTTAATTATTTTATTTTGTTTCAATGTTTTTATCTAATTTTTAATGGTTTTAGTTTCAGTAATAGATAATAACCCTCTTAGGAACAAAGATCTGATCCTGGCCTTGATCAGCCATTAAGTACATTTTGGTAATTATTATTATAATTTATTTTTTGTTGTTGTTGTTTTTTTAGCAAAGTCTTTGACTTGTGAAAACAACAAGAGAGACTGCTGAAACCTAAAAAAGGTTACTCTATCACAATTCTCTACTAGGGAGTGGCACAATCAAATTATACACAATAAAAAATAGAGTGTGTCTGTCTGTCTGTCTATCATTTTTTTACAATCCTTATAAATGACATCGTTTACTCTTATAAGAACAGAATCACCCGTTACAGTGTAAAATACTACAAATATGCTACATATTCTATACATGTGCTACACACAATCACAATCAATAATGCCAAAGTATAAAAACAGAGAAACAACAAAGAGAGCTAAACATGGTACATAATACTGACAACAAAGCACAATAAAACATGGAAATGATGAAACCACAGCCAGTAGAAGTCAAGCAATACAATGATGTGACCTTGAAAAGAAGCACACAAAGATGGAGATAAATACAGAGAGAACAGAAGGTTGCTTCTGCACCTGCATACTTGCTTTCATAATGCGTTTCTTCAAAGCAACTATGTGTGTATATAGCTGTACTAACTTTAAGTTTCATAATTTGGTCTATTTATTTGTGCTACATGGAAAACATTCAAATCATACAGCTTCTGAAATGCAGCATTTTTCTAAAATGTGTTTTCCCCATAAAATTGGTGTTATTTTAATAAATTACTTTACATGGAAAATGAAGTATTTAAACACGGAAGGTATCAATAACATGCACATAAAACCAAATCTGTCGCTTTTTAGACCGTTCCACGGAAAAGGAAGCTGTACTAGAAAGTCGAAAAGTTTAAGTTCAAAAAAGCACAATTAGCCATCCACGTGTCTATTATGGTGGACTGCAGCAGACCAGAGCCCATAAAATCCTGCTGAATTCTCCTGAGAAAAGGGAAAAAATTCAGCAGCGTCCTCCTACATTGTGTCAAGCTCTCTATTGTCTGCCAGTATGTGCATTGAAGGCCCTTCTGAAAAGATCCAAGTCTATCAATGCATTTCTCTCTTTGCATTCTTCCACAGGCTGATTCCTGGGGACGGCTGCTGCGAACTTAATTGAGAGCGTCAAAGAAAGCCTGTCCATGTTGTCTTGTATTCTTTACACCGGCAGCGCAAGCCAAGAACTTTCCGTCCAAAGCGGTCGGCGTAGAGCAATGAAGATAAAAGTGCAATCAGTCACGGCAAAGAATATGCGGTGGAGAGGAGAATGCTGACTTATTGAAGAGTGCTATTGTGTGCAGATATTCGTGTGTGTGTGTGTGTGTGAACGCCACTCTTGTCTGACTTGATGTTTTACAGTCGCTGGCCTTGAGTGAGATTGTCTTCAGGGCTTTTATACGCTGTAGAGCTGACATACAGCAAAACCGATCGCTCACTGCTGTATCTGTTTCAATTTAAAGCATACTCAAAATTTCCCCATTAAAGTTAAAAAAGATAACTAGACTCTCTTTTTGTTGTTTTGATGAATACGTCTGTTACACTGTTAAACAACTAGTCGAAGTAGAAATTTAGTTTCATATCACTGGCTCTGGTTTCATTTCACTATTTGTGTTATTGACATGGTAGAAGAGTTTAAATTTAATATTTGCAGAAAGGTTCTCACACAAACTATATTATTTACATTTGTGCCAATGCTATCTCACGAGCAATTTGTACCGTATGTATTTTACAAGGTGGCTAATTTGTATGACCTCACTTTTACGATTTTGCAAGATTTGTTTAAACCCCAGGGATGGGTGGGTTTAGGGGCGGGGTTAGGTGTAGGTAATTCATACAAATTCATACCAATTGTGCAACTTGTAAAATACGTATGATTTAGCAAATATCGAATGAGCTCGTACAAATTAGCCACCTTGCAAAACATTACTCATGTTCTAATATCCACAGTTAATAATTAGCATAATATACAACCAAACCATCTCCATCTAAACCTTTTCCTAACAATTTCAGCCTATACTGCATTTGGTTTTTTAAACTTTCATGCCAAATTGAGTATTAAACATGAATATGAGTTTTTTTTGTAATTTTATCATGTTTTATTGTGTCAGTTACCTGTGTTTTTGTATTTAACCCAAATTAAAATAAGCTAACTGCAGTTCAATTGAGATTAATTACAAATTAAGGGTTTTATTTGGGGTTAAAATGGTTAAAAACCACATCACATTAATATACATAATTTGAAAATATAAAATAACTAAAACCTATACTAGACATAAATAATGCATTAACCTTATGCATTAAACATTACACGTTTTATGTATTCTATATATACACTATACATTTATTTTAATATAAAATAACTGAAAACACTTATAGATGCACACACATACTAATTTTCAAAACATTTTATCAAATTCAGTAAAAATGATATTTATAATATTATTGCAAATAAGAATAAGGTTTTTTGTTTGCTTTTATTTATTTTATTTTTTTCATATAGTAAAACATAATTTATTCCTGCGATCAAAGTAGAATTTTCAGCATGATTACTCCAGTCTTTAGAGTCACATGATTCAGAAATGTGCTGATATTAGAACATTTCTTATTATTATCATTGTTAGAACAATTGTGCTGCTTAATATTTCGGTTTATTTTAAAAATATTATTATTTTTTTTTATTAATTTAAATGCATCCTTGCTGAATAAATGTATTAAAAATATAATTTTTAGAATTTAAAAATCTGCTTGTAAAATCTGAATAAAACTGATCAAATAAATAGGGCTGTCCAAAGGGAAACTGCTGTGTATTTCATGCTAACGAAAGCACAACACAACATGAGAATAAAATATAAGATCCTTACCTCTCTTCCCTAATGCATTCATAAACACAGGAGCAGAAGAGAGAAAAAAACACAAGATAAAAATACTTTCTTTCATTTTGAACATGAAAACACTGTACACTCTGTGTAAGACAACAATGTTTTACTCTTGCTTTCACTGTACAAACCTGGAGTGTGAATATAATTTCACTAATGTAGATCTGAGCGCACCACACACACACACCTTGATGTTTCCTTAGTGACAGCATGTGGGACATTTGTCTTGTTAGGCACAAGCGTTTTGGCATCATTGTCTCTGTCGCCTGTGACAGCTGTTGGAAGCTTGAGGACTAAAAATAGCCCAGCAGATGTCTACATTCACATTTGTTTTATTTAGCGACACAATCACAGCTCTGTTAGCGAAGCCTGAACGCCTAGGGTTGATCGTTTCATTCGATCTTGTATTTTTTGAATGTTGATGTGAGAGCGTTCGCGGGCGCTGGCCCCGTGCAGATGGGCCGTGGGCGTTGTTTTCCTGTGCCGCTACTATGAGCTGGCATTGGACGGGTAAGCTGTCACTCGCTAACAGCTGTTATGGCAACGTGGCGAAGTAAATGGACAGCGAGACGGTAAATGATCACGAGTCTGCTCTGAAATGATCATGCAATACCTTCTGGAGCAACATGCAACGCCAAAAGGCCTGACGATAAACAAAGATTGATTCTCTGTCTACGTGACTGAAGGCTTCTTTGAACATATGTTGTAAAGAGACGTCACGAGATCAACGCTGCTGGTGTGGAATAAAGAAACGAGGAAGAAAACAGTTTGGATTGAGACAACACGTTAGTAGGTTTTACCTCGGAGTGATGCTCGTCGTTCTGTTGTAACACCTCCATACACAGCTCTCCTAGTCTGATCATGTCCTCCAGCCTTTTCTCTGGAGACGCCTGACTGCTGTCTGCTGAAATACAGGCATCACAACATTCACACTAGGACATTCAACCACCACAAAGATCAAAAAGCAGTGTATCAAAAGGGCTCGACAATAAGAACTTTTTCAGCTACACTTTAGATTTTGACAAAATATTTTAATATATTCATTGCATCCTTGTTGAATAAAAGAGTCTTTTTTCAACATCAGTGTATGGTTTTTTTTTAAACACTTTATTGAAAACACTGGCAGGTGTTCTGGATTTCCATATCTGAACTAAAAATAAATCAAATCCTTACTGTTGAGCCCTGAAAAGTAATCAGTGAGAAACCTTCGATCTGGGCGTATTCGGTCAGCTGGGAGTAATTAATGAGTGCAGCTTTTTCCAGGCACTTCTGAACTATCTTGCGCATCTCCTCAGGTGGGACCGGCGTGGTGATGTCTTTCATCAGAACCTACAAAAAGACTTCCTTATTAAGCTTTAAGTTAAATCCCCGAAAGCTAGTACACGCAAGACACTGATATAAGATGCACAGCATGCACAGTTAATTGGCAGACACTCACCCTTTCCAGAAGAGAGAGCGTGGCTTTAAGAGCCCCCTCCGGTCGCCCGAAGGGGAAACAGTACCTACGGGCCAGAAGACAAAGGTACAACTCAAGTGGTAATTAACTGACGGCTTACGAAGAAAGAATACCGAGCGCAAACTGAAGGAGTCAGTCATAGACTGCTGTTTCTCAGCTATCATGGGACAATAATTACATCTCTTAAATAGAGATGTTTTCCAAAGCCTGTCAAGGAGGGACAGGTGTCAGCGCGAATACGGACAATGCAAGGCGGGATGAATGAAGGCCAAAGGGAAGTGCTTCTTATGGAGGCCTCACACCACAGGTGTGAAAGTGTCCCCAGAACGGCCTTCAGTGTGTTTTTTTTCCATGTGTACGGGGGCAGGAGGCACACTTACCAAGTGACTCAACAAGCTCTAATCAGCTTGGGTTGGGAACCGTGCTTAATCCCCGGCACGCCCCACACCGGCCTTGTTCATTTGCATAATCCAAGATGTTGTTCGTAGCTTTTGTTCGAGTGGTTTTAGCTGGTTATTAGGTGTCTCTGCAACCGCAAGACTAAAACCCTCTTTACTAGTGTTTCCAGTGCGCTACAGGAGGGCCAGTGGGAGGTCGCTTCAAAACGAGGACCCATGAGGAGGGGGTGTGTTAAATGAGTAAATGGTACACTGAGATGTTATACAGAGGTTATCGACTGATTTGGCTTCTGGAACCAGTTATTACATGGGTATTACATTGTTATTACAAGATTGATGGTTTAAAACAGTGTTTAAAGGAGTAGGTTCACCCACAAATGAAAATGTACTATTGTGTATATGTAGATGAAATTGTTCATCAGAACAGATTTGGAAAATGCAGTTGCTCACCAATGCAGTGAATGGGTGCCGTCACAATGAGAGTCCAAACAGCTGATAAAAACATCACAATAATCCATAAGCAATCCATACCACTTCAGCCCGTCACTTGACATCTTGTGAAATGAAACGCTGCATGTTTGTAAGAAACAAATCTGATTATGTGGCGTCTATAGTCTATAGTAGTCTATAGTAAAAACGCTTCCTCCAGTGAAAGAATCTCTCTTCTGTTATTCTCTCATATAAAAATTCACCAATGTATTTGTTTAGAGCTTGTAAACGTTGCATGTTTCTCTCCCGATTCAGATTAAACATCTTTTTCCACTGAAAAGAGCAATATTACGAGTAGAAGACTTTTGGCCAGATTTGAAGCAAAAATGTTTTTATGATGGTCTTCTGTATTATAAACATGCTAGGTATTAATTGATGGACTGGAGTGGTGTGGATTACTTAGTTCATTGTGATGTTATTATCAGCTGTTTGGACTCTCATTCCGATGGCACCCATTCACTAAGGTCTATTGGTGTGCAAAAATTTCTCCAAATCAGTTTACATCAAGAAACATACTCATTTGCATCTTGGATGGTCCAAGGGGAAATTTGTTTTCATTTTTGGGTGAACTATTTCTTTAATATTCAATAATATTGTCAAATTATTTTTACTCTTCTAAGCAGTGCACATGGGAGCTTGCTCTACCTGAAATGTGTGATCTGCTTCTCCAGTAAAGTCAGCAGTCTGCTCCTGATCTCCTCAAACTCCTCCTTCTCCTGTTCTGTAACTGTGCCAATGCCGTCCGGTCTGCCAAAACAACAAGGAAACATTCAATGTTCTGCTTAATTCTTTACAACACCTGTTCATTAATTCCAACCGCCCTTGAATCAACCTCATAATCAAAAGATTTCTCAAAGATAGTTGTCAAGTTTCACAAAAATTTCAGCAGTTCTGAAAAAAGCTTAGACACACTGAAGGGTTTCACAATCGAAAACGCTCTTAAATAAAAGAATAGCAAAATAAATGTATCCTTTGTGAACAAAGATGCAAAGCAACTGGGATAATCTTAACATTATCAATACATTATTCAAATAAGGCCTATTTTCTATTATTTGTATTCATATGTAAATTAATTTATATGATACTGTGTGTGTGTATCTAACATTAATAGTAAAAAGTGGTTTGAAACTTAAAAAAAAACTTGTCAAATGTGAAATCTCACATGTGAAATCACATTTCACAAATGTGAAAGATGCAAAGCAATTGGAATTATTCAAATAAAGTACTATTTTATTTTATTTCTATTCATATGTAAATTAATTTATATGATAGTGTGTGTGTGTGTGTATAATATTCATAATAAAAAACTTTAAAAAAGTATTATTGCCTCTTTATCATTATTTTTATTTTAATATTTAAATGTTATTGTTACAGATATGAGATTTTCAAGCTGTTATTCGAATCACAAAAAAGATTATTATTAACCAAATAAAGATTATAAAATAAAATTATTGAACATGTTATTAAATAAAATAGAATAATATAAAAAATATAAAAAATAAATAATAAAATAGAATTCTCTATAAATAGAATATTGTGAAATGGAATAAATTACTTAATTGTGA
>JAUMHR010000040.1:1425177-1437694 GCA_032361145.1 Enteromius fasciolatus
GCGATGCCGGCTCAGCATCGTGATGTCTATCGGCCATCGGCGATGGACGATGGCATCGTCTATCGACCCAACCCTAAAGAGTATTATAACACATGAACTACTGATGTCATATGTACCATTTTAACAATGTCCTTACTACCTTTCTGGGCCTTGAACATGTCAGCTGCGTTGCTACAGTAGTGTTAAACCTTAGGCTTTTCCAGAGTCTGAAAGCTCTCGGATTACATAAAAAATTTCAAACTTCTTGGAACGACATAAGGATGAGTAATTAATGACAGTCTTTTTATTTTTGGGTGAACTATCCATTTATTATTGTTTATTTAGACTAATTTCATGTGATGTGTCACAAGTGGAGGAAATAAGGAAGGTTTTCTGAAAACTGACATGTCTCTTTCCATACGCTCGTATTGAATAATGAATGAATAAATGTTACCTGCAGCAGGTAAGTGATTTTGGCTTCTGGGCTGCACTCGGCCTCGGATTCACGCAAACACCTGAGAATGTTCTTGTAAAGAGAGAAGTCTTCTCTTTGACGGGCCTCATTGTCTAAATCCATACAGCGGCGACACAGGCCAACCGAGGATGCGTTAGTCTTAAGAGCAAAGTCAGTGGATGACTGATACTCATTACAGCCACGACACAAATAGATGTTCTTTTTCAGATCAGAAGGGTCCCGAGGGACCTGTGGAGAGCAAGGTAAATAAAGTTGGTTTTGAAGAGTAAAAAATGACCAACCAAAACTTGTTTTATTGAAGTGTCTTTAGAACTGGAAGTTGTTTATAGAGCTTGTTTATGAAGTTTAGCTTAGTGTTGTAGTCAAAAACAGTTCAATTCAAGACTGAGTGCAAGACCATAAAGACACAGGCTTAAGGGTGAAGAACAATATTGTGTATATACATGCACTGCATACCTCAAGATGAGGAAAATATGGTCATGGACTCAAGGACCAATACTAAGACCATGAAAATATTGTCTAGGACTTGACCCAAGAACCAAGACACTGAAAATGTGGTCTTGGACCAACTCAAGGACCATCTCAAACCAACACCATCAAAAAACTGCCCTTAGACTCTATCTCAAAGACCAAGACCATGAAATGATGGTGTTGGAATTGAACTATGAAGTAATTTGAAGTATGATTTTGGACTTGGATCCATACCAAGGTCATGACAATATAGTCTTGAACTTGGAAATAAGGACCAAGACCAATATATTTGCTTTACGACATGGGAGCATGTAGACTTGGTCTTCACTCAGACTTGACCCTCCTCTGATCTTGACTCGAAAGAGCTAGTTTTGACTGCAACACTGTTTTTGCCACATACCCGCAGAAATTTGGACACTTGAGGGTTGAACGCAGGAGTTTTGATGTACTGGAGAAAAAGGGTGGCTATCCTCTTCCTCAACCCCTCCAGGCTGCTCTTTTTAACGCCCCTCATCAGCAGGTCCACCTCCCTGTCAATCAAGTCCACTATATCCTGTGTTAGCTTGCATTTATGTTCCTGTTCACAAGAACATTTAAAAAATTAGACTCTAAATATAAGCTTCTAGAAAAGTGTTTATACTTCGACCATAGATTTGGAACTGACCTTAATGGTGTGTTTGAGAGTGAGAAGCACATCCAGACGTTCGTCCTTTGTGAACTGAGTCTGGGTGATGCTACTGTACAGGTCTCGCAGCTCCTTGGCTCTGATGGTGGACTGCGTGTCCATCTGCATCACCTTCCCATCAAATGCACGCCATTTCTTTGGTTCTGCACACTGGGAAGAAGTCATACACAATAGTCGTTACAATTTCTTTGTTTTTTTGTTTTGTTTTGTTTTTAGTAGAGATGTCTATATAAAGCATTACAATAATAATAAAAAAATTATAATAATATATAGTATGATATTATAATTCTATAAACACACGTTCATATGTATATTAATATTAAATGTATTCAATTCATTAATACATTTCAAGGACATTTTTGTTTACTTAGGCCCAATGTAATGTCTGGGTCATGAAGCAAAAACCACTGCTATAGATGAGGTAAAATAAAACAGTAAAGGACTGTACAATGTCTCTTCTGACTTTTGATCTAGCATATTATCAGTTAGTTATCATAAGCCACTTGTCACAAAGTGACGTTCAACACATTTTATTGCACTGACATTTCTACAGGACCAACATTAGGTTAAGGACACAATGGCGAAAAGTTATGAATCAGCAATGTTCAAAAATATAAACCAAAGTAATCTTTACACGTTTTATTTCAATCATCTTAGAATTCCTCCTTTAACGCACTGTGAACAGACACAAGTTTTAGCTCTAAAGCAAAAACGCATGCTCACGATGAGACAGCTGATTAGTAAAGACAGACACCTTGTCGAGGAAGGCTTGTATGGCCTTATCCTGGTTCCTCGTGCCTGCAGCCATTCTGTGTCGTTCTATGGAGGAGATGAACTGGGTCTCTTGCTCCAGTAGAGCGCACAGCGCTGTCTTTCTCTCCGCACCCGATAAGGTGACATTGATGTGTTCCACTTCCTCTATCCTCCATTCTGACACACACAGATAAAGAAAAAGAAACATCACACTAACTTATATCCAAATCACTGCACACATTACCACACACATATATATATCTCCATCTCAGTAAACATATAATACCAACTACAATGTAGTCATTTACAGTGAAGCAATTTAAAGGAAGAATTATATATTTATTAATATTTAACTCATTTGCAACTGAATTACAAATCCATTCCAAATCATTCCAGATTCTTATATATATATATAATTTGTTTATGCTCACCAATACAGGATTTATTCAATTAAAATACAGTAGAAACCCTAATTTTGTGAAACATGATTACAAATAAAATATATTTCAAAATGTAATGCATTCTTGTGATGTAAAGCTGAATTTCCAGCATCATTACTCCAGTCTTCAGTGCTAATAAATAATTTTGTGGAAACAAATATTTTTCAGAATTCAATATAATATAATTTTTGCAACATTATAAATGTATTTACTCTCACTTTTTTTGAGTCTTTTTTTTTTGCTCCATAAAAGTATAATTTAGTTTAAAAATAAATAAAAACTATAATGAGAGACAACAGTATTAAGAAATATTTTACTACCAAAAAAAAGCTCGGTCTGTGAAGGGATGAAACGTATCAGTCAATAATTTATTTATATAAGTAGTTTATTTGCATGAACCGACTGAACCCACCTATTGACTAAAAAGCTGTACACATACACACAATACGACCAAAAAAGTGGTACTTTGTAAAAGCTATTAAGAGAGCAGCTAAGCTATTGACATCCTACAGAAAATTGTAGTTAAATCTGATGTTGCTTTTTTCTTTCTCGGTTAAAATGCAGCTTAAAGTGCACAGGCAAAAATAAGTCATTTTTTGCTGTTTGTTCGTTAAAGGTTAAAGGATTTTCAGAAAGACCTCTTATGAAAATAAAGAAACTATTTTTGCAATTCAATTTGGTCATTATAGTGGTGCATAAAAATGTACTCGTCACCATTATGTTAGTAGCATTGCTATTGTTGCTAGTTACTCCACAAACACTCACTCACTTTTCAAGGCATTATAAAGCAGATCAAAGTCTGCCTTTGACTCTGGATTCATCCTGCGGTGATACTCATCTCTGATCTGCTGCTCTTTCTCCTCTTTCTTCCTTCTATTTTCATTTCCCAGCCATGCCAGATGCTGCTCTTTAGCCTGTCTCAAGCTGTCTGTAAAACACTTGGCTAGCCAGCGCCTGACATGTGACTGTAGTGTAATGACCTGAGAAAAACACACACACATACAAGCATTTGTCATGAACAGAGAGCACAGAATGAACACTATTCCCTCTCAACCCTTCAAACACACGTACAGCTCTCAGTCTCTTGTTGCGATACTCTCCTGCAGTGATGTAAGTCCCTGGGGTGATGAGTTTGTCCTCCATGTTAGACACATAACAGCCGATTTTGGTCATCTGAGTCGAGGCGTTCTTGGAGCACTGCTGATCCTGGTTCTTCAACACAACCGTCTGTTTAAGAGAAAAAGAAAATTAGAAGCATGCACTGCAACCGGATTCGAAGCTAAGCTGTGAATTCACTTGATCAAAAATAGAGTAAAAACAGTCATATTTCAAAAACAGTACAATTTCAAATAACTGTTTTCTTTGTTAAAATGTTTTAAAATGTAATTTATTTCTGTGATGCAAAGCTGAATATTTAGCATCGTTACTCCAGTATTCAGTGTCACATGATCCTTCAGAAATCATTCTATTATGCTGAGTTAGTGCTCAAGAAACATTTATTATTATTATTAGCAATGTTAAAAAAACATTTGTGCTGCTTAATATTTTTGTGGAAACTATTATACATATTTTTCAAGATATTTTGATAAATAGAAAGTTCAAAACAGCATTTAAACAACACCTTGTTGTAATATTATACATGTCTTTACTGTCACTTTTAAATAATATATTATACTGTCTCCTTGTTAAATAAAAGTGTTAATTTATTCAAAAAAGTGTTTTATTGCTTCTGTGTATTTAGTGAAAACACATACAATAACTGGAACATGTGTTTTACTTATCCCAAATTTTATTCATAAATATATACAATAAATAAAAACAATCTACCTAATAAATGTACTGATTTGCATGTGTTGCAATATGTTTTGTGCTCTACAGTTATGTTTGTGGTCAGTAATATAGTGATTCTGACATTTTAGAAACTGTATCATTTATGTAAAAATTTCAGAATTTTTCTAAATTAAATTGTCTTGACATTATAAAGTGTGCCATGATTTATAAATTAATAAACATATGGGTAACAATTATTTTTTTAATGTTTTTGAAGAAAGATTCACTCCTTTTGTATGTGCTTGTGTGTTTAAGTTTTATACAAAAAATATTGTAATATACAGTTTTTACATTAATATTACATTATATTCTATACAGAATAAAAAGTTTGATTAAATTATTATTTTTATATATAGTTATTTTTAATAAATATATGCACGCCATTGCTCCACAAAATTATATCTGCTTTTATTTAATACAAATAAAAATAAGAGATGAAGGTTCTGTCCATTTATAGTGTTTTATATGGTGTTATTCACTCAGGGGGTTGGCATAGTCCAAAACTGCACTTAACTAATAGTGTGTACATAGTGTGTGTGCACCTGTGTATCCCTGCTGAACATCTCAACACCCTTGTCAGGCCTCTTCTTTGGCATCGTCTGTACAGCAGCATGATGATACTCCGCCTTGGTCACTTTATGACGGTATCCTCCCAGAAAGGCCTTCCCTCGAGTGGCTCTCTCGATCTCTACCACCACGTCCTGATACGAGTCTGTGTCTTCAGGCGAGATTACTGTCACAAAGACTTGTCTATCGTCATGAAGGCTAGTCAGCTGTAACCTTGTTTGTACCTGTTTGCACCCTGACAGTGATGACATCCGGCATGTTGTACTCCTGCTGTGGTTTGACCGGTCTCATGGGGTAATTCTCCGGGTCTAGTGAGCTCATCTCAAATTGGACCATACCATGAGGTTGCACGCCAATGTCCATCAGCGTCTGGTCATCATCCACACTTTTTTCTAGAAACAAATAACTAAAAATTATAAGTGAGAATTGGGAACGTTACAGGTTAAATTATTAGGACATATTTTTTCCAAGCCATCTCAATGGCAAAAAATGTCCCAATTTACCCAAATTCATGTCTACAGCATGCATGTATTCTTTTATTCTCAGAAATGTCTGAATGTTGTATGATTTCTCCTGCGAAAGACACTTTTGAGTATCTTTTGTGTCTTACCATCCAGAGTGATTTGTATGATGTCTGATGGGACCCTCAGCTCTGAGCTGAAGTGGTTTTTCAGATCCAGGATTGTGAGGCCAATAGTGAAGGCCACCGTTATCATGTACCTCTCTGGCATCAGCAGGATCTTAACTGGAGGAGCAAGAAACCCACATGCATTAGAAACACAAATGTCCATATTTAAATACAAAATAATAGGCCTAAATGGAAAACAGAGAATGTGGTGAATATTTACAAAAACAATTAGATGGCACCATGGCATATTAATGATTACCATATTATACCATCGTATTTACTTGGTACAGTGTTATTTTGGTATCATTTATATGATATCATTATAGTTTGTATTCATATTTTAAAAATACATTTATTTTTGAATTTTTAGTTCAGGCCTATTTCTTCAGTAATTTCACTTAATTAGTGTTTTCAGTTAGTTTTTTTTTTTTCTATTTAGGCTTCACTTTAGTACAGTTTTGTTTATTTTATATATTTGCATATTTAAATATATTTATATTAGCTTTATTTATTTACAGTAGATTATATTTTTTTCATATTTTTTTGCTTTAATTAATTAACAAGATGTTTTTAATATTTTTTGTAAACGATTATAACCCTGCTCCAACCCATATCAAGGATTACTATGGTATTACCATGGTACATGTCAATGACTAAAACATGATAACAGAAAACATGGTTTTGCCATGATACCATCTCCAAAACAACCAGAGTAACACAACAGTATTTTCTGTACGTATATATTACTGTGGTAAATTATATTTTACCGGTTGCTGTGGAACTTCCGACATCACTTGAAGAAAGTGACTGGTTGGATTCACTTCCTTGTTGGGTTAAGTCGTCTAGGTCTTTATTTAATTCCGTGATGTTTTCTTCTTGTAAAAGCACATCTGTGGCTGTACAAACGTCCACTTTGATTTCGTGCGTGGATTCATCATCTTTTTCTTCATGAACTTCAGTCTCTTTATGAATGACTTCTTGTAACATGCTTTGCTCCACGGCGCAGCTGGCTTCAGTTTCACTCTCCGGCTCTGACATTACAACTTTCCCAATCATAACATGATTACATCTGATATTTTTGAAAGAAATTTGACGGCGAACTTTTTATTTAATGTTCAAAATAAATGAGTCGAGCCTAGGTTTACACTGACTTGAAATTGTTTGACCGCTGCCATGGTAACCATGCTGGAACCAGGGATGTCCGATTCGCGAATGAATCATTCTGTTGAGCAGATTCTTTTAAAAGATCCGGTTGAACCGATTCGCAAAGCGTTTGTACTCGTTGTAGCATTTAAAATTTGTAAAGTTAACTACTCATACGCAACTGACCTTTTCATATTCGAACCTATTAGTAGTATATCCCTGTACCATGGTATTTAGACCTGCTGTTTGCGCTACTACAGTATACATTTAAAAAAACATTGTCCAAAAATACCATGGTGAGTTTTTGTTATTGCATATTAATAGAATCAACAATGAAACTTGTATACAATCAAATAAAACGGTCAAAAAGTACCAGCCTTACAACAAACAATAAAAAAACTAATTCCTGTGGGGACATAATTGGAATTTGTTTTGGAACCAGTTCACTGAACCGTCTCGTCCAAATGAATCGTTTCACTAAAATGAATTATGTTTTCCCAACTGAACAAATCACTTGATCCTGCCCCCTGCTGTGCCCAAAATGCTTTTGTAATAAATCAAAACAAACAATGCTGCAGCATGCAAATTAGATTAAGATTAGGGTATCTTGGGGGATTTAACAGAAAAGTGTATTCTCTCATGTGATATCACTTCCTAGAGTATGATAACATATTTTATTAAGGTGTGTGTTGCCTAAAAGGGACTACAATAGAAACAGACTATCTAATAGAATGGGATTTATTGCATGGCATTTCACTGGCAAATGTTTGCATAACATCTAACCTAACGCAATGGTTTGACTGATTGATGGATTATTTTTTATTACGTACATGTATTCATGTAAACAGAATCTTTAAAATAGCAAAAAGCAATACTTCCTCTCTGAAAATAGTTTGAAGGTCCACCAGTGATGAGAATTTAAAACTGATGGCAGCAATCCAGACAGGTAATGGATCGATGCCTAATATTTTGTTTCTGTTCTATCACCATAAACATGAAAGATACTTGAGGTTCCTCAGATTGCAACACTTGCTGAACTCTCCAGAAGAACCGTATGAACCTTCTGAAGAACCCTCAAATATCCTATTGCAGGGGTTTCCAAACTTGGTCCTGGAGGGCCAGCATCCTGCAGAGTTTAGCTCTTACTTTTCTCAACTTACCTGCCTGTAATCATAAAGACCTGTTTTATCTTGGTTCTGGTTTGTTTCAATGGGGTTGGACTTAAACTTTGCAGGCCAGTGAATCTCCAGGAGCAGAATTGGACACCCCATTTTATTCAAGCAACTCAAATATACTCAAGTACATACCTCAAGTGCTAGTCTTGTTGCAAGCCTTTCCCATTTTTTAAAGCGAGGCTAGAGATTCTCCGATGGGGTCCACCAGTGTAACAATTACCACTAAATGGGCTGCAAGTATTCAAATTTCTCCAAACTGAGAAAGAAAGTAGCTGCATCAAGCTGATGGTGTTGAACAAAGTTATTGCCTCTGTAATCTGTTATGTCCCCTGATCATAAGGTGATACAGCAGTCATCCTTGAGCTCCAGCAATTTCCTTCGGCCTTCAAGGAAGTTGACAGTAGAGGACTTCTACCGCTACATCGAGCTGCCAAGCAACCATCAGGGAAAGTACTGAAGTGAGGGTTGGATAAGTTATTGAGACTCCTGGTTTTGAGATATTTGCTAATCATATAAGCCAACCTGACTTGAAGGAGAAAGGTAGGGATGGAGAGACTGCCCTGACTTTAGCAGCCCAAGCTGGACTGGAGGAGAACGTCTGGATCCTTTTGGAATATGGAGCACTACCACACAATCCTCACCCATCAGCAAAAAGGAGTCTCCACATCTGCTGGGTGAAGCACAACTTAACTGTTGATTTCTTGCTTCTGCTTGTAATTTTGTTTTATATCTTATTCTTATTTTGTTCAAGCGGTAGAGTCAGATCTTATCAAATGGTGTACGCTCTCATTGCACATGGAGCTGTAGTGGATCAGGTATGTTCAAAGAGGTGGACGGCACTGCATGAAGCAGCCCAAGTGGGTTGCATTGACATCTTAATGCTGCTTTTGAGATGTGGCAGTAAAATATCAGTTGATATTTCAGAGGGACTGTCATGGAGCAACACCGTTGAGTGTTGCAGCAGAATGTGTCAATCTAGAAGTCCTCCAAGTTCTTATTGATAGTGGTGAGAAACTTTGATCTCGCAAATGAGCGAGAGATCCAATAAGATTTGTTTTAATCCATCTATTTTGACAAGGAGCTGATGTGAATGCACAGTCCTGTAAGGGTGAAAGTGTGCTGATGGATGCAGCTGGTTCTGGAAACCCAGACTTTGTGGAGCTTCTGCTTGAACATGGAGCCTCACCAAACCTGGCCAGTTTGACGGGGCATCTTCCTATTCATTGTGAAGCCTATGAGGGCCACTATCTGTAAGTGCAGAATCATTTGAAATAGGTAAACACTGAAATCCATTAACGTGAGGGTAGTTGGGTGTTCAATTTGCAGCCCAGTCGCACGTTTTTTTTTCGTGGTACTGACACGATTCTTACTCGACTTTTGTGAATCCAGCACGAAAAGATGCATCCAATAGAATCATAGTTTTTCGTTCGTGCTGGAGTTAGGAAAATAATGAAATATTTGTGTCCCTGACACGAATAAATAGATTTCGTGCTAATTTCGTGATATTGTCACGACCAGCCGTGCGACTGGGTTGTCAATTTGTGACTATTGCAATTTATAACCTAGTAGAAATTCACTTATTCACAGTCTCGCTAGTTTAATTTGTCCACTAACAGTGTATAATTCACGGATGAATTCGGTCCTTTGTTCTTCATTTTTGTTTTTCTAAAAAAAACAAATGAAAATTCTCACCACAGTGTTCTTTCTATCAGATCTCAGATAATGTACTGTGCTTAAAGGGTTAGTTCACCCAAAAATGAAAATTCTGTTATTAATTACTAACCCTCACGTCGTTCTAAACCCATAAGACCTTTGTTCATCTTCAGAACACAAATTAAGATATTTTTGATGATATCAGAGAGCTATCTGTCCCTCCATAGACAGCAACACAACTGAAAAGATCCCAGATCCAGAAACGTGGTAAAAACACCAGTAAAAAAAAGTCCATGTGACATCAGTGGACCATTTTTGAGTGAACTATCCCTTTAAACGTCACATTTTTAATGTTTGTATTACATTGTCAGATTCTTTTGCTTACTTATTGCTAAGGCTAATTTCACAAATAGCAATACTGTAACTTATAATACTGTATAATACTATAGTCTTCCCATCTCATTTTTTTTTTACAATGGCTTCATAGGATACATCAACACAAATGCTATAATTGTTTAAGAAATGGATTTAAATAATCTGTAAAAAAAATATAGATTTTGGTTTGATTTATGTGCATTTCATTTTTATAATAGTAAAATCTTAAAATTACACATAATGATCACATTTGTTATGATGGATTTGATGGAAATCTACATAAAAGGGCATTTGGGACAATTAAACAGGAAAAATTACATTTGTAAAAATAAATGGCGACATGGAAGTCAATTTAATGTAACAGTCATTTTATAAAAGTACATATACTTTCCTGAGTTGTACCAATTTTATTTACAGTGTGTTAAAAATACTGATCTCATTCACAAGCAAGACGGTTCTCATAGAGTCTGGCCAGAGTCCAGTAGACTCTACTGCAGACGGAGGTCATGTGCTAGTGTCTGCAGCTCCTGATTGACAGCGGTTTTGATGTGAACTCTCTACTTGACCAAACCATCTCTGACAACTACAGCGACATGCGTAGGAGCACCCTTTACTTTGCCGTCTCCAATGGAGAAGTGACTTGCACAGAGATGCTGCTGAGTGCAGGAGCCAAACCTGACCTAGATCCCCTGCACTGCCTCCTGGTGGTGGTGAAAGCTGGAAGGTACGAGATTGTTAGCATTTAGTTTATTTGTTCATCAGCAGCCAAATATAACTAAAGGGTTAGTTCGCCCCATGTTGTTCCAAACCTGTAAGATCTTCGTTCATCTTTGGAACACAAATTAAGATATTTTTGATTGAATCTGAGAACATGCAGACTGACATGGAAGAGAAAAAATTGTTGACTATAGTAGTTTTGTTGTTGTTGTCGTCTTTTTCTTGAATTTTAGCTTCATACGATTGAATCACCGATGTCACATGGACTGTTTTAATGATGTCCTTACTACCTATCTGAGCCTTGACTGTGTCAGTTGTATTGCTGTCTATATGGAAAGTCAGAAAGATCTCAGATTTCATCAAAAATATCTTAATTTGTGTTCCAAAGATGAATGAAGATCTTACAGGTTTGGAACAACATTGGGGCGAGTAATTATGACAGATTAAACACGATTAAAACACCTATAATTACGTTTGTAAAAATAAATGGCGACATGGAAGTCAATTTAATGTAACATTAATTTTATAAAAGTGGTCAAACAACCTTCCACAAATATCTTCCTGAGTTGTACCAATTTTATTTACAGTGTGTTAAAAATACTGATCTCCTTCACAAGCAAGACGGCTCTCATAGAGTCTGGCCAGAGTCCAGTACACTCTGCTGCAGCTCCTGATTGACAGCGGTTTTGATGTGAACTCTCTACTTCACCAAACCATCTCTGACAACTACAGCGACATATGCCCTTTACTTTGCCGTCTCCAATGGAGATGTGACTTGCACAGAGATGCTGCTGAATGCAGGAGCCAAACCTGACCTAGATCCCCTGCACTGCCTCCTGGTGGCGGTGAGAGCAGGGAGGTACGAGATTGTTAGGATTCTCCTGTCCAGCCAAGCAGATGTTAACTGTTACTTCACAGAGGTCAACGACACGGTGTTTCCCACTGCCTTACAGTACTGTCTGAGGGGTGAGGAGATGAGGCGAATACTTCTTAATAATGGATATGACGTAGGAAAATGTTTCCATTGTTACCATGATTTCCAATTCAACACTGGGTTTGTTTGGAAGACACGCATCTACATAAACCATGTTGTGATATCTGTGATGGAGGAGACGAGAACATACCTGTGAGTTTTGGGTCTGATTACAAAAAGTTCTGTGCCAAAGCATGATATGTTCCCATCCACCTATTTTTATTTGCATATGCCTGCTGAAAAAAACAGCATATGCTGGTTTAAGCTGGTTGTTTTGCTGGTTTAAGCTGGTTCTTTGTTGGTTTATGCTGGTCCTTTGCCAGCACATGACCATCTTAAACCAGCATCAAAACATACCCAACTAGCATATGCTGCATCTAAAAATGCTCATATGAAACTCGTGCACAATTAAGAAGGATGATTTTGCATACTGAGAAAAAAATTCAAAATGAAATGTTTTAATGTGTAATATACAATTAGTTAAGCAAAAATCAGTTTCATTAGCCCATTCATAAACATCATAGCACATCAATGTCCGGGCAACACTCCTTAACGGTCATATCGATGATATATCTATGATCTACCTATCCCGAGAGTCAGGACATCTTTTGGAATTCATCACTCCTCAAACCAGGAAAACATGATTTCCAATC
>JAUMHR010000040.1:1484543-1502564 GCA_032361145.1 Enteromius fasciolatus
GAAATCTGACAGCAACCCCATGGATTGTCATGATTGTCAAGACAGGCAAACGTTAAAATTACTGAACAATGCATCAACTCCAACTAATGACAGACTAATGGCCTCGTTTAAAAGCATGCGCATGCACTGATTTGATCGTAGAGTGTATATGCACTTAAATCCACACCTGTGCTCATATTTTTAAAAACGGTCTTTGACATGGAAAAGTGCTTAGCGTCATGTCAGGGTCTGAGCAGACGTACACACTTTTTATTGTTGAAGTTCTGCAAATGTTTTACAATTTAAGTTGTTCTTGCAGCCCCCTGTTCTAAATTATGATGATTGCTGATATTTTTATGTTAATTATATTAATTAGGAGTCATTTAAAAGGCAGATAGCCTCAAATTTAAGTGATTAAATTGCGTGCAAGTTCAACGATTAATTTACGATTCCACATCTGAAAAAGAGGCGTGCGTGCGTTTTCTGGTCGTACAGTACGTTAATTCTATGAATCACATATACGCGTATTGGAGAGATAATCGTAAGATCAAATCGAGGATGGTTTCTGTGCAACGTTTTATGAATGAGGCCCCCAGAAGTTTTCCATTTACAATGGAAGTACATAGAGTTCCTATCAGAAATTTCAGATTTGCTTTAAGGCCTGTACACACAGGGACGGATATCACACGCAAATATCGTTAGCGTTTTTTCACTGTTTATACATTTCACTGACGATGAGCCGACTTCGTTTAACGGAAACCAGAAATACCCCCGTACACAAAGTGGCGCTGCACTGTTTTGTGTTTGAGCGCCAAGCCTTCAACAGCTCCAGACACATAAACAAAAGCGGCAATCTCATTGGTTTGCCAGTTTTTATCACAGCGGGCAAATACGAGACTGAGGCGTTTTTTTCCAAGCGACACTTTGACATGTCCTGGTGTGAACAGGCCTATAGAATTTGGATGCATTATTTTTCCTTTTTGCGGTTAGACCGATATGAGGCCAACTAGACCAGCTGTGATTCTAATCAAAATTTCTGTGCAGTTAGGGGTGAAATAAGACCATCAAGTAATTGTTGGAGATGTGGCTTTAGGGTGTGTGATAGCAGTTCATGTTTGTGTTGTATATTAGTGCTTCTGTATGATTATAAGGTAAAATAAGGACAGACAATCACATTATTGAAACTCCCATAGTACCTGCCCACCCTAAGACCGCCATGCCTAAATAAAACATAAATTAGATAACCATTATATTTAAATCGTTATACTACTTGATACTGTTAGAAATCCCTCCTCACCCAATATCTTGATAAAACTATGGTGAACAGGTTGCAAAGTCATTTTACATCTTTATGACAGCTGGAACATTGGTTCAATTCTTGGGAAAGTGCCCTAGTTTCTGCTTCAGCAGAATTATATCTTCCATACCACGTGCCCTCAGTAAAATGTGTGGGTGTGTCTGTGATCGTTTTGCAAAACTTGAGAGTATCCTCTTTCACGACAGTCGTAAAAAAACATCTCACACATGAGGCAAATGACATTTGTCTAAAACAGATAAGCCACCATCGCGTTTTACAATTCAAGATATTTTGCAGTCTCGAAGGGAGAGGGGCTTAAAATATGCATGACTAAAATTTTAAGGGTGACCCAAATCTTTATTTACCTCCCATTTTTTAAAGTGACCTGATTTGCGTTTTAAGTCTCAGGCCTCCAAACCCTTTTGTGTATAGTATGCGAAGAATGCCCGCCTAAAGTGATCATGCAACACAACAGAGAGTTCATTGTCAGGGCGAGACTTTTCTGGCAGATGTTAAACAGGTGACCGGTGGGCCAGCTGTTTGGTGCTGTGTTTCATGCTAATGCCATGGTCCACGACTGACAGCAACTACTGCAGGGATATAAAAGCCGGAGCCGCTAGATGTGCAGTTTTATACTGCATTCTATTCCAGTTTTGCGGACTCAATCATATAAGAAGTCAGACAGTCTAATGTGGGTGTTGTATACTGTAGCCTGAAACAGCAGCCGAGGGCGCTGCTCAAATTACAGAATGTTGAGGAAAAACACACACGCACGCGCAGACACACAAGTATGCTACAAGCACACACCTTTCTTCCGCAGGAACAATTAAAAGAACCACACAGACACCGTATTTAACAATAAACTAATCTTATTTTGTCTCTTTTTTTCTGCTATTTACATCGGTACCTAATGTGCAAATTAATAATTTAAAGTAGTGTAAAACTCTAAAATGAATACAAAATCATATTTTACAATTCTAAGACGGTGAGAGTCCATGAGCTTGTCGAATATAAAGGAGGGAGAGGAAAGCAGGAAGATGGGAAGCGAAAGACACACATGATTGTGGAGGTGTAGAAACGTGGGAAGAGAACGAAGCAGTGGACATCCTTGGCCAGGATAGACAAAACACTTACAGAGACACGGCGTTGGTTACCTGGACACCGCTACACAGCAAAACACAACAAGCGCTGCTCTTATGGTAATCTTGTCCATGTAGTAGAAAAGCACTTGGTTGGGACTTTGCTTAGCAGAGGCACACAAAGTGGCTAACATGCTAGTCATGCCAGTTGACTTGATTGGTGCAGTTATCTGTAACATCCTGATTTTCTAGCACACAATGAGAACTAACGCTTTGAGCGTGTATGTTTGTTATCCAGTTAGTAGCTTAGCATGTTGTGTTCTGTGATGGTTTTTGCACTGCTATGATCAATTTAGTCTTGTACAATAAAACGTCCAATTTCACATTTAGAGATTTGGTCTGTCAATATGTCATGATACAAGCTGACATGTCTGGCAACATTTGAAAATTTTGTCTATCGCTTGGTTTCACTGGGTTTTTACAGTGCAATCTCATAGATCTAATTAACATAAAACATTTTCTGATCTAATTGGCTGTGAATTTATTGTGTAACCGAATTTATTTTACACATGACAATTTCAGCTACTAACATTCCACATTTCACCAAGGACATGATTTTACACTGCTAATCTATGAGAGTCAAAAACCTAAAACGCTTTCAAGAGGTAGATTTGTACCTTTAAATATCCAATTTTACATTTATAGATTTAGATATTTCTATGTATATTATAATCACAATTGTGTGGTTAAGACTAAAATTCCTGAGGACAAATGAAATGGAGGTGAAGGACCATTTTGGCACATGAGAGGCTAGCATGGCAGTGTTAGCATGAGTGCTACAGAATGTTGATGAGCAGTTGCCAATTGCTTGTAGCCAAGCTGTGCCATCAGTAACGGTATAAAACAGTTGACAAAAACACAGTTTCATATGCTTTCCACCTTTAGTCCACTACTGAAGCATATAAGGGTTTGCATTTCATATATATATCCTCAGGTAAGGTGGTTCTTGTAATTTAGCATTCGCTAGCATGACTGTGTTAAATATTGCAAATACAGAAAGCAATAAATGGAAGTCAAATGCTTACTGTATCAGATGTTAAGAAGTTCAAGTAGCACACAATAGTGAGGTTTCATTTGATATTATGATGGAATGCAAACCCGCCTATGTAGAGGCTTTATATTACAACATACCGCAGTGTGCATATATATATATATATATATATATACATACACCACAAGATCAATCCAAAAGCACACTGTGATATGCCGCATAATAAATATTTTCCACCACAATAAACCCTGTACAGCAGACTTATTACAATCTTATCTATATCCCGTAGAATCATATGGGGAAAAGTAGAATATGGCTGACGTCATGAATGCATAGATAAAAAGTGGGAGGGGTGACAGTTGTTACCGAACTTATTGCTTTCAAAAAAATCTGAGTGCTGAACAGTGCATCTCCCTCCCTTTGTAATTATTTGCGATGCACAGCAAATCAATGTTATTTAATATTAAGATTCCAAAGAGCTATGCTGTGAAGTATTGCATTATAATGACCTCTAAACAGAGTTTGCCCTTCCATGATTTGGGAGGCTCCATTAGAGACTGACGTATGCTTTTACATCACTTTCTTCAGGTACAAGGAGTTTTACAACACAGACTGAGCAAAATGCACAGACGAGAGCTTTTACTCTAGAACAAGTAAAAGATAGAATTAAATTGGACATAGGACAAACAATAACACAATCTCTGGCCAAAGCTGTAAACTGATTCTGGTTGCACTTCCTGTCATTGTAAAGCAGTGTTCGTTCGCTATTGAGAGTAAAGTAACAAGAATACAAGGAGGCTGATCTTAAATATAGTAGGAAAATGTTATGCCAGTTCTTTGTATCGCTTGCAAAGTGCAAAAAGGTGGTGGTGTCGCTGATCTTTTTCACACACATTGGGGGTGGCTATATATGTGTGCGCATTTGCAGGGCTATCCAGGTCGGTGCACCTTCACTTCTCGTTCCCTGCGTTTCAGCTCCTCTCTATAACAGTATGAGCAAAAGTTCTCTGTCTCGGGTCGGCCATAGAAGGTGCAGTTCTCCCTCCTGCAACGTTTCTGCTGAAAACAGTACATTGGGCAAACACCACTCTGCCCTTTGGTTTTGTCCTGCCCCAACCAGGCATGGGGTGCCGGGTCCTCATCTGCAAACTCCAGACAGTCCCGGATGCCAGAGTTGAAGCCGTTGGTATAAGTGTGGGACTTATGTTCCCCAGGCATGTTGTACGGGAGGGTGTCTACGGCATTAATTGTACGGATACCAGACATGCGGGCTGGGCTATAGCTCTGAGAGGACAGTGAGCGGTTTTGCTGAGGGTAGGTAGCACAGGTTTTAAGAGTGCCGACCATTGGCTTGTAAGACTCATCTTGGTAGCTGGATGACTGCACATTGACATCCCTCAGATGGATGACACTGTGCCTCTGGATAGGTGGCGTATGGCTATAGTGAGCTGAAACAGGGACTGGTCCAGGTCTCTTAGCACCGTTACTAGGGGAGGAGAAAGGGACAGGGGACATGGAAGCTGGGATGGGTATTGGGATAGGGGAAGCAGCAAGCTTTGGGCTTCCCCTTTCTTGGACCTTCACAGCCTGGGAAGGATTATGGCTAGGTTGCAACACCGGTGAGCAACTCTCAGGTGGAGAGCTATCTGAGCGCTCCCTTTGGAAAACACTCTCCTGTTCTGGCTTCTTTAGTGCCACCCCATTGGTCTGGGGCTTCTTCTCAGCCTCAGACTTTCTCTTCTGTTCCTGCTCGGCACTGAAACGTTCTTGGGCACTGCTTAGGTAGAAGCTGATCATTTCTTCATGGAACTGGTGTCGGTGGCTGGTGAGCAGCAATCCAGCAAAGATGAATTTTCGCTCACCCTGCATGGCTGCCCGAAGTATGTTCAGGCTGAGTTTGACATCTGTGCTGTACTTCCAGTTGTCCAGTGTCCGATCACCCGAGTTTTTGCCTGATCCTGGCGGTCTTTCAACAGGTGAGCTACCAGAAGCACGGTCTGTAGGAGAGGGGCTGGTAGCCTTTTCGGAGGAGGATGTGCTGGCCGACTGACCTGATTCCTCTTTGCTCCCTTTGCGTGTTTTAGAGTCCTTTTTCTTGGATTTCTGCTCTCCGTTCTCTACCGTTCTACCATTTGTTGAAGTGGACTTGCTGATCTTGCCATGAACAAGTCCTCCAAGGCCTCCCATATTCTTCTTAAGTTTGATACCTAGAGTCTTGCTGAAGCTGCCCAGTTTGTTGGCCACAGAGTCTGCCCTTGTTTTGTCTTTGTCCTTTCGCTGCTTGTCCTTGTCCTTTTCCTTACTCGACTTGCCGTTATTGATGTTGGAGTTACTGCAAACTGACTCCCGGTCTGAATCCATGGATTCTGCCAGAGACTGTACATCCTCACCTGCAGAGGCAGTGGGCGACTCGGGCTGAGCCAATGGAGCCTGTAATTGATAGATCAGCCATTAGGACTCAAAACTGTAGTTGCGTTCATCAGCAAGTCAAAAGGTTAAAAAAAGAGGGAAACAACCATGCTCCTGGAGGGCCACCAAGGTTTTTTAATGTAGGATTTTAGGATTACTTGAAAAAATATCCATCAGAGCTGGAACTTATGTGTGCAGTAAAGTGTCCTTCAGGAACTGGGTTTGCAACCCCAAATAAATGAATGACTTACCCTTGTTTCAGAAGGAATTCGAATCCATGTTACATTCATGTAGTTGTGCAGAAGGTTTAGTTTAGCTTCCAGTGATAGAATAAGACTAGAGAGAAAGGAGAACATAGTCACACATCTCTTCTGTATTTTTAATTGGTTTTTTGTTTTAATTAATTTGTAGCTCAAAAGGTTTATCAGTTCTGGGGGCCAAATGATTACAGTTACTTCAGCACAGATGTTTCTTGGTTTCTGTTCTTCCTTCTGTAAGTCATGGCTGCTGAAATTTATTCATACGCTTTAACTGGCTGACCTCTGCAAAGTTACTTAGACTTGAAAACAGCCTGTACAAGTCATCTTAACCATAAGACTAAATGCAAGAATATGCAAGCGCTAAAATTCTGAAACATGTACAGATTTTAATGACTGAATGAGTCTTTAAAATATGTCGGTCAAGAGCCGATCAACCTCTCTGAGGATAATATGCACTTTTTGCCATGTGCTGGGACCTTCTGGACAGATTTAGTCCGACTTAATCCCTCATATGGTGGAGATAACATAGGCCTTTGTTTGGCCTCAATTGACTTTTGTCTTAATTACCTCTCATTTAGGCTAGAACCTGGTTACAAGTTATTAAAATTTTCTAAGCTTGCTGCAGGGGTGGATGAAGGATGACAGAGAAAAAGAGGGGTCTTACTTTGCCAGCTTAGCATTGTCGTTGTCATCCCTCCCCCACTCCCAGTCCCTCCCAGGGTCCACGGCGAAGTGCAAAGCTAGCAGCTTGTGCTCAGAGTCGGTCAGTGGGATGACGGCTAGAAGGGAGAGACAAAAAGATGAGATGAAAGATTTTGATGTAACATTCAAAACGAGGTTTCCAAACCGACTGAAGCAAGCAGTAGATCTAGTTTTTGACTTGATACTAGAAAAGAGGTGTACTTAAGTTAGCTACTGTACTTTTAAAATAATAGCTCAACCAAAAATTAAGGTTCTTTCATTATGTTTCATGTTACTTACATGCGCCATAGACATTATATCTGATCTATCAGGTGAAGTTTATGAGTGCATAATGGCTTATGAACTGTTCTTCACACAAACATCCATTTGACAGGAAAAACATTTCAACATTAATCAAGGGCTATGTTAACAGTAAGTTAACAAGCCTGGGTGAGGCACTGTTTCCTAAAAATAAAATATCACGGCCTTCCATCCATTCTAACTACTTCCCTTTTTTCCCTTTCCCATCACTGTATTTGTCAATGTACTTGACTAGTCTTTTTAAACCACAAGCACCAGACAGTATGGAAGGGAAAAGAGAGAGTGAGTTGAAAGAACAGAGATAAAGAGAGAGATTCAGTTCTCGTGACTGTTGAAAAATACAGCATGTTTGAACAGGGGACGTTCCAACCCCTTCTGTCACAACCATACAGTCATAAACACGCACACACTAACAGAACAAACTGTCTCTTCTCCTCGTGAACGGCCTGCCATTTGCCAGGTGACTGCTGGGTAGAACTCACGGTGTACCAATGATGAACATACTGCTCTTCGATGACTCATTTAAATGACACTATGCAGAGTAGGAGTGAGAGACATCGACTCACAGTAATGAATAAAAGTGTGTGAAAGAAATAAAATGTCAAGGAGAGAGAAAGTGTTTGTAGTAAGGCTGATAAAATGTAGAAAAAAAATCAAATGGGTAAGATGATAAGATTATAACACAAAATTTACAGATTTACACTTTTTTAACAAGTTGTTATACAAGTCTACTAATAACCCAATCACAAAAAAGTGAATATGCATTTTGAAACCTATTTTAAAAAATGGAAGTTCAAATCATAATATATCAAAATAATCACTTTTTTTTTTAATTATGCGGCCCTTGTTGGTAGAGAAGTTTACCAGCTAGCAATTTTCCACAGTAAGACATGAGCATGCTTGAAGCACACTTCCTCCCTGTTGAATTTTCAATCAACACACGACTTTGCCTCCCACCCACGTCTTTTAATTCACAATCCTGGCAACAAGAAGCGCCAAAAATGTCCAGCTGGTCTACTGAACATTCATACAATCCAAAATCTTAGTCCACCCTCTAAGAATTTCCAACTTTTATTCACTTCAATCTCATTTTGTCTTGAAAATGTACCTTTCATTCAGTTTCTTAAAGTTTTGTCAAAAAACAAAGGGATTATTATCCACCATGGAATTACAATCTTATATCATTATCATATCATATGGTACAAGCACAGTACTTTTTTGTGAAGGTTTGGGGAGGATGACAAAAGAACACAATTGTTTATGGCTACTTTTTTGTATTCAGTTTCTCCAATGGAGCTTGGTGAGTCAAAGAGATGAATCATCGCATGGCAAAATTTGTTTTGAAGAAAAACAAAAACAAAACTGAGTCACAAAAAGGCAAAATCAGAAGCAGAACGCATTTACTGAAAACGGGGTTGTAACCACATTCAAATCACACTGAAGCAAAACATGGCTACATAAGACAAATTTAGGCTGGGTGCTAACGCTATTTTCACACCTGACTCATTTGGCGCTTATGTTTTGGAACCTGGCACATTTTGGCTCTTTCTAAGTTCAAACGGTTTAGACAATAATGAACGTGACAATCATGTGAACTCATTTGGACAAGGTAGTCTTGGCCTGGGAGTATGAAACGATTCTGACTCAATTATGTCATTTACAATATGAACTGATATGATGTGCTACCTGTTGATTAGAGGTTGATTATGAGTAGCCTAGTATAGTTACATCAGGAATTTGGCAATTAAAAAAACATTTATAAAGCCAAGATAACACTGAATAAAAGAAGAATATATCATTGCTTCGCAATCTCAAATCTCATATACAACTATGTTTTTTTTAAAGGAATGCTGTTCCAAGACCAACAAAAGATGTTTCGAAAAAACATATTAGTTGCCAAAATCATTCACCCCAACCATGACGTTCTTTTCACTGTTATTGAAACACAAACGTCTGGCACATTTAATGCTATGAGGTTTCTTCCAGAATTTTGTGGGTCAAATTCTTGGGGAGTCACAACAGGACAAGAAAGAGCATCCAAAGTCCAATCTGTAAGAAATGTAGGTGGAATACCCACACACACTGTTCAGAATAACACACAAAATGGTACACATGGGCATGCACTCATACACAGACCCAACCAACAATCTCCCCATTGTGTTCCCCATCGCAAACACAGATACAGTTTCCCACCAGAGCGGGGTCAGACAGTGAACGCTGGAGCTATGTGGGGTTGTGTCCTGACTCCTACACTGCAGCTGTCCTCCCTTCTCTGGCCCGGCATACACACTCACACGCTTCAGCTCGCACTGTTGTTACCATTTGGGCCAGTTCCAGGTCCAAACACCGCCACTGCCAGTTCTACCCTGAGGGACTGGAGCATGATGTATTTTGTATCCCTTCTGGCAATCGTGTAGACCTGTCCTTGTCTGACCCGCCTCAACCGCATACGTTCAAAACTGTGACGTCAGGGCCACTCCCCCAGAAGGAACCAGGGGTGCTGATTCCTCGAGTATCTGTTGGTATTCAGTACCCCTACATTGTCTACATGTTGTTATAACCGAAATACTTTGACTGGATAAACAAGCGAGTGATAATGGACGAGTAATCAGGGGATGATGAGACTGCAAATAAGGTCTTTCGCTGAGCGCTGCGGTGATAGTACAAACAGAAGTTGTTGACAGACAACATTGCTCATGGAGTCTGACATGCTACATTACAAACGCATTACATGCAGAGTATATTCTGTTGGCACGAGGGGGAGGTTGATGTATGCCGAGTGGGTCTGGCTGCACGAAATGGCACCGCCTCAGGAAAGTTAGGCAATGAGCGGGAATATCTGTCATATGAGGCATGTGTGATATAATCCTTTTGAGAGTGACTCCCAAAGCACTATTTCCCGGGATCGTTGTGGTTTTCTTGACTCTCCCCCCTCTGCTGGGTGATATCAATCACTGCAGTTGCGCCCACTGAGGAAAACAATTAGCCTGCTTTAGTCACGCAAACCGTGCTTGTGCTTGATGAGGTGTAAATTCAGGAGTTTTCGTTCACAGTTGTGTATTTTACAGCCCCTGTAAACAATAATCGCAAGGCTAAACAAAGCTTTGTCGTGAATCTCTGAAACATGCATGGGAATGTGATTGCCTACATACTTTCCAGAGCCACATAAAACACGCAATCTGTATACGGAAACATCCGTAGGCCTCCTGATGCTTAATGCTGATTGCGATGCGAGGAATCTGAATGTTTTTAACCCAAGCTTGGCGTGAGTTGGTCATGGCACAAGAAGGTTTTTCATTCTTTCAAGATGAAACTTTAAAAGCTGCCTGCTGAATGCCAAAGAAAATAGAGGTCTTGGTAAAGCTGGACAGGCGTGTCTTAAAATAGCAACGCACGTTTCCTATTGGTTGACTGGTGTCGTATAAAGTGTAACCACTGAAAAATGAAGGTGCATTAAAGAAGTGCTAGCTGGGCACGTCACAGGGAAACCATTCAGTATGTCTGCAACGAGCAGGAAAATCTCAGGGTTAAAAACTTCAAAAGGGCCCTAAATCAACTAAATCAGTGACGTTATAATTACCCTGTGGTTAACAAAAGATTACAAGTGGAAAAAGAGAAAGGTTGATGAAAGATATTTGACCACATTTTGTTCTCCTTGACAAATACTTTCAGCTAATGGCTAATCTTAAGGAACAGGGAAAAATTTTGCCGTCTAGTGAGCAAATGATGATGAAAACAGCCTAATAAAGGGATTGAACATCATTTCCTATTGAAACAGGAAGTGTGAGCTAAACATACTGGAAGGCTTGTCCCTTTTATTTCTTTCTTTCTTTTTATTTTACGTCAAAGCTGTTAGTGATGCACTTTTCTATTTTTAGTCGGAAAGATGTGGTATTAAGGCATGGCCTTTTTCATTCTAAAGGATGTGATTGGACAAAAAAATGGACACGCCCACAAGTGCATGATGAGTCATCAATATTTTGCGCTCTGCTTTTCTAGAAGAGAAAGACTAAAAAATTTAAATGTGCAAATATACTAAAAGAAGTACACTAATATATACAGTAGATGTCAGCTTCAAAGCCTACATACATCGAAAACCACAAGTGAAACATTTCACGGGTATTTTGACACAACTCTCTCTCTAACTCGCACACACAAGAGTCTCAGTGTTCTCGGGAAACCGCTGGCACCTGAACACACACTGGGCAGACGGGCACTCCCTGGCAGATCCGAGCGGAAGATCCGGGGGGGAGGGAGTATCACCACCAAGACAGCCACACAGAGACTCTCCGTCGGGAAGTGGAAGAAGGGAGGTAGGGGTTTGGGAGGAGCAGATTAGGGCCTAAACCACATGCAGTGGTTGGCCTGGACTGATCTGCCCTAAATGGCAGAGACCAAGCGGTTCTTTATGGATGAAGTGACAGAGAGAGAAATAAAGTGGGTAAGAATAGAATCGGGAATTGAGTCAGAGGTAGATACCTCATTGTGTGAATGTGTGCATTTGTGTAAAGGAGGGGTAAACGTGTATATGGGGCCTCATGGTGCTGTCTCCAGACACACACCAATAGATGACCTCATTCGGCTCAGAGGAACCAAGTTCCTTCACCTCCCTGCATAGCATGAGCAGTGTTTCTCAACTAGATGTATCTTTTTAAAGTTTTAGATTTTGGGACATAAGACTTTTGCCAATCTTATCTTTTTATCCCCTTTCTGTTTAAGAAAAGAAAAAAAAAAATAGTATTTGTAATTTTGATATATATATATATGTATATATATATATGTGTGTGTGTGTGTGTATTTATTATATAAACATATTTTTCTTAAATATATCCATGCATGTGTGTGTATTTATATATACATAATAAAAATGCACAGTGCACATGTATATATTATCTAAACAAAACCTTTTATTTTGGATGCTATAATTGCAATTAATCATTTCACAGCACTAAATATAATATAACATAATATATAAATGAGACTTTTCTAAAAAAAGGTAATCCCCAGTTTCCTGTGGATAAATTACACACTTCACAGAAAGGTGGAGGTTTTCCAGACGGGAGTGTGCAAGGTGTTTTTCTTTTATTTTCTGAGTAGCCAGTCATTCATATCCTGGAGAAATGTGACTACAGTGAAGGCCTCTAATCCGTCAACAACCCACTGCTTCAAACCGACCACATGCTTTTGGGGTCAACGGGTATGCGAGGGTATGCAAGGAGGTTTCCTGCGGTTAACAGAAGGACAGCGCGCCATCTAGCGAGATAAACACTCAACCAGTGGTTCTCTATATCAACCAGACATGTTATTTACATAAACTACAGACAATGCTATCTATATCCAAATTGAAGGCACAAAATGCCATGCTGCATGGAATATGCTCTTTAGAGAGTTATTTATTGTCACTGTGGCTAGTTGTCAAACTTTTGACTTTTTTAGCAAACAAGTCTTAAGGTTGGTTGATTCTTATTTTGACTACAAAAAAAATATATATATAAAAATGAGAAATTTTCCACTATTATTACAGGGTGTGTTTTCATAATATATGGGGCTTATAATATAAGTTATAATAATGGAACCTGCCAAAAAAACGTATGACTTCTGCTTATATTCTGAATGGTACATTAACTGCAATTTTAAAAACGGTCAAATTAAAGGTAAGACAAAAAAGAATTGGGTTTTTTTTGGTAATGATAAGACTTTTTTTTTTTTTTGGTAAAAAAGTGCTTAAAATTTGTTTAAACTAGGTGTTTGAAACCACTGATAGAAAAAAACAAACATGTTTGTAATTCAATTTTGGACTTAACAGTTATCAAAATATAGCCCATGTGACAACTAGCCCCTGTGTCTCGTTACTTGATTTTTGATGGTGTTCAAAGGTCTTGTGACACAGGCAAGGTTTTGCTCATCCTTGGCATTTGGTGTGTGTTTGTGCCTGGCAAATGCCCTGACTGTGAGACAACTGCAGTGTGTGTGTGTGTGAAGGGAACAGCTTGTACTGTACTGACAGATTCAGTGTGTCAGTGAAACGGGGGTTGGAGAGAGAGACAGAGAGAGAGATAAGCATGCGTGGATCTCTGCCTGCATTCCCATTCAGACAACATCAGCCTGTTGTGTGTTGTTTTACCTCACGCTCAAACTGGCACCAGTGCAGTGAACAGACAGACTTCTGAGGGGACGGGACACATTATAGTGCACATTACTGTACAGATTGCAAGATAGACCATAATGGTCTAGAACGGCGGCTCTAATTCAGACAGACAGCTAGTAATGTCCTTAACTGGGAGCCAGACTCCCTGAGAGAGTCTGAAACAGTATATTAAACTTTGTAATTCCTTATTTTTTTCCCTCTGTCTGAATCTCTAAACGACTGGACTCTACGAAATGTGCTTTTAATAATTGATCAAAGGTAATTAGATTTCAGGTCTGCGTTAATAATTTAGCATTAGATGGATTTAAGTCCATTCTTTGCAAAAAAAAAAAATTCTAGATAATTTCAATGGAATGATCGAACAAGCAAACAAAATAATTACACATTCAGGGTTAAGCACTTATTTAGAATTGAATGCTAATATGCTTTTCATACTAATTCCTACAATATGAAGTATACAAAATGTGCACAGCAATTTAAGAGGGATTAATGAACCTGAATTAGGCCTAATAATTTCAACATTAGATAATGTAAAAAAAAAATCATCACTTAGTTATAATATAATTTAATATAATAACAAAGCATGCTAAGTGATATCTAGTATGATACATTTAAAAAAAGTTGATAAGCCACCAATTCCCTCTATACATAAACATATACCTCCATTTCAAGAGTTCACGCTTTCCTTGTAATAATAATAATAATAATAAAGCAAATTTGGCGAGCTGTCTGGGGAGCGAGCCGGGAGAACAGCGAACTCCGAACCCTAGTGGATGGAACCCTAGCGTGGGCAAGAGTTCGGCGTTCGGCTCGTTCACCGTCTGCCCCCCCCCCTGGAAAGGCATGAAATTTTAAAGGAAACGGTGGAGAAGGGGAGGAGGAGGGATGCACAAAAGCAAGAAGTGGGGAAATGAAAGCTGGGAGAATTTATAGTGAAGGGAAGAGATTTGATTGGGCGCGAATAAACAAGGGATGATTAGGTAAATGGGCTGCCAGCCGTGTATGATTACTCGTTCAGCGATCCTCTCGAAACCAAGTTAATTGCAAAACATTTACTATAAAATAGTATAAATTAGGTATTCCACCTATACACACAAAACATATATAAATAAAAGCATAAATATAAATCCAAAAATCTACCCATCAAGTAAATTAAACATCAAAAATAAAATGTAAATATTAGTCACACATGAAAAATTAATTAATAATTATCGTCTTTATTTTCATCACATAAATGGGTGATGGTAATTTCTATTTATACTATTTTGTATAAAAATATTAAAAAAGAAATTAAATGCATTTAGGCCCCACATCAACATCACAACATCATACATTTAAAAAAAATTGAATTATCAGTGTCATTCACATGTTAAATATTACATTTAAGGGAGTATCGTATGCTGGCAAAGGTTATCAAAATAATATGTATAAATAAAACTATTTCTCCATGTTTCATTTTGCTGTCATCATCATGTATTCACTTAAATTTCTAGAACAGATTTGTTTACTAAATGATTGTCTATAGAACTATTAAAAACTACTTAACATTCCTGTCCTAAAGCAACCAACTGGAATTAACTGCAAAACCTTAGCATCTACACTGAATTGTATATCAATTAGACATAGTTACTTAACCCCCGGCTGTATCATCATGTTATGAGATTGTTTGGTTCATTCTGCTGTGTGTCTACCTTGCTCTCTCTGCTGGTCTCTCTGCTCCATGGACACCAGCGCTGAGAAGTGGGCCTGGTCGTAGGCCAGCACCAGCGGGGAACAGTGACAGCGGTTGGGAGGCACCTCCAATGGCAGGTACAGCCCTCCGAAAGGAATGGGTGCAAAAGCTACAAAGTAAGAGCAGATGGTTCATTTGTCTGTATGACACTTAAATGAATCTATTTTATAGTTAAAGATTAAATTCATACTAAAATGGTTCTTTGAAATTGATGGTATTGGACCTGAGCTGAAAAATTCAGGTAATCTTTTTAAATAAGGCTAATGTTTCCCTCCAGTGGATCATCTTTGGGTCAGATCGGAATTTGTGAATTAATCATTTAGAATTCATTGAAAAGCTTTGACTCAAAAGAATAGTTTGTTAATGGATCGACTTCTCTCATGAGCATTACAAGGGGAACTAGGGCAGAAGTCAGTATTTTCCAAGACAACAGTTTCTCACAAACAATGTTCTGCTTTGTGTCACGGCTTTGGAATGATATGAGGGCGAGGAAATGACAGAATTTTAATTTTTAATCCTTTAAAAGCATTCAAGCATGTAATGACGGTCGCATGACGTTGCGTTATCAGGTGTTTAATAACTCCCGATAACAGCTTTAATTGGTTTTTAACTTAAAAAAATAGGTGTCAAATAGAAAACACTATGAAGCCCTCTAGTGGTATGAATAAAAAACTGCACATGATGGTAAAGCAAACGTGGTTGATTTGTTGGATTGTGAGTCTTACCTTCCCCTCCAGAGTCTCTGAGCATGGTGTCGGCGATCACCACGATAGGTCTTCTCAGAACATGAGCAAGCACAAACACATGAAACTCCTCCAAGCTCTCGTAAACCGGGTCTTCTGAGTTATCCACCCTGTAAGAGATAAACAAACACATACTGTGACATATCTGACAAACGATGTGAATCTTTGTTTATTGGTGAAAGTAAGAAAATGAAACCAAATACAGCAGCTTCCAGTTCACCATAAAGTTACGTCTAAAGATAGACAACTACTTCAAGTGAGATTTCGACTATATATAAGCATAAGAATTTGAAGGAGAAATTTTATTTCATAAGAAATTTTTTTACATTCATTATTACTACACCTGCATTTCATTATGGACACACTTCTCTAGCTTACTGCATGTGCATACTTCTTTTAAAAGCACCATGGAAAGCACGCATAGCATCTGAAAAGTAATATGTTTTGCGAAACATAATTATAGAGATAGAACTGTATGTTTAAAAAAAAAAGAGAAATGAACAGTTACTCATTTCATGCACTTTATCAGCACTAACCACCAAACCACACACACTCATACTGTGGGTGGTGAAACATCTACGCTGCCTTCAGAAAGTAAGTAACGATATTACACCTCATACCACATATTCAGTAATGTAACAATATAAAGTCCTAATTATCCCATACAAAACATTTCAGAAGTGTCAAATTTACGTATATCACCTACTGTACAATTTATGCAGGAGTTAGTTAGTTCACACAAATAAAAAAAAGATAATTCTGTCATTAATTACTCAGCCTCGTGTTGTTCTACAGTACATCTGTAAGACCTTCAAAAAACAAATTAAGATGTTTTGATGAAATCTGAGAGATTTTTGACTCTGCATGGAAAGCAATGCAATTACCATTTTTTAAGGACCAGAAAGGTAGTAAGGACATTGTTAAAATAGTCTTAGTGACATTAATGGTTTAACTGTAGCGCTGAGAAACTTTTTCGTGTGCAGTAACTTTATTCAACAGCTTCTGTTTTGTGTCAGTGTTCGTTGCACGTTTTACTAACAGTACCACGACAAAGAGAAGAAACCGCTAAATAAAGTCATTATTTTAGTTTTCGTTGTGCACAAAATGGACTATTTCAATCAGGTCTGTACTATCTTTCTGGGTCTTAAACGTCTCAGTTGCATTGCTGTCTATGCAGGGTCAGAACCCTTGGGGATTTCTTCAGAAATATCTTAATCTATGTTCAATGTTTGGAACGCGATCAATGACAGAATTTTCATTTTTGGATGAGCTATGCCTTTAAAATGAAAGCTTTTGACATATTTGTCATTCTGTGACAGCATAATAAAAGCCTTCCGTTTTCCACTGCGGCAATGCAGCCAAACACATAAAAACCTTTTAAAGAATGTCTTTTGAATCTGTTCTAGACTACATCAGGCTTACTGAACATTGTAGTGTAACACCTATTACCTGAATCAACTGTCATTTACTCTTTTTTTTTTCAGAAAAGGAACCAGCTCATATTTAATTATTGTTAGAGAAGACAGAACCACGGCCGCTCTGAGAAAAACAGGAAGCTATATTTTCCAATCCTAAAGACTCTGAGGCATGACCAGAGACTTGGCGGTTGATGCTTTCACTTCCAGTCAGCGTGACTTTAGAAGGCAGATTAAAGGTGAGGGGTAAGTTTCCTCCTGAAGCAAGATTCGGTCGAAACTCTTCTGACCGCAGCGCTTCAGTTGACACTACTGAGAGGAGAAACCAAACTGCTGTCTGCCAGCGCAGACTTTCCACTACGCTCATCTGTGGCCTGAGATTAACTGCAGTGGTTGACACGCAGGTGAAATAACTTTTGTAGCAATAGCGTCACCAAATGGAACTCCAAAACTATGGACTGTTTTCAAACATGTTACCCAAACACTCCTCCTGTCTGCTATTGGTCGAGCAAACACTCCAAATGCATGCTATTGGTTGAAGCAGTGTTGCTATGCTGGGCTGTTCGGAATACTCAAACAACAAAGAAATATTTTGAAAACAGCACAGAGACACAGAGTTACCCTTTTGAGAGGAATCGGCCTACAAGTGGTTTACGTATTATAACAACGAAAAAATACACTTTTTTTATATTTAAGGTAAAAATTTACAAATTTCAGATTTTTTTCTAAATCTAGTCTAATTCATTCCCAATAATGGTTATTCATACAATAATACAGTTTCTGTGTTACACGCCATGAGGCACGTCCTGATTTTGCTGAGTTAGGCGTGTTTTGTTGACCCTGGAACAACATTTTATTCCAAAATTTTAGTTTTGACCATATCTCTACACCTAAACCTAACCCTAC
>JAUMHR010000040.1:1502664-1525618 GCA_032361145.1 Enteromius fasciolatus
GGGCTCCCTACCCACCATGCACTGGGATGCACAGACGGGCAGTGTGTGTCTATGGAGCTGGGGATTTGAAATGGATTGTGCAGCAACACCATCTTTTGGCAAACAAGTTTGACCCAGAAGTAGACGACGTAGCCATCAAATGTTTGGAAGCCTTTTTAAGGTACAAAGCTATTCATGGTCGATCATGACTAACAGTTGGAAAATCTGGAGTTATTTTATGATGCCAGTAGTAATGTGTTCTACACATTTTTCTAGAAATTGCAAACATGATTGATTGATTTATTTGGACAGAATATTTGTAACAGCCTGTTATTTAATTCTAATACTTGCATACTTATTGACAAGAGAACACAATACAACTATATATATGTAAATGTATACATAAAAGTTTCTTTGTTTTATATTTTATTATTTTTTTGTAAAAGTATGTGGAATATGATTGTATATGAATATAACAAACTAACCTAAAACACATACATTTCAGTTTTGTTCAAAAGGAGCTAAGTGGAGATACACCGTTAAAAAAAAAACTCCACAAAGTTAGACTTTATCATGTCCTGTTCTCTGTAAAGGAAATCACACAATGTTGAACTGTTGAAGTATTTCGAAACATTCACCATGACAATGTGATGCGTGTGTGGAAGTTTACTTGCAAGAACATAACATACAAGAATCCCACCCTACCAAACAATTAATAAAAGTGAATTGAAGAAATGTTACTGGTGCAATACATATTTGCTTAATTCCTTTGCACATTTCTCCACAATCTCGAATCAAACACCAAATCAGCAGTAAACAATCCGTGGCATAACTATGAGATGTTCAGTGAGCAGATGACCAAAAACGTCTGAGTGTGGCCCTAAAAATAACATTTCAGTCATAAAAATATATTAATCTTTCTCCTTTATCGCTTTTGATATAAATATAGATATTTAAATGTAACACAGAACATGCACTGACTAGTTCGAAAACGGAGTGCCTTTACTAAGAGCAAGATACAATTGGAACTAGAACATGGTGACAGTATCTACTTACTGAAATGATACATATAAAAGGTTATTAAAATGTTTGACGCAGAAATCGGATGCCATTTGACCAGTGTTTGGCACACAAACACACACACAAAAAAAGTCAAATAGCATAACAGGCAGTTGAAGCTTTAAAGGAACAGCTCACCCATGAGTCATTATTTACTCACCCTCATGTCGTGACAAATCTGTATGAAGATATGTAGCAGAATCTACAAGTGAAAGGGGACCACACATAAGAAGAGGAGCAGCTTGGACATTCTGCTAAATATCTTATTTTGAGTAATACAGAAAATGTCAAACCGATCTGGAATGATATGAGAGTAAGTAAAATGACAATTTTTATTTTGTGGTGAATTGTTCCTTTAAAAAAAAAAAAAAAAGCACTTTCCTGACATCAAAATCTTGCGTTCTCCAGTTAAAAAAACCAAATACAGTCTTCGATTCTTCCAGCTTCTTTCTTCAGCTCTTCTAACTCACTCTGGCACTGCAGCGGTGGCCATCTCCACCTTTCCACGCATGTCCTGGTCAATCCTAAGTTGGAAAAACAAATTATAACAGTATGAACAATCAAATCGAATTCTCAACAGCCGTTTACACACAAATCAATACACAGACAGCATCACAAAAATGATGTCTCATGACTTTACAGTCAAAGGTTTAGTCAAGACAACTTTTTGATTGAGGTTAAAAACATCGTTATGCAAAAAGATTATTTCAATCAATTAATGTGGAACTGAAGTCAGTTGATTCCGTATTGTTCATTGTACGAACTGGCTGAAAAAACATTTCCTCAAGAGTTTAACTGAAGCTTGTGCACAAGGAAGCTGATTTGTTTTATATGTGAAAACCAGTGTAAACGTTAACGCCCTGGGATCACCGTGAGATGTATTTTAAATCACATGCAGGGCTGGACATGCGGTGAGCAGCAAGTATTATAATGTGCAATGGCCAGGCATGCATTTGAGAAAAATCAATAAACGTAAACTACCCGTGACCTTCACCGTAATTTTATTAAATTTTTTTTTTACTGGAGTGATTATACATACCATACTAACAGCGGCAGAACTGAGAGGACACAACGTCAGAATCTAAATGTGTGAGACGTTCATTTCAAACACGTTAGTGCATTTGGCCAAAAACCTGAACGAAATTAGTAACAGTTACTGGATGATTCAGATCTGGAAAATCTTCAATGTTTCCACAAAACTCATCTCGCAGACTCAACAATGTGAGGTAAAAAAAAAAAAAGAAATTACTGAATTAGAGCTAATTAAGTGTTCTAACCCACAAAAAAAAAAAAAAAGTATCTTATTTAAAAATATTTACATGTATATATTTATATTTTAAACTACATATTTATATTCAATACACATACATACATATAATAAATATACACAGCACACACACACATATATATTATGTAAACAAAGACTTTTATTTTGGATGTGATTAATCATTCGGCACTAATTAATACAATATGTACACATTATGCAATTATATATTCAACAGTTTTAGAAATAAAATGGATACCTAATTGCTAATTACATTATCTGAATAGTTTAAATCAAGTCTTTGATCCGTTTTTCTTTTCTTTGTTTTACAACATACCTAGAAAAGTAAAGTTTTTCCTAAAATTAAATAATCTAGTCTAGTCCTTTGAACTCCTGTACTTTTTTATTCCAGTGTTTTTATTTATTTTATTTTAATTTATTTACTGATCTTACATTTATTTATCATTTTATTTAATAAATAATTAAGAACTGTATGAACTGCTTTGGATGATTTGTATTTTTATTTTTATTTATTTATTTTTTGGGTGAACACAGCAAGAAAACGCAAACTGCAATAGAAGATTTAATAATAAAAGGTCAATGCAAGAATTATAGAGCATGTCAACACGTTTGCTTTTCAAAATAAGTGCAAAATTGTGCACAATTTAAAAAGTGCAAAACGGCTGCATTTACAACAAATGATTATAGTTAGATAGCACACAGAAGGAATTTAGCATTATTATAACAATCAAGGAAGCAGCTCAAAAAGCAACTTTTGGTCCAGTGACCGAGTGTAGATGTACACTTAAGAAAGCCAAACGATTAATTGTTAGTTTCGTGCAATTCAGGCAAGGTCAACAGAGATACGACAGGGATCTCTGGAATGAAAATACAGATACCTTTTATGTTTTTTCCTATTTTTTTCTTCGTCAAACCTTAGAGGAAAGGCAGGAAGAAGGGTTAGGGCATAGAGAGTTTCTGAAGATACCACAGCCAACAGCAGCTAGTACTTGGGAGCAGATCACAGACTTTCAGTAAAATAATTACAAAGCTAGAATACTGCTGAGAAAGGAGAACAGTATGGAAACTTCAGTATGCAAGGTAACCATTTAACACAGCTGGTCGAATTGGTTTCAGAGTCATTAATGTACAGTCAAAACTGATCATTTCCTGTAAAAAAAAAAAAGGATTCTTACTGTTTAATGCAGTCTGGAATGGAAACGTACTCCATCGGGACAAGCTCAGCCAGGTCTGTCAGGCTGTACACATACTTGATTTTCTGGCTAAATTTTGAGCTGTAATTGGAAAAGTTACATTGATAAGGTCGTTGCAGAACATTAAAATACATTTGAAGGAAACTAGATAGAGACTGACCTTATAAAAGGTTTTGTGAGGGCCAGGAGGGTGCGAATAAACCAGGACGGGTGCACTATTATCAAAGACTTCAAATTCTTCCTTAACCTGTATCAGAACAATGGTGTGCAAACATAAATTTCAGGGTACTAAAAATAAACATTTCTATATTATTTATTTAGAAAATTGTATTCATTTGTAAATTCATTTGTAATAGATTTTTATTATGCATCTTTATTTACATTTATTATCATTATTATTAATATTATTAAAATCTTAGACTGTTTAACAGCTGATGGCCTTTCTGGGTTTTGGTGTTTGAAATAAAATAGCCAAGCAATTATTTGCGATTAATTGCATCCAAAATAAACATTATTGTTTACATAATATACATATGTACTGTGTTTATTTATTACGTGTATATCAAATACACGAACATACAGTATATTTTTGGAAAATATTTACGTTTATACATTATATATTTAAATATTTATTCTTATATTTATTTATTCTATATATATATATATATATATATATAAAATAACATAATACATATGCACAGTACACAATGTTTTCATTAAGTGTGATTAATCATTTGACAGCACTTGACAGAACGAGCAATTTAAAGGGACAGTTCACCCAAAATGAACTGTGCTACTGAGCTTCTTACCTTCGATCTATTTGCTGATAGCATTTTCTGAGCCATCCCACACTGGGCATCTTTCGGCGTGAGGTGGCTCCATTCAGGTATACAATCATATAGTTCTCAGCTACAAGAAGCTCTAGAGTTCCTATGACATACCTGAAAGACAAACAAAAGTTAGTTGCAAAACTACTTAAAATTTGAGGCATCAGGTGAAGACTTCTCCTAACAAACCTAGGACACTTTAATGAAATTATAATGGACTATGGTGTCCATAATGTTGGGGAAAATAAAAGTATTTCAAAAGAAAAGTAACTACATTTAATAGTGAGGCTTTTTTTATATATTAGGTGGCTTTAACTACTATGTACTTGCATCAAAAAATAAGTACAATGTAAAAACATGTATGTAAACAATAAGTGCATTGTAGCAAATCATTAATTTATTTGCAAGTACAAAGTAATTAAGGCCACCTAATATAAACCACACCTTTTTTGTGTGTGTGAGGTTTTTTTTTTGTGAAACTTTTTGTGATACCTATTTATTTACTAAATGGATTGAAAATGACGAAGCAACTGGCTGTTACATCACTTTTACTCTGAATAAAAATAAATCTTATTTTAGTTGATGGAAATATAGTCATAGTTGATAAAACAATTTTTTTACACGTTTTTATCAGTCCAAATAATACAAAAAAAACCTCTTTTAAAATGGTGTTGGAAGCAAATAGTAGCAACACGTTTATCGTAATTTCATCAATGGACTGCAATGTAAAAAGTTTTAAATAAAGACTATTGGAGTACATTAAACAAGAAAATACCAGTATTTAATTTCACATTTAAATAAATGTGTTGCTTGATGCGTCTTTGTAATTAGTCATTCTACACCTAAATTTTCCAGTGTGGCCTCTTACTGTTTTAAAGGGATCTTCACCAGAACACATCATGTGAAACAAAACGTTTGAAAGCAGCCATCTAAAACTCACTTGAAAAGATTGTCCATGATGTATCTGTAATTAGGTTGATTGCTCTCAGGCATAAAGCAAACAGCAAAGACGATAATGGCATTTAGTCCATCGCCGTAGTAACCTGCGAAAAGGGAAACCATGTTTGAAAGTGGCCTACTGGCAAAGGGTTAAACATTATTTTGCGTTTTTACAGCAACTACACAAGTTGACAGAACCAACAGCTCAGTCTGTGTAATTGTTCATTATATAACAGCATGCAAAAGAGGCATTTTGAATGAAAGCGACAGCTGTTAGATGGCAAAAGGGAGGGGGAGGAAGTGGAAAAGGAGGAAAGACAGATGGCTACAGGCTCTTCTGACTGAGAAATGATCTGGAAAAGGTGGGTGATGTTATAAATTACAAGTAATGCATTAAAACATCATTATCAAGCACTGTTTTGAGGGCGAGAATGCAGCGAAATACCATAAAAGAGCTCTGATTGTTTGCAGTTTGGAACATAGACAATTTTCCTTCTTGAATAGTGCAAACGGAACATGTCCTTGTGTAGATAACAGAAAGGACACATTGGCATGGAGAGGCACGGTCACTGACCTCCATGACTGATAACCCTCTTGTAGGGCTCAATGGCTTTCATGTCCACCCGGTGCTCCTGTTCTCCGATGCGGAAGACCCTCCAGTGACGACCCTCCTCCCGTTCCTCCGTGCTGGTGAACTCCTGCACCGACTCCACTCCTTTACGAAGCAGGTCTGCGTTTTTGGGTTTCGGGAGGTCATCTGACAAGGAAAATAGAGGGTTCGTTTTACTCAATATTTGTAATTTTTGAATGCGTGTGCGTCATTTCCTTTTACTGTTCAGTTCAGGAATAATGCTTTGCCGATTCACAGTTCAATAAACGAATACATGACACTTCTCCTGTGATGTTTTGATTTAGCAAACCCAACCACAAAACTCCTATGAGCGCAAAACAAGGTACGAAATAAAACGGTGTACTGGATTTCGTAAGCATTAAACAAAAGAAATGTAAAAAGTGAAAAAAATAAAACTACACTTTTTAATGCGTACATCTCTATAATAAGTGCTGTACAAATACAAGTGTCGAGAACAAAACCCGCTAAACAAAAACCTAGGTTGATCACCTTTTACTTCAAGGACAATCACAGAATCCAGGACGAAGATTACAGATTCAAAGGAATATGCATGTTTTCATTGAAGCAGAACTGAAACAGCAAGTATTTTTTGTGTGTGCAGTGCATTTCCAGTGATAGCTTAGCAACATGCTAATATAAGACTATAGGAATCTGGTGTGAGGGTAACTTTTTTCGGCTCTGCAAATACTTACTTCATATTTGATAGATATAATATCTTAGTAGGTAGATGCCTACGTAGACAGCAGGTAACACAGTAGCCAGCAGCAGCTAGCTAGGTTTAGAAACAGTGCTAATGCTAATACAACACTACCTACAATACATACATGCTAGTGCTAGTTTTCAATATATACAGTATACAATGAATGAACATTTGTACTGTACATTAAACTTTTAAACTGACTGCAGATTAATTTTTTAAAGTTTTAACAGCAAAGTTCAAATATTTTCAATGTAATTGAGTTGTCATTACATTTTATTTCCCTGCTGCAAGATACTATATGTTTTATAGTATATATAAATATATATAAAAGCTATATAAAAGCATATGCTGATTAGGTTTGATTTGAGGCTGGGATGCCGGTTTAAGCTAGCCTGGCCGTGACTATAAAGCTCATAGGAGCTTAGTCTGGACAAGCTACCTTACTTACCTGCCTTCTGGGAGGCGGGCTTAACCTGCGTCCATCAGATGCTTCTGTATACTACTGGACGAATCTACAACCAATCAGACCACTCACTCCGATGACGTACAGTATGCGTAGCGACGGAACTTGAAGACACCGTAACCAATCGTAGCTAGCTTCATTAAAGCAGTAGAAAAATGTCTTTACTTACTTTAATTACTTCTGCTCTGTTTTCAAAGAAACTTCTCAAAACAGCTGCAACAGCTGTCGAACGATTGTTGCTGTTCGGTACGCGCCATGTTTAAAAGCCAGTATGGTCACAGAACTGCAGCGTCGTCTCGTTACACCCCCCTCAGTCGTGCCGGAGTGGGGGGAGCTCGTTTCTCATTGGTTCGCACTTTTTTGGAAACAGAAACTCTAAAATGGCAGCTTTGCCAGACTAACTTTGCTTGCGAGATAAAATGTAGCGTCACAGGAAGTATGGGTGGGCCCAGGCTAGGTTTAAGCTGGTCCTTTGCTGGTTTATGCTGGTCCTTTGCCAGCACGTGACTAGCATAAACCATCAAAACACCAGCATCAAAACATACCTAACCACCATATGTTAGTTTTTTCAGCAGGGTTAAGAATATATTTTCGTTTTCCATAAATGCTTGTCATTTTTTTCCCACAGAACAAGCAATAATTAAATAACTTATAAAGATTCCTATAATAAATTCCTACTGAAGTCAGTCAAAATAAAATTAGATACAAAATCTGTAATAGGCATGCTTTTTAATAAATGCTAAAACTGAAAACTGAAAATTCATTTTCACAATAGCTGCTTTTGCCTTTAAAATCCAAGTGATTCATCCCAGCATTGAAAATTAATGATCAGGACACCAAAACGAGGCTGATTAATGAAATCAAATTCAAAGAAAAACCATGCACAAATCAAAATCCAACCATCAACATTCTCCAACACAAAAACAATGGATGAAGTCCGATTTGTAGCCGTATCATACCACACCAAAGGGTGCTATGACAAAAAGAAATTAAATCAGTGCTGTAGGACTTGATCAGGGAATAAAACATCTAGTCAGGTAACCTTACCACAAACCGCAGGCCAGCGGCCTGTCGCAAACCAATGAGAAGAAACAATCCTTCCAGGAAAGAGAGAAGAGAGCAGCGGGACAGAAAACAAAAACAAGAACACATAATACTGTTTAACTAAGAGTAATTACACAAAAACTGTCTTTGAAAAGATCTCTTAGGTTAGTGAGTAAGGAACATTTCTACAGGATCAGAGAGACATATGAGTTTGATTGGCTGCAAAATGACTAATTAAGCATATTAGTTGCTGTTAGAATGATGTAATGTTAAACCGCTAACATTTAGAGGTTAAACCAGAGTTATACCTTCCCACTCAAACTCGTTGCTGTTGTCTGAAGGGGTGTCTATATCGTCCAGATCCAGTTCTGTGCTCTCATCCAGCTCATCCGACAGGACCGAACCCTCACTGTGGTCTAGGTTTAGGCTGATGTCCGGGGCCAAAAGTTTCTTTTTGGTTTTCTTTGCGCTGTTAAGCCCATAAGACTGAGAAGCTGCGATTGAAAATAAAATAATCATGTTTCCTGAACTAGTAATAAATGTATAATTGTTTCATATTCCATATGAGTGTACCTATCATTAAAGGGATAGTGCATCTAAAATGATTAATTACTTACCCTCATCTCATTCTAAACCCGTAAGACCTCCTTTAGAACACAAACTAAGATATTTCTGATGAAACCTGATCTCATCAACGTCAGTGAGCCAATCAGACTGCAGCTCTAGCCAGTGTGTTTGACCAGAAGTGTGTAAAATAGCCTTATGTTATTTATATCATTTACACGACTGCACGTCATTTCTGTCTCTTCATTAAGTTGCACTTTCTGTATAGCCACACACACGCATAAACTTGCGCGCACCGCACACACACAAGTGAGCACACAACCGCTTTCAATAGTATGTCAATATTTAACCGCAAAGAAGATTAATTCTGTTTTGCTGTGTTAATGTATTGTGCATACGCGCGGTTTTGTTTACTAGAATACTGACCTGCGCGTGACGCTTCCGGGGATATTAACGTCTTGCGTCTCACTAAATGAGGACATAAACACAGTAGGCTACATGAATAACATCTCCAGAACTGCTCCGAGGCTCCTGCTTCATTTGAGTAAATCTATCGTCATTTGTACTACGGGGCCGTTGAATGCTTGAATCTGATTGGCTGACGAACGTTCTGAGGTGTGCAATTATTTTCAGGGAATGCACGGCAAACGTAGTTCTAGGCAGCTCTTTTGACCGCATTACAGTTCCATATCACTTAACGTAGTTAACTGTAATAATCACACGTCCTTGCACACGCACACAAAAACGTGTTGTCAGCGCTGCTCTGACGATTTTATCAGTTAGCCTAGTGTAGCAACTTAAAGTCTACACATGACATTTCTCACTAGCGAGGTAATTTGATTCACTGTGTTGGATATATTTATTTCCGTGCAGTGGCTCAGGAGATGAGGTTTTGAGTCTGTATAAAATGTCAACAAGCTGAAAAAAAAAAAAAAAGTGTTTTTTAAAATAATGTAATTCTGTTAAAACTGATTTCATAAGATTGGTATCGAAAAAGGTATCGTTCAGGAACCAGTATCAGACTCAAGGTATCGGTATGAATTATTTTTTTTAATGATACCCAGCCCTAGTCAGACAGCTCTTGTTAATTTATCAAAAAAAATGTATTTGTGTTCTGAAGTTGAACGAAAGTCTTACATGTTTGAAACGACATGAGGGTGAGTAATTAATGACAGAATTTTCATTTTGGGTTGATCTATTCCTTTCAGGCTTACCAGGTGCTCCTTCACCTGAAGAGCCGGTGTAAAGCTCATCATCAAGATGCATATCTTCCTCTTCTGGGAGTGGCCTATAAACCCAGATAAAAACACATTAATGTAATAACATGTAGAATCTGCTAAAGGGCTTTTATTCACCATATTAAGGCTAAAAGCAGCTCATAACTTGCAGATTTTAGGAGAAAATCGTAAAAATAATGGGTGTGTCCATTTAAATTAAAGACGCCTACATTTTTGACCCAAGGGTACTTCACAAAACATTTTAGCACTAAAACTAGCTCGTAAAATAGTGAAACATTAAGAGCAGGGAAGAGGACTCTTAAGTCACTAAGGAAAAAAACAAACAAACACTGCCATATTTTCATTTTTGGTTGAACTAACACTTTAAATCACCCCAAGCTTTTGTATGGCAGTGCATTTTGTAAAATGAAGAAAAATAAACCTTTAGGTCATACCAACAACACTATCTTAAACACAGCTTACCTGGGGAAGTCCTCATCTTGCCACTCCTCCTTTAGCTCCACCCCTTCCATTCGCAGCCGCGCCTCTGTTGTAGCAACTGACTCCTGGTGCTCAAAACTGAAGGATTAAAAATAAAGAATAAAGGCATTTGGCAGCCACTTGGTTTTTAATACAGCCCTAGTTCACACCATATTATTCACTCACTATAAAAACCAATACGTCTGAGCTGAAAGAGTCCAGAAGTCCAAATCTGATACCGGCTGATAGTCATTCATCACAGAGCTGCTACAACCTACTGCAGTAACAGACAAACTGCCTAACACGACCACTGCACATTAAGACGCAAAATATCACAGCTTATGACATACGAAAACAAATCCATGTGGGCCTCTTTGGCGAGTTAATCACCAACACAAAGGCATGTAATCTCCCGAGACTTCATACACACTGAATTCTGTTTCATACGAGATAAGCTCTTTTACAAATGAAAGCAGGCGAAAGTTTCACCTTCTTTGGGGAAAGATTTGGGTGGTGACTCTGGAAAGGCCTGAAATTCTTGGAGCGTGTTCAAAGTTCAACATTTTCACTGTAAAGATCAAACCCGCTCTAATTTCTTAGAAACAGAGCAGATTAGGATGCTCTTCTTGCTAGAACTAAAGTCATTTCACAGACAGATCACTGGTAGGGAGGAGACCTCAGAGCAAATTAAAAAAAATATTACTTAACACTACATCCTATGTTTGAATATATCGATAATTTTGACTGTTTTTTTGCTATTTTAGCTTTTAATACTTTATTTTTACTTTATTTTAATTGATATCCTGTTTAACAGCGCTGATTTAAAATTTGTCTATTAAAATTCAATTGATTTTTTTTTTTTTTTTTTACTTTTAAATTTAAAGGTATTCGTCTAGTATTTATATTTTAGAAAAAAATAACATTTAAACATAAATGGTTAATAATCATTTTAAAAAATATATTTTCATTTAAATATATTTTTATTTAAATGTTAAAAATTTATTTATGCATGTAGATTGAAGCTAAATGAATAAATGTTGTAAAAATGAATAATGTTAACGTACTATAAATTGTTATTTTCATTGAAAAAAAAAATAGTAAAAATTAACCAATCGAAAGTCGAAGAGTAGATTTTAAAAATATCTGCCAATTTTACTTCCAGTTTATTTTTCACAAGTCCATGAGATTGAGCACACTGCATGTCGGGAATGGGATTTAGCTAGTATTCTACAAAGTGCCCTCAACTTCATACTGCATATTTGGGTAAATACATATATATTCCATAATAAGCCTTCTACACATGCACACTGCAAAAACAGAAGTATACATGTAAATTGATGTGAACAAGTCAAACCCTGCATAGCAAGTTTTTCATAACCTAAAAATATCTCATTCTCATCAACCTGTTATTTGCTTGTGTTTTGTGTGTGTACAGGCTGGCATGTCTTCTGATTTGAATGAATAAGGCTCAGCAAAAGAGTCATTCATCCACCAGCCGTTTAGTAATTTCAAAGAGAGGCTGGCGCTCAGATGTGAGACACTGGTTAACTGTGGATAGGAGCTAATTGCCATGCCATCCATGTGGTATCCGTCATACTCCTCCAGGGGTAAAGTCTGCTGCTCTTTATGCCACCCTCCCTACAAGAGCTCTGCAACAGTTCACACTGTCATGAGACACAACACAAGTTTGCTCATGTCTCTTTTCTAAAGTATTACATGAATGAACACAAAAGAAGAAAGATGTTTTAACTGTTTTTCCCCATACAATGAAAGTCGACGGGTCCAAAACAACTTTAGACTGCACTGACTTTCACTGTACGAACAAAAACAACAATTTTCATTCCTGGGTGACACAATTTGAATGAGATTTTTAAGTGAAGGACTCAAACCCCTTAACTCAAACCTGTCATTATACAGCAGAATCATAGACTTAGACTAAATATTAATTAAGTAGCACACTGATTTATTTTTTTTACAGTAACTATGTACACACCTGGACTGAGCACAGGACTGAATAGACGGTACACACCTAGAGACTGTTATGAATGCATTACCTACAGGCGTATGATTTGCATGGCACCACACCCTACATAAGTGACAATAACGGCTCACAAACAAAAGGCGATTTATGAATAGGGTGTCAAATAAAGTCTCTTTCAAATAAAAAGCAAGCCTAAAAAACGCTTGATTTGGGTAACTGTAATTTTCCAGCAGTACGTTATATTAACAATAAACAGAAAATAAATTATCAAAAAGAAAATGTGTTATTTTAGTATCTTTTACATACTATATTATAACACTTATCAAGATTTCAAAGTAGCTTTTATTATTTTTAAGTTTGCTGCATTACAGTCCGTTCTCACTTATTTCCAATATTTATAAACTCCCTATCAAGACAATATTTTTTTTAATTTTAGGTTTCTAAATCGAAGTGTTAATTTAATAATTATATTTTAGTTTATTTCAGCTTTATGAAAATTGTTTACCAATAATTTTGGGTTGACAGTTCAGCTTTATGCAGTCGATCTACAAACAAACGGTGTGCAAAAATTGAGAAAAAGTTAAGATATTATTTGTAACCCTGTTAAGTGGTAGAAAGCATCACATACGTTTTACTTCTAGTGTGTTAAAATTTTAAGAAACATTTTTATATGAAGAAAAAAAAGCTACAGTAACAGGGTGGAGTAAAAAATGTGGGACGCCGAGTACCACATTTTCAGTCACTACAAATCTAATTAAATGAATGGCAGCTCAACAGATTAAATTTAAATAATTATATTTTTGTATGATTAGGTAGAATGTGTTAAAACCATCTTATTGATGAATTTGCTAACATGCATCTTTTCACAAAGATGTTCTTTGTGCAATATTTTAAGTAATGACCTGGAATCCTGTGGATATATTACTGTAATGTTTTTATCAGTTGTTTGAACCCTCATTCTGGCGGCACCCATTCACTGAACAGGATCTATTGGTGAGCAAGTGATGCAATGCTAAATCTCTCCAAACCTGTTCAGATGTAGAAACAAACACAACTATTGAATAGCCTTAAAACATTTTGCCTCAACTGTTCCTTTAAGAAGAGACTAGACTCATTTAAAGCTAGTTACTTTTCTAGCTGCTAATTTCGTGCTCCGTGGGATTTGCTCATGTATTGCAGTCAAGGGAAACCAAAGTGCAGCCTATTGAAGGAATGTGCAAGTGGCAGTCCTGAAACAGTTTGTTTTGAGACACAGACAGTGTTCCCGTTACCTTCCATTGTGTTCAGCTGGTGAAGAGAGTGTTTGCGGCGCTCGCGCAGGAGTTGAAGTCCTCACGCCTTGTTTTCGTCTATTGTCTGGAGTCGCAGCTTCCTGCGGCGGATCTCCTGATCTGTCTCCGTTCTCCAGCGAGGTCCCTGTTATGGGCTCCTGAGGTAGTTCTTCCTCAGAATGAACCGATGAAGATGATGATAACGGGCTACTTATATTTCTGTTTTCTCGCGTCTCCGATGTCCGGCTGGGTGTGTCTGATTCGTGATTACTTTTGTTGGCGTTCAGATCACTCGAGTCTCTCTGGTTTGAGACTTCTTCAGTCGCTATAACATCTGTGGCCATGATCGATGACGACTGATGTGTGGTCGATTATAATCGATCAGCAAGAAAAACAATCCTTTCCACGAAAAACAAACCGTAATATTAAAACAATAACGACTTCACATAGTCTTTGATATTAATATGAATGTTTATGAACATGAACAGACTGTTTAAAATACGAGCATATCAAGTATGTTGCAAAACAATCTTGCCCTTATAAGTGAAGTCCCCGATGAGTGTGTGTTTAGTGGGCCAGCAGTGCGCAGTCAGTCCCTTTCCTCTCCTGCTTCCTTCCTACAGCAAGACTGCTGCTAAGTTAAACACACAGAACGGTGACAAACGCGTGTCGATCATAACAAAGCACTAGGAAATATAATAAAAAATTGTCGGTGCCGGTATAGAAGCCAATTTTAATAGCTGACAAACTCCACAGACCCATCTCATCTGTTGCTTTAACCGGCCGTCATTCTTCTTTTTTGGAAGTGTCGGGTAAATTGAGCTGAAGTATGACTCAATAACACTCACAACTTCCGGTCACAATGGTCGCATTTAAAATAAAAGTCTTCCGGATTGTTTATTAAAAGCTCAGAAATGGCTATAAAGAAGTATATAATCAGTGGTTGAATTAATTACCAGGTTAATATCAGGTCAAATAAAATTTATTTTAATTAAATGTATTGGTAGATTGTATAAAGAATGCTAGTCATAAAATTATCAGCAAGACTTAACACAATATATTTTCAATACTTAACTCTTCTGTGATGCATTATGTCGAATGTTGCATATTTCCTTTTAACAGTACCCATAGCTTATTTAAGGAAACATCAATATATGCAACCGACAGTAGATAGCCTACATGTTTCTGATCTCTTCTGTAGTAGTACACTAGATGGCGACAGAACACTATATTAAATGAGCTCTTGCTGTAATTAATCTCAGAATAGATGGAGCTCCCCAATAATTGGAGATTAGTGATTTAGTGTCAACATTGAAATCACAAAAAAAAATTTTTTAGTTTAATGTTTAAAAAATACTTAAGTACATGGAAGCTCAGTAAGAAAAAAAAGTATTTGCCCCCACAAATTAATATCTTTTAGACTATATACTTCATTAATACTTGATTTTGATTACTACAATACACCTGCTTAGTTCTTATAAATTATTAATGTTAGTGATGCAGACATTTTTTTTTTAAGTCTGTTTTTTTTCAATAACAGCTTTTGTCAAGAATAGGATAGATAGATAGATAGATAGATAGATAGATGCCTGCATTAAAATATGCCTTGTGTATGTAGAGAGACAGAGAGAGATGAAAATCTCTGAAATGATTTTGAAATGTCAAAATGTTTAACATCTCATAGAAAAGTCACTGAAAATGTGCGTTTTAAAAACGAGCAAACACCTACGATGCAAAGACATTTGTGTAAATCATTTATTAATAATGATAAATGGCACAGGTGCAGACATATTCTAGTTTTTTTTAGTCTTATTTTAAACAATTAGATAAAACAATCAAAATTCCCCCAGGAAGTGATTCATTTAATGATGAAGTCCGTGATTTATTAGTCTTGTCTTATTATCAAATGAGGTTACTTCATACTGCATGATGAGAACGAGCAATTAGCGTATGCAAATGAGAGAGGACTCTGAGCTTTCGCAAATTTTGTGACAGAACAAAGACAATGTACAGAGCTCTTAGGTTTGTGCATCCACTGTAGAATGTGAGGGTGTTTTCATAAATCGCATTCATATTTTTTTCTTTCTCAGACATGAATGCAGTATGTCTGATTGCTTCTGGCTATAAGAGACTGATAAATGTGAACTGCCCCGTAATACCGCAGATATCTGAGCTGTGTGCTCAGGATCATTGAGTATAATCACTAATTAACATATTGCTATTTGCTCTGTCTGATCGAACGGCCTCATTAAGTAACAGATAATCCCACAATATTCAAAGTTTACAGTACCTTTTTGTTTCTGCTTGCCGAGATGTTTGCCCAGGCTCCCTTCAGTCGTTAAACACAAATATAGACCAGATGCTGACTTTGATGTGCACAAAATCTGGACATACCAGTGTCGGATTTCTCATTAACTAGAGTAAATTTGCTTAATGACTCATCAAATAGGTTGTTTTATACTTTTTCCTCCTCCTTTCTAATTATTAAATGTTTGTTGTCTGATATAAAAAAAATTGTGTGACGGGACTCAAAAGCAGGTTAAAATATTGATTTGCTTGTATGCAAATGAGTTAAAACACACTCGTTCCTCACAAATAACCTCCTCAAACATTTGGAAACCTGTGTGTGATCAGGGGTGTCTTGATTCGGCTGACATCCGGGATGAGGATCTGAGTCTCGTCCTCTCCGTCGCTGTTGTGAATGTTTCAAAAGCAAACTTTCTTTTTCCTGAGTCGGAGATGTTTGATGTTTTCCTCTCGTGGAGCGCGGCGAGATGAAGTGAGTTCTTAATTTATGAGGACATAACAAGGAAGCTATTAAGCAAACATATTTCCCTGCTTCGGCTGGCATGAAAGAGCCACTCAGGGCGAGAAACCCAGCGCTTTGGTTTCCAAAAGATAATTGCCTAAATGTTTACAAGTTAGCGAGAGTTTTAAACGGTTGCACTAACAAAGCATCGTTCAAGATGACCGCGTGGAAAGGTAGCAAAATTGGTCTAATACCAAGAGGCAGCGATGATATGACTGGATTGAGCATCCAATTTCCACAAGTGGGGCAGTGGGAAGTATTTAGGCTAGTTGAAGTACACGTCTTAATGAGAAAAGACAAAAAAGAATTCGTGTGCATGATTTATGCGGTCTGTTTCTAGGAGCGCGCGCATAATTATTTATGATTGCTGAGCCCGAGAAATAGGCCTGCGCGTGGAGAAAGAGAAGCTGGTAAAAAATTCAAAAGCAGAAGAAGTTAAATGAATATTTAAGGGACGATGAAATATTTAGGGGAAACAAATGAGGAAAACATTTAAAACAGCATGATAAATAATAGTGGGAGTTGTCGGGTGGGCTGCCACGAGGCCTTAAACATCCGCGCGGTGTCTGATCCCGGCCTCGGCAATTTGTTTTCCATATGCCGGTCGTTACGGGGGCACGGTCAGCGTGCGTGGGCTGGCACGTTGCAGGGGAATATTAGCTTTTTGTTGAGAGCGGTTGGATGGATGCCACGGGCCGGTCACGATTTAATGCGTCGACCGGTCTGGTACAAGTGGAGGGCAGGAAGCTGGCATTGATGAGAGCGAGACATGATGGTTTACGCCTCTGCTTGAAGAGGACAAATAGCAACCAGGAGAGTGCAGGATTCAATTAACTTGTTAAAAGGAGCACACACACAGCATTTGAATGTTTGGACATTTTGCTTCCAGATTTTAAGCAGAACAAAAAGTGTTAGAATTCATATGTATGGGTAAAGCAAGTTTCAGGACCCCAGATTTTACTTTGGAAATCACAATGCTGACTGTTTATCATACAAAAATGTTTTTGTAATCAAACTTTGGCTTTAATGTTAATGTTGCAATAAATATAGTTCAAATAATAAGCAAAATTATTAACAGGATGCATGCTGAATTGAGAATAATGAACTTTTTTGTTTTTGAGAAAGAAGAAGAAGAGGTTGTGTCGTTTGCAAAGAAAACAATGCGTTCAATTTACTTGTGGCTTTTTTTCTGCTGTTTTAAGTTAATAAGCATATTTTCCTATTATGCATGACTAGGCTATAGGCCTATGATTTGTAGCATTTTATTGTCTGCATTGAATTTCTCCCTTCTCTAAACAGAACAGGCAAACAAATTTGGGGTGCAAACCACTGTTACTCTGGAAAAAATGGTGTGTGTGTGTGTGTGTGTGTGTGTCTGTTAATAAATTACACAAACAATTACGATTACAGTGCAGTAATTACAAAAAAACGAGTAGATATACTGGAATATTATCTCCCTGTAAAACATAACGATATATTTAACATTCCATATAAAATATTGTCAGGAGTGCAGCTGGAATGGAAAGAATACATAGATGGAATCAAAAATAAATAAGTTCCATTCATAAACATATAGCCTAGATATTTTAAGTACATCCATTTTTTGAATATAACACATAAACATATTTTCTCATTCTTTGGCTCAAAGATTAACCATATATCCAGTGATATAAGATACTGGCTTGGCAATGACATTTTTCAGATCTCTAAATATATTTATGTTGACTTTTTCTCTTTAGAAAAAGTTCACTGCATCCTTCAAAGTGCATCGTTTGTATTGCTGTTTTTGAGTTTTTATTTTCTGGCAACACACATTGGGCTCTTGTTCAATTTCCATTTTTCCAGATCTGAAAATAATTAAATCAGCAAACAAATAATTAATAGAGTCAATGAGAACAATTAGTTCAAAGACGCCTTTGAGAATTGGCCATGCATAGTGAATTGGTTAATTATCATACTACAAAATAATTGAGTGGAGGAGCTCTCTGAGTGTAGGGTTCTGCATTCAAGTCACATTGACTTCCTTTATCCAGCTTTCTTCTTCTTTTTAAAGCTCCAGCTAGTCTCCGTCCAATTTGATTATATGGAAAAGAGCAGCTTGAGCATTTCTCACAACATCTCCATTTAGGTTTGAAATGAATGTAAGTAAATACTGTTAATTTCCAGTTTAAATATTTCCTTTTGCTTCAGATGGCATTCCAATAGCAGAAAATCATTCTTTACAGGTCATCATCCTCAAAAGCTGGATTGATTTTTTTATTTACACTAATCATTGCATGTAACTGTCCCGCACTGGCCCTTGACAAAAGTAATGCATTGACACCCGTGTTAAACTCTATTATAACACGTACTGAAGGTTGTGACACTAATCTCAGTGACCTACACGGCCCATACATCAGAGCGTGTCTCTCTGCTGACAGCGTGCTGTATCTGGGGGCCCGTGCTGCCGGTGGGGCCACGAGGCAGAGTGATCGGAGCCGTCGTTGTAACCCTGTCCGCGGTTGAAGATCATTACCCCCGTGACTGATGTGCAGGGCAGCCCGGAGTGAGCGCGTTTATTTCCCTATGCCAGGGTGGGCGTCTCGGCCCCATGAGGAGGACAGCCCTTCACGTTTTGTTAGCGTGGTCATGGTTCTCGCGTAAAATCAGGGCCCTCTAGTGCATGTACAGCTCGGCTTATCCTCCATCCTTATTTCAGGAACCATTAGTCTGTGGATGCTAGGCTTGATTTTAAGAAAGAACAAGGCTGTCATCATTTTGACTGTATATGTAAAATTATAGCTGTTAAAATTCTTATAGCTGTTGAAAAATGTCAAGTTGACTGGTCTTCCTTGTGAAAACAAGTATATTTATTTTTATAAAGAATTTTAATTTTACACATACATACAGACGTACAAACACACACACACACACATATATATATATATATATATATATAATATATATTATATATATCAATATGTCAAAGAATGCAATAAGTCATAACTGTATTACAGGTTTGGAAACATTGGAAGAGCACAATAATTCTAAAAGTTTTGTTGAAACTCTACAAATAAATATTAAGCTACATTGTATAGAATTTACGGTAACACATTAGAATAGGGAAGACTTATTCACTATTAACTATGTAAATTCCTCAGTAAATTCCTAATTTGCTGCTTATTAACAGTTTGTTGTTAGGGATGTAAAATAAAGCATTAATATGTGTTTAAGTTTTAGTAATAAATGTCTAATAATCTAGTAATATGCATGCTAATAAGCAACTAGTTAAGAGAAACCAAAATCTCTGATTAACCTGAATCTAAATGAAACATTCTAGAAAGCCAATAAATAATTATGAATAATAAATAAATATACAGATAAATGGTCGGTATATATATATATATTCTAATCCTACTCTACCCTTACATTAGCATTTTGTAATTTTATAAGATTGTATATATATATAAATTAAACTAGCTATTTTATTTAAAATGAAATGATCAAAATTATATATGAAATTACATCAGTTAATGGAAAACGTGATGCACATTTATTTTTTATTGGTTATAAAGTGAGTTCAGCTAATGAATTTTATAAATTAAATAAATTCTCATAACAGAATCTAAAAAGCTCTAATACATGCCATTTATTTAAAGAATAGCTTTATTTATTACAATTAAATTTATTATTTATACTATCAACAAGTTTGACTGTAAATTAATTGCTAGGTGTTTACTTTATTATATTAAGAGCCATGGTCTGTGCTGTTCTACAGTGGCTGCCAAGGATCAAGCGTCTCACATCCCAGACTGTTTCGCTTTACCATAACATTGAATCTTACTGTAATTTACAGCCCAGGCTGGATATAAACCTTAAGTCAGATTTTACTACTAAGGTGAAGTGTGGCATTGCACGTTACAGTGTAGTATTTTCAGACAAGCTCATAAAGCAGAATAATAGTAGTGTTTGCATCTTCAGTACGGCTGTGCATGGCCCAGATAGATGACCTGGCTTCACTTTTACAAAACTAACGACCAGAGCAGACCGGTGCAGCTTTGCCGTCCAAAAACTTCATTTCACACATTCAGCATTTTATAAATGCACACTTTAATTCTTCCATTTATGGCCCTGTAATTAAAATCTCTTGCCCTGTGACCTGAGGGATCATTTTGCGTGATAATGAATGGGATCAGGGCAGAAGCCTGGGAAAGATGGCACCTCGACACATCTTCAAGGTTAAACTGATAGTGTATGGTCAGCATGGAGAACAATGGACTGTGTCTTGTACCTTATAAAGTGATGAATGATTGTTTCTAGCATTACAAGAAGTGCCATTATAATAGATGGGACAGAAAAGACATAAAAATGAGCATTTCATCTGAAAGCATAAATTTGTGGTTATAAAAAGTTTCTTAAAAACGTTAAACCATTACACCAGTATACGGTGACTAAATGTGGCTTTATAATAAATTCACTGAACCATTTGGTTCAAAATCCTAATTCGTTCTGAAACAAAGCGAGTGACTGTATTATGAATAAATCATTAAAACAATCATTTAACCAATTAGTTCAAAAGCACTAATTCTTTCTGGGGAAAAGCGAGTGAATCTTTTTATGTATGAACCATTGAAACATTCACTTAAGCAATTAGTTCAAATGTGACTTCCTTTATATTCAATTCATTGAATCATTTTGAAACACTGATTCATTCTGAAACAAAGCAAATTACTTTATCTATGAACCATTGAATCATTCATTTAAACAATTTGTTTTAAAAGTACAGATTCATTCTGGAACAAAGTGAATGACTTTATGTATGAACCACTGAATCGTTTATTTAACCAATGAATTCATTCACAAAATGTCTTTATAATGAATTAATTGCATCATTTGGTTCAAAACCCAGATTCTTTCTTAAACAAAACTTGTGACTGTATTATGAATGAACTATTGAATCATTCATTTAACCAATTAGTTCAAAAGTACCGACTCATTCTGGAACAAAACTCTGAACCATATAATCATTCATTTAACTAATTGATTCATTCAAGTATAGATTCATTCTGGACTCGCCAATGAAGTATTTACTCTGAATTTCCCTCTTCATTTTTTTACTCTTTTGAACACACCAGCACAATCCTCTTTGACGGTTTTCGTCAATGGAATATTACCCTCACAATATTGATTCATCATAAATTGTAGTTATTTTAAGAGCTTGACACGGCAAATGCGAAGTAAAATTAAATATAAATATGAATATAAATACATAGGAAATGAACAAAGCTCCTACGAACAAGATTTGGAAAAAACAAGAAAAAAAAGCTCCGTTTGTTCCCATCAGCTCAGCGGTTTGTCTGTCTGTCAGAATCGCAACTCGGACGCGCGAGCTGTCAGCGCCTCCCGTTTGATGTTTCCTTGCTTTGACTTCAAAATTCTCAGGATATAAGCACGAGCTTTGTTTGAGCTGTGTGGGAAAGGCCTATTGACAACCACGGATCCATTGATCTGTAGCAGGGGACGGAATCTGATGGTGTTGCAGCTAAACTTATAATTGCGTTCGCTATCATAAATGTTTAACCGATTACCGGCGAATAAACAACACCAGCGAATCTGCAGTAACTACCTCGCTATCCTGGTTTTCCTGTCCCATAAAGAATTTAGCATCTCCCTCACAACCAACCAGATGACTACAAAAATACTTCCCTCTTTCGTTCTTTAAAAGAAAAAAAGAAGAGGAAAAAGATGAAATATTTTCTCTGTGGTTACTGAGACCTCTCTGTATTTCAAGTGATACTGACCTAAAAAGGTTGATCAAAGCCTGTTGGAACTCCGCAGCCTGCAGCGAGCAATAAATTGGACCATTCGATGTTTTTGCACTGACAAATTATTCTCCTGAGTCCTAACATTCTTGGTAGCAACTCAATTAGCTGGAGACAGATGTAGCGAGTATTCAACATTTAATGTTTAATAGATTTTTCAATATTTTAACATTCCTAGCCCTAGTTAGAATGGAAATGCTGCATTTCATGAAAATAATAACTATTTGCTTATAATTCCCACATAAACGGTGAGTTTGCACGGTGTACGTGACAGCATCCTATCTGCCCGAGACGCTTCTCGCTCCGTTTAAATCCCTGCAGGCTATTCTGTCGTGTTGAAGTGGCTCACAGCATCTCTCCTTTCATGTGGCTGTTAAAAGACAATATTTCTCCTTTTTCGTGGAGGATAGACTTTCTCCAGACACCATTCCTCCTGCTTTAGGCACGGATGATCTGGGGGAAAAAAAGAAAATTTTACTGAAAGATGGATGGAACAAACCGTACGACCTCTGAAAAGTCACATATTAACTCATATTCGCTGCACACGGTTGATGTGCAGGCATTTAACTTTTATTTATGTTATTTTTAGGAGTTTTCTTTGTGTATATTTACAAAAGAAGCCATGTGTTAATTGTTTTTAAAGGAACACTCCACTTTTTTTGGAAATAGGCTCATTTTCCAACATCCCTAGAGTAATACAGATGTGTTTTA
>JAUMHR010000040.1:1534095-1559154 GCA_032361145.1 Enteromius fasciolatus
ATATATATATATATATATATATATATATATATATACACACACACACATACAGTATATATTTAAAAAAAATGTCCTTGTATATATTTATACTACATATAAATTGACATTGTATGTAAATATTTTAAACGTTTAAACAACATATAGAATATATATATATATACACACACAAAATAAATATATTATGTAAACAAAAACTTATTTTGGATGAGATGGTGATTAATCATTCAACAGCACTAATGTAAATATTTCAGTTTCTAAACAAAAAATTTAATATATTTTATTTATAATATGAAACCAAATAATAATCAAAAAACAAACACTAATAAATAAATAATAATAGTAAATAATAAAATACAATATAAATATTAACATTTATATTATTTAGGGATTTTATATTATTTATATTATATAGGGATATTATTTAAGTCTTCGTAAAAAAAAAAAAAATAATAATAGTAATGTATAATATTTATATATAAAATATCTAGTTGATCCTTTCTTTTTCTTTTTTCCCCTTTTCTCTCTCTGTCAAAGCTCGTTTAAGCCCAAACATAAACATCTCCTTTTAATGATGGGAGCTAGCAGATTTGGCACTCGGGTGTTTGGCTGCTGAAGGGTCTTCGCTGCAAGGCGTTAAATATGTTAGGACAGTAACAACCTCTGTGGATTTTTTAGTATCCTTGCTATTTCCCCTGCTGCGACAAGCTAATCTATCACCATAGATCTTATCTGTGATTGTGCCGTGGTTAACTCACACCCTGCGCCGCCACTTCAAAGACTGGCGGGGCAGCAGAGGTGCTGGAGGGAGGCTGGGAGAGCTGAGGGCTACTTCCAGGGGTGAGAAGGGATGATGCTGATTAGTGGTGTTAGGGGGGCCCACTAGGGTGGGGGGTTTGAGGAGTACTGTGGCTGGAAAGTGTGCTTTGACAGCAGCTGACTCTGTATACTTTTTTTTCTCTTGGTAGTTCTCTTCTTTTTTGTACCGGGTCACGGCACCAACTCCAGTGATTCACTGCACACGTAAGAAGTAAATGGTAGTTGCTGGATGAAAAAGGATGTTGGATTATACATATACAAGTTAGAGACTAACTTTATCCTAAACTCATTTTAGAAAAGAATAAATGAGTCCCTTTGTTGATCCTGAACAGTTCAACTTCTTGCTGCTTTTCAGAAAAATCCAGCTCTTGCACATTCTTTGGTTTTCCAGCATCTTCTGCATATTTAAACCCTTTCCAACATTGACTATAATTTTGAGATCCATCTTTTCACAATGAGAGCAACTGAGGGACTCGTATACAGCTATTACAAAAGGCTATTGAAACTATTGAACAGGATGATAATAAGTAATATGTTCTTCTTTTGTTTAAAAATCATATTTTGATTCATGCAGTGCTGCACTTAAGAGGCTAAATTTAAATACTTAAATGTTTCCCAGAAGGCAAATAACTACAATTTAGCCTGATCTACCAATTCTAAATGTTTACACCCCTTAACTCGTAATGCATTGTGTTGCCTTCTGGATTATTTATTATTTTGTCTTGTGGAGAATATATAAACACCTGTTATGTGAAATAGCTTATTCAGGACAGTATTAAATAAACAATAACATGTAATTTAATGATTATATTAAGATCATTAACATTTTGCATATTCTGCAAGGGGCATGTAAACATATGAGCACAACGGTTTCCGAAAAAACCCTGTATGACTTGAATATTATGAATGTTTTATCTGTTTTTGTCCATATAATGAAATGTTGTTTTGGACCCCATTGACTTTCATAGTGTGGTCAAAAACACAGAATTCTCAAAATCAAGCCAAGATTTTTCTACGTAGCTAGCAGTTTGTAGTAATATTTATACAGCTCGGTTACATTTGTGCAGTAAACTGTCACAACTTGATCTGGGCCCTAAAGCCAACCCAATTGAAACCACTGAGGAAACGTACAATATGAGATCCATCAAATGCTAAGAAACATCCATCAGCCCCTAGGCTTCATCGTTGTATATTTGAAATCTACCACACTGTATTCAACGGCAGAGGAAGCTGATAGTTGACTAAAACGGGCCCCTGTGACATGCAGATGGATGCCTCTTGTTGTCGAATAACAAGGCCCCATTGTTCCGCTAATGTAACTCCATCGGTCTTTGATCCAATCCCATGTTGTGACGATCAGTGTGAAAATTCCCCGTCAAGAGCACGATCTACTACTTTGTCTTTTGTTATCGTGATAATCTGCCGCATTCAAATTCGACTTTGTTCTTTTGTCTCTTTGTCGGCCGAGCACAATGCAGGGTTAATTAGCAGCCGCCGCAGCTCTCCGCGTTCCTCCACTGTTAATCACACTTGAAGTGTCCTCTTCAGAGTCAGCGACTCTCATCAGCGCCTCGCAGCAAACACGGCCAAGGTCCAGCTATTAACAAACAAACAAAATAACAAACAGAGCGTCGTTAATCCTGTCTTTAGGTGACAGAAGAATCACATCTGTGCATGGTCAGCATGGAAATATGGTACAGTGGGACCAGCTGTGGATGAGCTACTCTGATGAAACGACATTTTGAAATGTTTCGACTGGTCTGATAGCTACTGAGGAAACTGGTATTTGATAGACAACTAATTTCAAGCGCATATTTTGATCAGTACGTGCACTACTTGGGAATTGAACCCGTGACCTTGGCGTTGAGCAACTTGAACAAGAAAAATTTGTTGGGAAAAAAGTACAAATAAATACAACAGAAGTATTTTTTATGGGCCAGGAGTCAAACAGGGTTTTTATAGTGAACTGAGACTAAATAATAATATTAATAATAAAAATATTATTATATATAACATTTCTCAGTTTAACTTGATGTACTAAACTAACCAAAATAAAAACTATATATACATATTTAAGAAAACAAGAACTACTAAAAATGACTACTAAATTACTAAAACTTGAACTAAAATAACTCAAAATATGAATCTATTAATAATATTAAAGATAAAATAAATACAAACAACAGAAATTATATAGACGATAATAATAATTACACAAATTAAAACTATTTATTACAGAACTGTACATATATTTTGAGGGATGTGACCAGTATTTGGAAAATAAAAGAATTATGATAGTATCTCATTGATTGTAAAATAATACTGGGCCAAAGTTACTTATTAAAAGCATAGTTAATTTTTTTTATGAATATCAGGGTAATCAGGTGTGTATTTAATGTTTGCTTTTATATCAAAATATTTTGTTTTTGTACTTGACCCTTGAGTCCAGAGCCACAAGAGACTGGGCTAGATTTTGAGTCAATTGTTTAATTTATTCAAAAACATAAAATTAATACAATAACAATGGCCTTATTATGAAAGGGAAAGCTCAATTCAGGCTGTAAAATTTCGTTTGGTGTGACTCTTCAAAAACCTACTAATATCTATGAATTAAAATATTTAGGAAAAAAATTCTTACTTTTAAAAATGCTTTTTTTTTTTTTTTATTTCTAAATGATTAAATAACGTGCATATACAAACATGTAATTAAGATACAAATATATTACCGTTTACCACAATTGTAAACTTTCTTGATGTTAAAAAAATGATCAAAATAATACAGAACCAGCATGCATACAGTTTCCAAGAACTTGACTTTCCTCTTATTTGTCATTGACCCATTTACATGTATTCTTTTGTCAGACACTTTTATCCTCGGGAATCGAACCCATGACCTTCCTCATAACACCCTGTTCACATAGACCGGATCCAAAAGCTTTCCAAGTGTCGTATTTTCTCTCAATATTACCCTTCTTCAGAGCAAGATCTCTGCATTCCCTGGTGGTCTAATTTATGTTAAGTCACCAACCTCCCCCATGGCTGTTTTGAAACGTCTGCGAATGGAGACTGTATTGGTGCAGCCTAGCGCTGCGCCGGAGTCCCCGGTGAGATTACTCTCCACGGGAAAGAGCCACTCACCGAAACCATCTGCAAGTCCATGGGGCAGTTTGGGAAGAAAGACCAGACTTCTTAAGATCTCCACTCTCAACCCGCTTCCCGTGCGAAGCCAGTAATTAATTCTGATTCGGAGGAAGTCAGCGGCTGGCCTTGGATCAGTGGCATGTGTAATACACGGAAACCCGTTCCTCTGGGAAAAGTGCTAGTCTTGGAATGGACAATTGAGCTTTGCAATGTTTTGAAGCTAAAAGGAATATTCAAACTCAGTCGGCAAAAATTCCACTTATTCCTCATTTTCTTAAAAACAAAACAAAACTGTAATCTGGGTTACAGTAACGAACTTACAGTGGGGACCAGTAAACTGTAAAACATGACCTTTACAAGTTGTAGATAAAACAGAGATTATTGGAGTGTTTTGCAAGAAAATACATTTTTCTGAAGTTTGATATTTGGTCAACTGAACCTGTGCTGAACCTGGAATATATGAAGTTAAAGCATTTGTTCAAGGAAATGGTAGCTAATTTAAAGGTGACATCCCAAGTTAGAGTGCATTTTAAAGTTTTTGCGAACTTTTGATTTATTCTAAGAGCAGCTAGTAAAAATAACACTGAAAATAATAAAAAAAAAGGCCTACAACACATTCCTGATTTTTTCCATTTTCTCCTCATGACCATGAGCCTCCAGGTAATGTGTGTTCGTTACAGTATCTGTTTACACATGTAGATGCTAATGAAGCTTTAATAAACAAGAAATGGCACATTCCCGAAGTCGATGGCGATGATCCGCTGCCAACGCAATCTTAAAGTCACAAAGTTCTCCAAGGAGCATTTTCCTTGCCTGATCGTAAGAAGAATGTAGGTCGTTTTAATTAATTTGCAAATGCGTCGAATGATGAAATATGATGAAATTAAGAAAAGGCGTATAGTTTTTAATAAACCATTAAAAGGAGAAATGCATTTCCGGGAGCAATTCACTTTGTGCGGACCTCATCCGTATTAATGCATGAATAACTTGTCTGGAGTTGGTGGATTCTCATTTTGGCTTCTTTTTCAGTCTGTTTCTCAACTTGTGATAGCGATCAGATCTTTAAAAGTCAAAGAGGTCGCACTTACCCCCCTTCTTCATGTAATTTACATAACTACAAGTTTCTGCACATTCAGTTCAGAGCATCACCTCAGGGTGAAGCAGAACTCACAGCGCTGGTTTAGAATCCGATCGACTGGATTGACTGGATGATTGGTCGTTCACAGTTTTCTTCAAAGACAAAGTATGTCGGTTGCTTGGGTTGTGGTTGAAGCTGACCTTTTATGTTGATCTAGACTCTGACAGCTGTAATACAGTATAACAAGGTAGAAGTTGATGAGCCTACAGTAAATAATGGTGATAATAATTACTGATGTGCTGAATATTTTGCCTTTGCCTAAATGGGCAAACCTTTTGGAAATTTTGCATGGCTTTAATCACAATAACTCAAAGAGGCAGTTTCATGGACAGAGATTAAACCTAGTCCTAGACTAAAATGGCCATTTAAACCAGATCTGCTTTACATCTGCTTTCTCCGTCATGGTTTTAAATAGTCTCTGACTTAGTCTAGTCCAGATTTTAATAGCCTGATTTCCTGGAGGAAGACTAGAACTACTTCACGACTAAACTGGGACTAAATCTTTATATTATGCACCATACAGTGCAATAATACTTTATTCATGTCGAAATGCTTGTTTGTTAAACTATATAACTATGTATATGATATAAAAAACAAAAAATAAATTAATAATCAAAATAGTAAATGATGCGAATATTTATTCATTGTTATTATGTTATGCTAGTTACAGAGCTGCACAGACACACACACATATTAAATATAGAATATTGTATATTTAGAGAGATATTTATTTATATTGCTGAATTATACATATATTGAGGAAAACAACCAGCATTTGTTTGCTTGTTTTTGTTTTTATTAAACAACAATAATAAAAATGGTTAACAAAATGATTAATGAATAATAATAATAATATTTGTAGAATATTTAAAATGTGTATTTATTAAATGTATTAATGTAAATAAAACATTCAGCATATTAAAATAAAATAAAATAAATAATAATATATTCACACAGTGGCCAACATTTGATACACTTCATATATTGAGTCCTGTGTATATCTATGTATACACACTCTAAATATGTATTTACGAATACTGTATAAACTGCTGAGGAAACAAGTACTTTATTGCAATCGCTAAATTTTAGAACTGATCCCAAAAACTGAAGACATGCATGATCAAATCCATTGTTTACATTAGTCTGGTCTTACTACAAATTCCGTCGTTAAACTATGGTTACGATGCAAGAACTATTGAACATTTTCATAACGTGCCTGCAGAGCGAGCCAAAACTTCCCACACAAGGCTATCCAGTTGTCTCCTGGCCAAGTAAGTATGGTGCTCCTGTCCATTAGCCAGCTAGCTCTGTGTCCGGCCAGTGTAAATAACCATCTCAATAACAAACAGAGGAATGCGGGAGCCAGCGCGGGTAAGCCTGTACCGGGCCACTTTAATGACGCCGTCAATGGGGCCAGTGCAACACTCTGCTAATTTCTTTTCTTTGGCTTCATTAGGTGGCACTGCAGAGGACAAATAAATCACTGGAGCAAAGTGGGAGAGAAAAAGAGAGAGAGGGCTCTGTTGTTTTGTCACCAGGGTCACCAAAGTCAAACAAAGTCACCTCTCTTGGCCCCGCCGATGACTTCTGCAAACAAAGCCAATGGTTGCATTCAGGGCAAGTGGATTTCAATAAATGGGGGGAAAAAGTGTCAGGTAAACCGGACAGTTCACCATGGGAAGTTTCACTCCATCGTCTGCCGCTTTAAAACTCATCCGAAGTCCGAAGACGGGCTCTCGAGCAGCACCGTGTCCTCTCGAGGGGGGCCGCTCACTCCTTTGAGCACTTCTCCGGAGGGGCTGTAAAGCGCTGGCCTCCGCAGGCCACAAATCAGCTCCTGAAAGCAGGCATGCATCTTCAAAGGGTGGGCTGCCCCTCTGTGATATACGGCCCCCGCCGAGAACAAGTTAGCCACGGCCAGTGTCTTTGCACCTGGGCCATTATCAGGCGACCGGGATCATCTCCTCTCACCACACATTCAAATGTACAAGTAGCAGATTAGGCTGACTCAATCTTCTTTCCCTCTGAAGGATAGGGCGAGGGAAAAAGAGAGGGAAAGCCGAAAGAAAGGAACCTCCTCGGACATCAAAAAGAGCTCTCCGCTTCTGTCCTTCGGAGAGAGTGAAAGGCCCGAGAGATGAGAACGGAGGGGGGCTTGTGTATTCAGAGAACTAATTCAGAACTGATTCCTCTAATACACTCCTGAAACACTTTTAATTGTGTTAGTTTGCATTCAAAAGGCGCGTTTGCAGCTTTTAATTGGCGAGCGCTTTGAAATAATTGAAATGTGTGACTTTGTGGGGGACAACTTAAACAGTTCTAATGTGCTTTGCTGCTAGGTGCTGGACGCCCATTATTCTCTCATTCGGACGCTGTGGCGTTTTGAAAGGGTCTTGAGCTGTTCTCTAAATAAAATGTCTATCAAGGTTTGGCACACCGGTCGCTACATTGTACCTCGTAAATGCAGTTAGCAATTAGCTTTAAACAAAGCTCCCATTGTGGCAAAGTGTTAATGACCTTTCAGAAAAACTATAACTGTAAATTAAACTACGTTGACGTTTTTTCTTTAAGGGGAGGCGTGTCATTTCTTTTCATTTCTTAAATCCCAGCTTAATGAAAAGCCAACTAAAAGTAAATCATTTGTAGTTTTTTATCCTCAAAAATAAAATCAGTGATTTGAAAACAGTTACGTGTGGTGATGCTAATTATGTACTGTACCTTTAAACAGAGCTCTCTTTGTGTTTAAAAAACAGAGATCAAATATGTGAATCTGAACCACAAAGTTCAGTCTTAAGTCGCCTGGGTATGTTTGCAGCAATAGCCAAAAATACATTGTATGTGTCAAAATTATATATGTTTCTTTTATGGCAAAAATAATTAAGTAAAGGATATTAAGTAAAGATCATGTTTCATGAAGATACTTTGTAAATTTCTTACTGTAAATATATAAAAACTTCCTTTTTGATTTGTAGTATGCATTGCTAAGAATTTAACTTTAAATATTGAAAAAATTCCTTTAAATTTGTATGATTTTTTTTACATCCTCAGGTTCCAAAAACCCAGCAGCAGGACCGCTACCTCTGCCTTTGTGCAAGGAGGAACAGGAGGAGCACTGCCAGAACCTCCAGCAGGTCACTAATGTGCATGTGTCTTCTCAAACGGTCAGAAACAGACTCCATGAGGGTGGTATGAGGGCCCGATGTCCACAGGTGGGGGTTGTGCTTACAGCCCAACACCGTGCAGGACGTTTGGCATTTGCCAGAGAACACCAAGATTGTCAAATTCTCCACTGGTGCCCTGTGCTCTTCACAGATGAAAGCAGGTTCACACTGAGCACATGTGACAGACGGGACAGAGTCTGGAGACTTCGTGGAGAACGTTCCGCTGCCTGCAACATCCTCCAGCATGACCGGTTTGGCAGTGGCTCAGTAATGGTGTGGCATTTCTTTGGAGGGCCGCACAGTCCTCCATGTGCTCGCCAGAGGTAGCCTGACTGCCATTAGGTACAGAGATGAGATCCTCAGACCCCTTGTGAGACCGTATCCCAGTGCGGTTGGCCTTGGGTTCCTCCTAATGCAAGATAATGCTAGACCTCATGTGGCTGGAGTGTGTCAGCAGTTCCTGCAAGACGAAGGCATTGATGCTATGGACTGGCCCACCCGTTCCCCAGACCTGAATCCAAATGAGCATATCTGGGACATCATCATACCTGTCAAAGTTTTGGATTTGAAAATAAGGGAAATTTTCCGGCACCCACCTTCGTTGACACAGACATGCTGTGAACATTCATAGCCTAAATCAAAACATAAAAGGGTATATATGAAGAGCATTTATTTAAAGGCTTATTTGCATGTTTTATTTGCAATCTGATAAAATATTGAGTCGACAAAACGGCAATGGCATGAGTCTGGGGCGGGACCCTCTGTTTGGACCAAGCACTAACAGATGGCTGGAAACCTGTTTGAAAACATATTTTGTGATGCTAATGTTCCAGAATTAGCTCATTTAAGTAAATTTCGATGACATTCTGTCTAATGGCACTAATAGCCCAAAAATTACACGTTGCTCCTATAAACAAAGCCCAGAATATGATAAAGCGTTAATGATCTTAGACCAACACAAAGTAACATAAAAACTGCACACCTATAATTGCTCTCGGAGACAGCAGGTGTTACAAAGTGCAAGAGTTGCGTTTGTAAAATTCATCTCCGCGTCTTAGGAAAGTCAGTTTTTTTCCCTCTCACCTCGGCAGTAGATCAAGATTTGTTTGAACTTCAACCTCGCCTCACGTCTTGCGTTGCGAAGCCGAGCTGTGCTCACATTGGCACAGAGCTGTGAGCTGTCAATCTTGCCTCGCCGCTTTTCTGCCTTCTTCTTTTAAATGCTTTTATTTGTCATGGCAAGGTCTGCTGAGTGTGACAGTGTGTTGTAAATCTGTCTTATACCGGGTTACTCATCCATGTTACAGCCTTATAATGGATCCAGGTTGATGGGAGTAGGAATATTTTGGCAGATTTCGCAAAAGCGTATCGCTGCATTATTATTTGATTCGTGCACCTTTTTTTTTTTATTTTTGAGCACATTTATGGGCATTACATCCCATTCACGTCAGTTTATCAAGCAGTCTGCTGTTGCACGTTTAGTTTGTGTTTCAAAGCAAATCCCTGAAAACGTTCCTTTCCTCAGTGAATCGCTCTTTTTCGCGAGTCATTCTCTCTTGAATCATTTTAATCCTCAGGGGGCTCAAACTCTGGCTGTCATTTCATCGGCCGGTGCCAGCGCTCGGGCTCAGAATAAAACCAGTGTAGCGTGAATATCATTCTGTGGCCGCATGAACTGCCTTGGTGAGCAGAGAGTTTGAAGAGCCCTCCCTCCGAATGCCTGCCGTCTACTCAGCAACCCTACAGTGAAAGGACCACCCACTTAGGCTTGAGAGGGGATTTCATGCCTGCGTGCATGTTCTGGGCTTTAGCCCCCTTTTTTTGGACAGTGTTTGCTGTTCGTCCGATTGTGCTCAAGGCATTTTTCGCTCCTCAGCTTCCTGCGGTTAAGCTGCCGTTTTTCAAATATTCGGTCAAAGGATGAAATGGGATGAGCGTTCATGTTGAGAGATGTCCGAATCAGATGAATCGGAGATAAGATGAAGTCAAGATGCTGTTGACTTTACGAATTTGGCTCGAAGACAGTCCTGTTGCGATCGTGTGGTGTAGCTGGTTATTCATGTGGGTTTTGTTTTGTAATGAAATATTGATATTTGGTAAAAAACTGAGCTGAAACTAAACATTTTCAAGAATTCAAAACTAATGAAAATGAAGTAAAATGGCCCTAAATCAATTTTGGTATTTTGGTATACACGGTATATTAAAACATAAAACCTGCCTGGTAGCCCTAAAATACACATTTGGAAGTATTTTATTACAACTGAAAATGCTAACTAACTAACTAACTAAAAAACATAAATAGAAAAAAAAGAAAGAAAAAAAATATATTATATATATACACATACATACACACACACACACACATATAATCATTTTAACATAAATAAATAAATAAATAAAACAAACTAAAACATATGTCCAAGAATACAATATAATAAAAAAAATGGCTAAAATTAATGTTATATTATTAAACATAAAACAGCCCAAATATAAACTTCTGGCCGTATATTGATAAAACTAAAAACGAAGTAAGTAACTAATTAAAACTGAATGTGGAAAAAACACTAACAAACACTAAATAACTAATAAATAAAAAAATAAGATATTTTTTTATAAAAAAACAAAAGCACATAAACATATAATATATATACACACATTAGTGATTATCAGTTAAGTTTATATACATTAATGATTTATATATCAGTTATGTTTATTTTTTATTAAATATTTTAGTATTTTATTTTATTCTCTCTCACTCTAAAACTATATTTGAAATTATATACACACTTTTCTAAATATGGCATTGACTAAACACTGGCTGAACCAATGGTGTGAGTTAGGGGCGGGACTCATTTGGCATGTTCAAAAAAAAAATATAAAAAATAATAATAATAATCACATTTCTACAGAACTCACAGAAAACTTTTTCCCATCACCAAAAAACTGCTTTCTAAACCACTTCGCAATATATATTTAAACACATCTCGATTTCCAGCTCGGCTGCCCGCCAATTCTGTGAGGTCTTGTATGTTTGGATTCCCAACTTCAGCGCTCCACCCAAACGCATTTGTCCCCAACTCCCTGTTTTCATTTACAACCTGTTTTTATCAACGCTCCTCACAAAGCGCAACAAAACAGGGGGAGGGGTAGCAGCTCTTCCCCGTCGGGGCCCGACAACGACGGCAACATTGTCCGTGAAGCCCTTCGGTATCTCCATCCCCTAGTGCAATATACAAACAATCATTTCCATATGCAGCGGAAAGGGTCACGGCATTAGCAGAGGGAGGAATGCTTTCGGAGGGAAATATTGTTCAGCAATGACACAGAAGTAATTTGGGTCTCGCCGAGTGATTCCATCAGGGCCTTTTGTCGCCTCAAAATGTTTGACCCAGGGGTCTGTGTCACCCCTGTTAATGGCGGTCAGAGTCCTGTGACAGTCGGAGAAAGTAAAACATCTCGCAACTAATAGCAGGCCTCTAGAGGCTCGGGCATAAATATTTAAGCCCTCTCGGCTTGTCCCGAATACTAGGGGGTCTCCATGCCTTGTTTGCACATAATGCCCGTCGGAGAGCGAATATGAAACTGAAACAATTGAAAACTGTACGCTTATCAAGCGGCACGTCTCCAAATCGACGCAAGATTATTTGGGAATACAAACATGCTTTTAATCCACTTACGCCTAAAGATTTAAGGCTAAACTAAGACAGATTAGCAATGTGATCTCATTTGCGCAGTGTTGCTAAGATTACATCCGTCCTTTCCTCATTGTGCACCCAATTCTGGGGACTCTCATAAGACTCCATTTCTCAAAGTAAACTTAATTAAATATAGGGGCCGTTGAGGTGGTTTGACGTGCCATGAATGATCGTCCTCGCGAACAAAGCTGTTACACAAGCCGTCGAATTATCTCTGTCAAACTTTGGCGTAATCTGACCTGATCCTCTTAAAAATATTTAAATGAACGCATTAGCATATCAATGGGAGCCATGGAAACCTTGTGTATATTCTTCTTCGGGGCGCCTCTTTAACATACGGCTTTAGAAAAGCACATCTCTTCCGTCATGTTTACAAACAACAAAACAAACAATTCCCAAAAGAAAGAGCTGGAGTATTTTAAAACATCATGATGGATGGAGAGAAAAATGCGGATGAGTGAAAAGAAGAGAGAGCTAAGCCGGAGGAGAAAAGGCTCCAGCTAAGTTTAACTTCCTCTCGGAGTTTGTTTGATTTTATCCTTCAAAGGCCGCCGTCGTTTCCCTGATAATTTCAGGAGCGCGTTTTGGAATATATTTCAGGCATTTCTGAACCATGAGGTAAGCCAGGGATGCTGAAACTCTGGCTGAAAGAGAGCAAACCTCCCCCTTGTGGCCGGACGGGGAACTGGCAGCCAGTGCGGCGGCGTCGTCTTCTCCAAATAAAAGTGTCGCTTAAAACGAAGAAAGTCAAAGAAATAAACCCCACGCGCCAGCCTGTTTGCATCCACCTCCATAAATATGGAGATGTTTGTGAAAATAATAGCACTTCCCCATGTACTTCATTTCCATACTGGGAAAACTGTTATGTATTAATATAGCTAGTGGCCTAATTGGGTTCTGGGAGAGCGGATTAATTAATTTGTGGCTAATAGGCACAAACATGTAAAAACAAACTTCTTTACTTTTTCACTCAGATAGAGCATAGCATTTTAAAGCAACTAATGTAAATTATGCAGATTGTGTTGATTATGCCGACAAGAGAGAGTTCTGTGGGAGGCTTCTTAAAAGACTTACTTTCCTGGCACCAAACCAATTGAACATTTCCATAATTAAATCATGTTTTTCTTAAATTACGTTCTGTTTGGCTCGAGTCCCCGCGATGTATTTATTCAGTTCCTTGTAAAACTTCCTTTACGATCAGCAGAACGGGATATTTTGGGAAGAACTCCGCAATTATGCCTACAGAATCGCTATATTCGCATATAGGTTGCTTAGTAAGGCATTTCCCTTTGGTACATCATGTTTCTATATTTCCAGCATAAGTTTGACAGGCCTCAGGACGATCGGCGTCCAAAAATAGAGCCAGGCGATACCCATCAGCACAAAATACGCCCAATCAGCACAATCCCAATTAGCAAAATGGCGATTCAATGTCACCTTGCCATTTTCAGCAGAACATTTTTATAGATTTAAATACCTAAGCTCCGTCAAGAGGGCTTTTTATATAACTAGAGGCGAATAAAGTGTGTCAGGCCCAAAAGTTTTTACTCTTTTGGTTGCAAAAACAGCCCGAGCATTTTACAGATAAACCTATTAAATATTAATAGCAACTAATGACGGTTTCTGTGGATGTGAATAGAGTCGCATTTCCAGTCCAACCCCGCCGTGGTCTCCGTTCCGCCGTAAATCAGCACGTCTCGTCACAAGTGATAATTCTCCAAAGTTAAACAGCCATAAAAGCCTAAGGAACTCTGACCTTCACCATCTAACTAAGCAAGGAAAGCCAATGATGTGTACCAGTCTGCAGTCACGCTGCTTGCGTTATGATAAACTATGGGCCCGCGGTTGCTAAAAAATAACAGTATGTCTTCGTTGACATATATAGGACCGGCAATTCAAAGCGATCCCAATTTATTTAGCACTAAAATATTTTATTGTTGGCTATAAAGCATATGGCAGAGGGGAGAGGGGAAGGACGAGGATGTCTTGACAGCAGGGCTCCTCCGGCTGTATTGTTCACCTCCGAGGAGAAACTGTCTGAACTTATAAAGGCCTCTCATAGTGTCAGTCAGGCTGACGGTTAAACTGCGGTGTTGCTGGAGTTCTGCTTTTCTTTTGAAGGAGAGGGTTGCAGAGACTATTCAGCTATGGGATCAAAAATATTGCTATTGTGTAATGAAGAGAACTGTGATTGAACATAGCATATGTGGTACTGTTTGTGTTGCTTTTACGTTTTTTTTAACTTTTCAATATTTCAATGCACATTTAATTGTTAAATATTCAAAGCATGTTGATTATTTAAAAGTTACTGTTTAACAGTAATTGTATATTTATTTAATTAAAAAAATTTAAATCAATTTTTTATGAAATATAAAATAAATGGAATATAAAATTATCATAATATATTAATAACATTATGTTTTATAATATTATATAAATACATTTAAGAGTTTATTAATTAAATAATAATTGATTTCATAATAATGAATGAATAAAATGAAATATTTCATATGAAATATAAAAAAGTTTAATGATAATTATGGTATTATCAGAATTTCTTTGTAATATAAATGTATTTTAAAATATAAATGAACAAGGTTATATTTAATACAATTAATATATAATATTTAATAACCTTGGTTGATATTAAATTCTAATAATATTATTGATTATTCAATATAAATACTTGTCTTTATTAATAAATATTACACAAAAATTCATTGTTCATTGCTATTTAGTTATTGTGATTATATGATATAAATAGGGATACATTAAATATTTAATCATTTTTGCTGATATTAAATTATAAATTATTTTTACTTTTTTGAAAAAAAAAATAACTGCTGCAAATGACTGGATTTTAACAGGAGTGCTCAAATTAGGCAAAAAATATTTAGCATAAATATAAATTTGATTACAAAAGTAAGAAACAGGTTTAGCATGCAGAACAATGGGCACAATGCTAATCAGTATTATATTATAGCTGCAGTCATGCATATTATTTTCATTGAGTGCAAATGTAAACACAATCCACTAAACAGTCAGTTATACTGATCACACTGAGTCCCAGCGCCGAGCCTCTCTATTATAATGCGGGGTCATTAACAATCCCATAATGCATGCAGACCGAGAGGAAATAAGCCCTGACTGCATCCTCTGCCATCTCTGCCCTTCACAGCTGTCATGGCAAGATCATAAATAGCATTTATAACAATCTGGCTTTGGGGTGAGAGTGAAACAACCCCCTTCGCCTTACAGTACAGCTTCCATTCAGACTACAGACTCACTGGCTTATTTTTTCTTTCTTCTTTGCAAAAAATAAATGCATTTCTTAAGAGGTCACACAAATGCAGTCAATTTTATTAATTAATCCCTCTATTATTTATTGTCAGTGCTGTTACTCACTTCATATGACTGCTTGACCTGAATGTATTTTCCAAACCCACTGAGTACATTGTCAGTTTCGTTTGATTGATTAATTAATTAATCATGAAAACGACCAGAATGCTTTCAGAAGGGGTGCTCAGCACATTCCCACATTTATTTGCAAGCTTTTACATAACAAACAGCACCGGGCTGAAACAACGCATTCCCTCCTAACAAGAATTTAAGAATTTCAACTCACCGGAGAGAGAATATCTTCCTAGGTACATCGTTAATCATAATTAAGCGAAGTGTGACAGCAGCTTAGAGGCCCTTTTACTGAACCACCCCCTCACGTCCTAAAGGAATACCGTCTCATATCTCCATTCACGCGGATCAGGTGGAAAAAACATAAAGTGCATAATATGATGAGTTTTTGCACTATCATGCCGTTTGGCCTTGTATTAAGGCAGATCATCAAGGGTTTTGACCTCTTGTAGTGGAGAGCCCAAAGGCTTCTGGGAAGCCGGTCCCTCTAAGTTATCTGTCTGCTTTGCAGATCTATGACTGTTCTTTGCACAGGGCTAAATACCATTTAATTTAGTCCTGCTCCCATATTCATCTTCTTTCTGTGATTTATGGACTTTGTATGTATGTTTTATTAATAAAGGTTCCAGCTAGAAGCGGGATATCCTTTTTTTTTTTTGCAATGCGTTAGGCAATAAAAGGTTATATAAATAATAATAATTATAAAAATCAGGCAATAATGTCACGTGCTAAGCGAAGAAGGGACTGAATTATTTGTAAAACTCAAAATTAACCAAAAAAGACCATACCAATTACATTTTAACGAAATAAACACTAAAGGCTGTAAAAGACCAGTATCTTTAATTTTTTATCACATAATAATGTGACCTTAAAATGACTTTGACTTTTACCATAAAGCTGGATTTCTAAAATAAGACATTTTGTCATTTGTATCACATAACCAGCTCCATATGTTTTTGGAGCTTTTTTGGGGGGGTGGGGCTTTTCTGACGTAGTAAACTTGCTCGGTAGCACACCTGGTACAGCAGTGCACTTGTACAGAAATGAAGAACAAAGTGTACTAGTAGCGTAAAAAATGAATCAAGATTCAAGTTAAAAAACTTGTAGAAGCAAGCTAAAATGGCAGTTTCTTCAGCAAATGCATATATATCTCAAGGTTAGATTTGGGGTTGGGTTTAGTGCAGGTGGGACATTATTTTCAAAGAGATAACCATTTGATCAAGAGACATTTCATCAAAGAATATCCAAGATACTCACATAAAACCGATGTAATAAAACATTGCCAGATAGATAAATCTCAACATGCTTTTAGCGGACATTTACTAGACATTTCTCTTTGAAAGTGTTTCAAAGTGTTTGCAAAACATGCAAGAAGCAATGTAATAATATTTTGCAGAAATGTTGCCGCATGCACTCTTTTTGAATGAGCCAGTGTCGGTTTCTAAGTTTTCACCTTACTTATTTAAAGGGGTCATATGATGCGATTTCTATTTTTCCATTTCTTTAGTGTGGCATGTAGCCGTTTGTGCATGCATAAGATCTGTTACAAACCTCAAAGTCTCCCAAAAAAGGATTTGCTCTATCTAAAAGAGAAGGCTGATACGGCTGATACTAAAATGCCTCGTTAAAACACTCAAGATGTGGGAATATTTGCATAATGCAGCCCAAATGTTCAAAGAAGGAAGGTGTGGTTTTAGTAACCATGTTGATGAAGCCATGTCAGGAGACACTGTGTTTCTGTGCAGAAGCAAAAGCATTGTATTTACCTTTTTATCAAAAGGTACTATTTCTATTTCTAAAAAAAAATAAAAAAAAAAGGTAAATTCCGACTTTGCTCTGACAATCTGGCGCTTCTGAATCAGCAACTGTAAGTAACTTATATGTTGTTATCAGCTGAAGTATTTGCTATTGATTGTTCTAATGTGGAGTCACATGACTACGTTCTCCCTTTGGGCTTGAACTGATGGTAAAACTAAGGACATTAATAACTGCCGTTACATTTATTTTGAAACCTGAACTCACAAATTAAGTGGTGTTACATTTCCACAGCATGCTTGTGCTGTTTGCCCATTTATATTTCACTGGGTCAGCTGGCCAATCAGAGCGGACTGTGCTTGTTGGAAGGATGGCCTATGTAGAAAATGATGCGGGGCATTGAAAAGTTACAATAATGTACAACATTTGAAAAATAATGTTGTTTTTTTTTATTAAATCATGTAAACATATTCTGTTACACCAAATACACCAAGTAATTGGTTTCCTAGCCTGGCTGACTAAGAAGAACTTAAAAATCCTGTAAAACCAGACTACAGACCAGTTTGATCCAGCTGGGAGACAAGCTAACCAGGTAGTGTGTCTTTAACAGTGGGGTAAACTCAGGTTTCAAGTTCTTTCAAGATGCATAGGTATGTGCACTTCATTTAGTGAGTTCGTTTTTGCAATCATATTTCATATTCATATTTACAAGAGGACTGGAAGATTTGTTTAGGTGGGGGTATGTTTAACCTGTATTCCAGGCTGAGGAGGAAGATGAATTAGTCAGTGTACCCTTATACCATCATGTGGTCTCTGGGGAATTTCCTCCTCCTTCTCATCTTCCTACAACTGATAGACATGGTAAACAACACATGGATAAACAACCCGAATGATGTGTCTTTAAATCCTATTAATCTTCTTTTGTCATTGCTTCCTCTTGTTTCCCAAACGCTACCAATGTTGTATGATTTGTTTATGTGCTGTCTTTGTAGGAAAATAAAAATGAAAGGGTCATTTTGTCCCAGAGTTCCAAACTGTTTATTATTATAATGCACTCAGTCTCTGCGAAGAGACATTTATGGAGGCCAACACAAAATGTAGGCGTTACCTAGCATTTTAGCTTTCTTTAGCAAAGCTAGAACGCCATGCTCTTTTACTGTCAAGAAACAAATCTGATCTCCATACAATATAAAATGTCATATAGAGCAGAAACTTATAATCATAATAAAATTGATTCAGTTGAACTTCAAGGAAAGGCACTGCTAGTTGGAACAACACGGTGCAAATATGTTTAATGACTTCTTGAAAACATCTTCTGAAGTAAGATCAAGAGAGACAGCTTTTCACATCATTATCATATACTAAATTGAATGTAATTAGAACTGATGATGATGTTTGTTGTTATTGCTCACATAAACCTGATTATATTGTTCACAAAAATGTGTTCTACCAGGTGAACTACCGAGCAAAAACCATGTGCTTTACACATTTTTGTGAACAATATCATCATTAACATTTTATATAAAGCTGGTTATGTGATGTAATCCTATTATGCTATTTTTAAGGCTCTTAATATAGTATTAAGAGTCTCCTGCAATAGCTTTATATGCTTGCAAGGTAAAAAACGCTTTTGTTTTCTAAAAATACTTGTTTTATATCATCTCATCTCCCAGCTATTCTCAAATTATCTGTTTGAAGCAATCCAGTCTCTCTAAATCCCTCCTTTCCATGACCCTATTCTATTCTGATTGGTTCAATGGTCCAGTCTTTTGTGATTGGCCTACCACGTTCAGCGCAGCAGAAACTATAGGCCCATTGCTCTATATTTTGAATCCTCAGTTTATAAAACTTACAGGTTGTAATTCCGTGGAACCGTTGGTTCAAATAAACTGGGTACTGAAACGTCATTCAAGATCAAATGTTTTGTGAATTCCAAGGTCAAGTTGTTTCCAGCCGGCCCTGAAATTCGAATTACTATCAACTCGTTTAGGCTGTATAGAATTGATTCTTTATTTTGGGAGTGAATAACTTTATTTATGGTGACCCTTCAGATACATAACTTTGCAGATTGTTTACATTCACAAACAGCTACATTACACACTGCATTAAAAGCAATATTGGAATGGCATATTAGGGGCACAACTCAGGTATGGCTGTACAGGACTTGCAGTAATGTACCAGGTGCGCTATCAAGCAAGTTTACTTCTTAAGAAAAGCCATACATGGGTTATGTGACACTTTATTAGATTACAAATCGTTTACAAACTGGACAAGACTTTATTTCAACACTCAACCGTCTGGCTATGTGAGACTAATAGTGGATTAATCATCTTCTGAGATTTCAGTTTCAACTTGACCTAGAAAACAGACCCTGAAGAACATGCAGGTTGTGCTGTCTCAGATACATGAAAGACATGAGTCATCTATTGAAGAGTTTGCACCTTCTAGCACCTATGTTAGCTTGACGTGAAACTTAGGCAGACAGATAGCATGCTAAAGGTTACATCGAGGTCACCTCAAAAGTGAAGATGCCCCCAAAGCATGTTTTTTTTCACCTCTCATTTTCTTTTTCTGCTGCCAAATGACTGTTCTCCATCCTTAGAAAGGGGGACTTGTTAATTGCCCTGTGATGCCATAGTGCTGTGAAGCTCTATGACAAAGTGAGGGTACCATCTGTAGCAGCTGCTAACTGCAGGCGTATGCCCTGGGAGCCAGCATGCTTCACTGACAAGCCCTGCGAACTCTGAAATGTGTAGGGAGCAGCAGGTCCAGCAGTCCCATAAGTTAAATAATTCAGCCCTTTAAACTTGGAGCAGTCTGCACAAGCCACTCTGAGGCAAAAAGTCTCAGAGTCTCAGTCGAAACACTTGAAAGAGATACATGTGTTCCAATTAGATGTTTGCCAACCTACAAAACAGATGACTCCCTTCATTTGTTGCTCCGACCTGTCAATCCAAGAAGGTGCATATGACTTAATGTACTGATTTACCTGAACTACTGTCGCGATATTAAGTGATGTTGGCTCAGACTGTTGCAATCCATCATACTTACACATTTTCACAGCAAAATGTTTGCATAAATCATGCCTATGTGAATAATACCTCAGAATGCATGGCTTCTATTATCTCCAAACATTTTTAGGGATCAAAATACATATAGCTGGGGGTGGACTATAGCTGGGTTTCCATTACAGATCTGCACAAAACCTTTGCAATATTTTCTTAATATCAAAAAAAAAAAACTATTGCAACCTGACCTCTGACCTGACATAAGCCACATTTGTTTTTATAGTGAAATCTTTTTTTTTTTTTTAACTCCATCCCGATTTGTCAATTCTCTTCTGAGCTTACGCTACCAATGCGGCTTAGTTCATACATCGAGTCAACAACGAGACATACCAACAGTCCAGAACACATAGTGACTAACTACGTCCTAACAAATACCAACATCATAGGAACAACATAGAAAAAAACCCTAACAACCACCTAGAACAGAACTGCAAACTCTTAGTATTGCTCAAACTACCACCCACAACACAGCCTCCAAGTAATGGAGGAGCAACACCTACCAAAAACTAGCAACCACTAAGAAATAACTGAAAAACCATCAACATCCAAGCAAACCCTAGCAATGTCCTAACAACCACCCAGAACACAACAGCAAACTATTAGCAATGCCCTTCCAGCCACCCAGAAATACTCTAACAAGGCCTAAGTTCCTTCCATTTTCATCCAACATTTAATGCACTCCAAAATTGTCAACGGTCATGTAAAAAAAAAAAAAACCTCCGCTAACAGTGAATGTTCTCATAATTTTGGTTAACGTTCTCTAAAGGTTGTCTAAAGGTTCTTTCAAAGTTATCAAAAACGTTCTTGCATAACATTAGTACAATGTTTACTTAACGTTATCTGCAGTTAATAAATGTTTTAAAAATGTAAGCATTAAAACATTAACATTGTGTTGTTAGTGGAATGTTCTAAAACGTTTTAATAACTTTCTTATAACCAAACAATAACATTAATAAAATGTCTATAAAAACTGGACGTTTTGAACATTCTAAGAACATTCAAGCATGACCCTATTCATGTTTTAATAACTTACTAGGAATGTTAGGAAAACATTAATGGAATGGAATGGAATTTTTGGATAACATTTTAAATAACTAAGAATGTACATTCGGAACGTTTTTCTAACTTAACAGGAACGTTGGGAAACTGTTCTCAGAACATTAATATAACTAAAACCTTCAAAAAATATTTTGAATAATGTTCTTATAACCAAAAAAGAATGTTAATGGATTAAAAATTGAGTTTTTTGAACGTCCTAAGAATGTTCAAACTTTAATGTTTTTATAACTTAATGGGGACGTTACGGGAATGTTTTAAGGTAAAATTATTAGCGGGGTATTTGGTTTTGTGTTTTTCACATATGTAGCATTTTGAAAGATGTTTTGACAATTCAGAGCCAATTAATCCAATTCATCTCACAGCACAAACTTATGTTTTACGATTTTTTTCACAATGGATTATTACACATCAAATTCAGTGTGCATGAAAAATTTGACAAGCATAAAAAAACATATGAAAATTCTGGACTCGGTGTACAAGGACCTCAATACATTAGCATTTTTGACAAATAGACAGTCACAATCTGACACGCTACTGTCACATTTTTGGATTTTAAGAGCACACAACGACACAAAGTGAAGAAGAAAATAAGATCCACAAGGATGTGAAAAAGATCTGGAAGGAAAGTCCCAAATGGCCGACAGCCGGATTCTGTTTGATTTCATAAATAATTTGAGTCATCAGGGACACACATTGTTTTAGGCTTAAACATGTTGTTTACTAATGCCACATGTTTGAGGGACAGACACCGCTGTTAGTACACAATAAGAGCCCTTCAGGATTTGGAGAGAATGAGAATCTCACCCTAGGCTCAGATGCTTGGCATAGATATGAAAGACTTCTGGGAGTGCTTGCTGTGTTTGTGTCTATGCAGTCATCGTGTGTGTGTGTGTATGTCTAAAATGGTGTTGGTCCAAAATACCTAGAGGTGCTTTCGGTCCCAGTTGAATGAGCCGCATCGCCTCAGAGCACCGTCTTAGATGCATTAATGAGACACGCCTCATGAAACGATGTGGGAAATTAATCAATTCTTCAAATATGTCTCTGTCCCTGCTCACCCACACCTGTTCACCCTCAACGTTTGCTGCATGGGACATTCAATTATTTAAGCATTTGGTAAAAAATTGTTTTGATTAAGTTCAAATTTTAAAATCATTCATGTGTAGGATACCACATTCCCTTTCACTTTCACTTGCCACATAGCAGGACATAAATAGGGTCATCGGACGCCCATTTTTAGTTGAAAAGTCTATAGCATACTTAACGGTTAAAATTTGGGAGTGTAAAACAACACCCTTTTTACCTAGTCAAAAACATCTCTATTCACGGCAATCCGTTTCTGTGCATGTTCCTTTAAATGTTAATGAGCTCTACTAACCCCACCCCTCTCTTCTATAGGGTGTTTTAATGGGACGCGAGACAAACTAAATAATTAAATAACACTTCAAATATATTTTTTACCAAACAAAGTTTCTGTCATATTAAGTAGTTCTTATCTTCGTAATGTATGTCCAAATGTTTGTTTCTCTAAAAAGTTTGATTTAAAGTAGTTATTTGATGTTATGAAAACGGGGTGTGTTGTCATGATTGTGAGCTTGTAATTGGGTCTGTGCGAGTTTGGGCAGGACTTTTATTCCGTGGCGTCACCTTACGATCGCTACTGTGGCTCCAAATAACATCATTTTCGCAAGATGTCAGCGGCCATACTAAGAATGTTTTGGCTTCACTTTCTGTAGTGGAAGGAAGTGGAGTCGCGTCGCGTCATCCTTTTTTTTTTTTTTTTTTACAGTCTATGGGGTAAACTGGCGGTGGGTGGACCAAACCAGCCAGAATAAAAACAGACATTCCGACACTGAACTCGAAAGTGAGTATGCCTTAGTACAATCAAAAAAATTACAACATCTTACGAACAATTTCTTGTAGGTCCCCCTGGTGGATGGTATATGAACAGCAAGACGAGTTTACGGTAACAATTTAACAGGCTATTTATCTGATGTGCTCCAATATAAAACCATACGCATCCTTAACACATCACATATAACTCTCCATGTGGTTGTTTTTATGCCATGTTTGATCAGATTTTCATTTCCACATCAGAATTTGAGAGTCAGTGGAGAAAAAAGATTAAAGATTTTTCTGTCTTTGCCAATGGCCAAAACCCCACTCCTGCACTCTCAGTAGACCGAGGAACTATAGGAAAACAATAAACGTAATTCCATTTCCACCCGTATCCTCTGAGGCATTTGGCATAGAAAGAAAAAAGGAGATTTCGTTTAGAAGTGCTAGTTTGAGTCAAGGATCTGCCTGTAGTCTCTGCATGTCTCATGTGAGCTGATGCCAGTTTGTGCAAAAAAAAGAGAGAGAAATGGCAGGAAGCACACAGCATTCATTTTAAAATATTTCAGTCAGCGTCATGGCTAAATCACAAAAAAAAAAATCATGCCATCAGGTTATAGTGTTAACACTTAACGTTATGATGGTAAAAATGTCTAATTTAGGCCTTAGTTGTCTTGTCCTGCACTTGTAAATAACAGATTGTGGGGTAAAAAAATGATAATTCATAATTACAAGAATTCTGAATTATGGAGCATTTTCACCCTTGGATAAATATGGTCGCAAGTTCAAAGAGTTTTAAGATTCTGCATGTCCTAATACCATAGTTCCAACAAACATTCACAAACAGCTCAAACTTGTATAATTGGAACTTCAGCACATAACCTGTGGTTTAAAGCAAAGCTTCTTGATATTATGACGTGGACATCCATACACTTAAGCAAGCGAACATGCAGTACAATCTACATTTTTAGTTTACAGTTGTGATCTTAAGTCGAGTAATTAGCTGAATGAATCACTCCACCACCTGCATGTCACATCGTTATAACAACACATTTTAATGTGGTTCAAACGATGAAGGCTGCTAGTTAACAGCCACGACCAGCTAGTTAATTTTGCTAACGATGCATCCTAGTTAAGCAGTAAATTACATTGTTGTACAGGAAACTAAAATGTACCTGTTTGGGTAGCTCCCTAAACAAGACTTCTATGACATTTGAAAGTAACATTATCCAACTCCTACAGAGAAACAAGTGCACTGGCCAAAGCATTTGTGTTTGCGTACTTGCGTAAAGTATGTTTTTGACCTTAGTTATCTAGACCTGTGCTTGTAAACAACAGGGTGTGAATCAAGCTGCCCTCCTCATCCTCTCCACAATGCACTTCAGCGAGTCAGCATGATGCCAATTAGTATGTTTGAGACATACGCGTGCCCCCTTTTGTTTTGAATAAAGAATATAGATGGTATAAATTACGAAGGACATAAGATTGCTGAGTGTTTGTATGTAAATGTTTAATTAACCCGTGTCTAGATGATTGTGATGGTATAGAGCGCTGGTATTAATCCACTAATAGCACGAGCGACTGCAGAGGGAAGCGCGCACAGCATGACATATTAATTGGAAACAGTGTGATGTTTCACTTACATACATTAACATAGCCAGTAATTCACAGTCTAATAGGAGGTTTGTGCTTTCCCCAGCTATTCTAGGGATAATAATTCTTCCAGCAGGTTCTGTCAACATTTCTAAGCTTTAAAAAGGACTTTAAAAATTAAACACTGATATCATTTCTATTTTACATGCACAAAACTTGTTGGAAGCCTATATAAATCCAAGACATTTACGTCTATATATGCAGAGCTAGGTATATATTACATACAAATTATTACTTGTACCATATTGATATAAGCAAAATATTTATTTATATATATATATATATATATATATATATATACATATACATATATGTAAATTATATAT
>JAUMHR010000040.1:1595477-1606962 GCA_032361145.1 Enteromius fasciolatus
GCCAGATGTTCTGAAACACAAAGCAACATACCTTCAAAACACCTCTGCCGTGCCTGACTGCATTTAACATACAGACACATTGAACTTTCCTATATACATACATATGGTACAGGATGGCATTTGTTTCCCATTAGAATTATAAAGTGTTTTTTTCTACTGATGGATTCATTAATGCTTACAGAAATGCTGAGGGAAAGGATCTTTCAAAAGATGCACTTTTTATTTTCGTCTCCAATCAAAAAGCTACACTGTGGCGGTTTGTGATTTAAAGTCGATTTAGAAGCTTGTTGACCGTCTGTGTTCCTGTGCGAGAGGAAAATAGGGCAGTACTTCAAGTATAAAAGAGAAGAGTGTGTGTGTAAATTCACATGAACAAAGGTCATATTTGCTTTCAGCAAGAACGAATAAATGGAGACGAGAGAAAGAAAAAAAAAAAAACAGTATAAAAATTCAATCATGTTGAAAACACATCTGTTAAAAGGAGTCCCAGAGCAGGAGGGGAAGCTAAAAAAATGATTTCCCTTGGTGCGTGCCCTGCTGGATCCTGATTGGCCCTAATTAATGGAAACTAATTAGAAAAAAAGAGGTTCTTTTAATGAGTCTTTGAGATGAGTCTCCAACCTAATGCTATTTTAAGACACCTTTAGCGACGTTTGCCCCACGGTTGGGTTCTTCCCCCTAGTACCATCCCCTACCCAGAATCCACTTTGCCATTCTCCAGAATTATCACTTACCCAATTCGGCCATTGAAACGGTGGGGGATGTCTCCCCGTTGGTGAAGGAACAGTAGGGAAAGAAGCCCGAGCCCGGGGTGAAGTCGCAGATGGGCTCTGGCTTGATGCCGTTGATGTCTAAGCCGGACTGGTCGGGTGAGGGTTGGATGTCAAGGTAGAAGCTGCTGACGCCCGAGTCGGGCTTGGTGCCGTCTGGCGTGTGGCCGTTCATGTAGCCGCTCAGGTCATCGTGAAGCTCGGTCAGGCCATTGGTAGAGAGGCCGTAGGTTGGGGTGAGGGGTTCGGCCTCACCGGGTTGCTGCTGGTGGTCCCGCTGTTGCTGCTGGAGTCGGTGTTTCTGAACTTCCGCATAGAGGCTGTCCCGCTGTTTCTTTGACATCCGGCCAAACTTTACCGCTGCAGGGGCAAAGTCAGTACAGTAAGAACAGAAATATATCTTGGGTTGTGGCTTCTTCCTTAAATATACTATAATAGGGAGGTGGACCAAACCATATTTGTATGCATTGTTGTTTTGCTGTCTACGGGAGGATCAAAGAGCTCTCAAATATCATCAAAACCTTAGTTTGTGTTCTGAAGATGAATAAAGGTCTTACGGGTTTGGAACGACAATCCCTTTGGTGCAACGTAGATCTTTGTGACAATGGTGGTGGTGCACTCACTAAACTATCCTTCTGGTTTCTAACCACCACAACAAAACAACCCTTGCACAGGATGACTTCACTCCATAGCTTTTGTTACTGAAGAAACAACAAAAGGCACAATCTGTTTTCCCTTAAGACTCTGGCCTTTAGAGGAAAGCTTAGTATAGCAGCATGAAGAGTACAACTAACTCCCGGGAGCAGGTTTTAATGTCTCTCAAAGGGTATTAGTGGTGTATTGGGTCAAAAAACGCTCTACTTTGTAACAGCATTAGCTTTCTCCTGCTGTCTTCTTGCCGAAATGATCCAAGAACAGAAGACCTGACTAGCATGAATCATCAATTTAAAGACACTCGCAAAAAGGAACGGTCTTCACTCGCAACACCTGGAGAAAGTGGCAGAGAGTCTGTTTAACTTAGAAAGAAAAAGCTACTCCAGCTTCAGCCTGTCTTTGAACGGGAGGAGCGTTAGAAGAACAGGAAGCTGGGGATGAGCTACAGTGCGGATCAGATATAAGTGGAGATCAAGTGTTCATAAAAAGGAAGGACGCGTGGCAGAGGACAAGCTGATCTACTGATGGATCGAAAAAGAGATAAACGCACTGGAGAATTTAGTGGAGAATGAAGGGGATGAAGGGGCTTTGACTACTGGAGACCAGAGAAGACAAGGCAAAATGGAGGAGGAGAGACAACATGTGAATAGAGAAGAAAAATGAAAGACATAAGGAAAGGGGGTGAGACAAGTGAAGATCAGAAGAAAGGAAATAAGAGGAAGCCAGAGGAGACTTCAAATCACAAAGAGATGAGACAGAAACTAGAGGACATGTGAGTCTTGAGAGGAGACAAAATGAGACATGAGGAGAGCTTTGGATAGTAGAGGAGATAAGACAAGATGTGGAAAGAAAAGACAACATGGCAAGACCGCTGAGATATGAGAAGGGGAGATCAAATAAGACGAGGCCTGACTTGGGAAGAAGAGACAAGATGAGATTTGAAGACAGAGGAGGAGACAAAACATGAGAAAAGAAGAAAACTAGGTAAGAAGTAAGGAGACAAAGCGAGATTTGAAGAAAGAGGTGGAGAAATTAGAGACAAGGAGAAAGAATAGAAAATAAGATTTGATGTATGGAAAAGTGAAGTTACATTAAACACTTTATTTGACGGTTACACCTATTAGTTGCTTATATGCATGTATATTAATTAGACTACTATTAATGCTAATTATGCACATATTAATGTCTCATTCTACATGACCTTATACAACATCTTTAACCCCACCCAATACCTCAACTTAACAACTACCTTACGATCTATTAATAAGCAGCAAATTAAGTATTTATTGAAGGAAAAGTTGTAGTTATTAGTTAACAAGTGTTACCTACCAATTTTGTTTAAAAAATATAAGACAATTAGAGGAGAGGAAACTAAAAGAGACAAAGGAGAAGAGAACAAAGAGGAGAGAAAACGAGACACGGAGAGAGAAAATAAAAAGAGATACACAAGACGAGAGTAGAACAGTGGAAAGGAGATGAGACAAGACATGCAGGGCAGAGACGAGACAAGACACGAGGAGACGAGTGAGTTTTTTTAAAAGAGGTACAGGATCAACTCTGAATTTGAGGCATATGAATGAGTCTGAGCGGAGGTCTAACATCGTCCCAGACATGTGTGTGTCTGGGTAGCTCTGCGTCTCTGTCCCCGTGTAAGGAAGGCAGATGGGGACTGGTGAGCTTCAGTCGGAGTGAAGTCAGAAGTCACCTTGCCTGTCCTGGTTGTGTGTGAGAGAGCAGCCTGGTAGACTCGGAAGACCTGGCCTGATTTCATCCTCCTGTCACGGGCCGTAGTCACACAGCCCAGCCGGAGGCCCAGCAGGAGGCCTCTACACACACACACACAAACATACGCTCACCTGTGCTCCCGTTAATGCTGCTCACCTGCATTGGCTTTAATGAGCCTGTTTTAATGATGCTCATTTAATAAAAGCTACTTGCTGTCAGATTCTCCACCCTGAGTGAGCATGCCCCGCAGTCCAGAAACACAACTGCCTCTTAAATCCATCTTGTCACAAGTTAGGTGAAAAATTAATGAGTAATGGGTGGCGCCTACAGGACAGGTACTCTTAACTTATATGACAGGGCAAGACTGGGGACAAAGGTAAGTAGTGAATAAAAGTAGTAAACGACTAAATATATTCAATTACACTGATTCCAGTTCCATTCACAGAAGCATCTCCTTTTGGACACTAACAATTTTTTGTTATATATCCCCCTTTTTTCACTATTCATTGCACTCAAGGTTCACTCTACACGCGTATCTATTTGGTATTTTGCATGAATTTGATGTTCTCCCTCTGAACACGGACTTACCATCACGTGACATGCCCACGGCCAGACACTTCTGCAGCCTGCAGTGCTGGCAGCGGTTCCGGCTGGTGCGGTCAATCAGGCAGTTCTTCTGACGCGGGCATGAGTACGCCGCATTGCTCTGCTGACTCCTCCTGAAGAAACCCTACAGGCCCGAGAAACAGACAGAGAGAAGGTTAGTTAACCCGTTCACGACTCAACCGTACGGATTTTTTTTTTGTCTGCTGGCCTAATAAACATTTTACTTTTATTTTATTTTTAGGAATGTATATTTAAATGTAGGAAATTAAACAATATTGCTAATTTTATTATTATTAAATTATATACTTGTTATATTTTAGCATTCATACAGTATTTATATAAAAATATATATATATATAAACATTTTAACTTTTGCCTCTAAACTAAATCACAAATTATTCTTGCAATTTTGAACCAAACATAATTTTTGTTAGCCATGTATTTGTGTCCGAAAATTACCTGAACTGTAGTTTTATTTTAGCATCACTGAGATAAAGTTATAGTTTTTATGAGTAGTTTAAATTAATTATTAAATTAGTTTTTATTTTAATTTTAAATAGTTTTTTGAATATATTAAAAATATGAAAATAAATAAAGTGTATATATAAATATAAATAAATAAGTTTTTAGTTAACTATAATAACCCTGCTGAATAAACCTCAAACGGATTGACATGTCTCTCAAAAAACTGTGGCAGATGGTGGCAACTCTACAAACACTCGTCTCGATCATATAGATGCGTTTAGCTTTAGTCGTGATACGTCTGAACAACACATATTACACCGAGGTGACTATAAAAAGCAGTTTGGAACGAGTATTTTTCCTCATTAACGATTGGCGCGGCTAGTTCTGAGACGGGCGAGAAAGGTAGTAAATAATGGCGAGTTTGTGCGAGGTTATTAATGTTGAATAACACAGCCCGAACCCGGTGGATGCCGCGAGGGGGGAAGGAGCGGGCGCCCACGTTGAGTTGATTTCTCATCCCTTTGACTTAATGAATTGATTCCAGCTCGTCATTAACACACCCCACTCCACAGCTCCATACACATATGTCTTAATTAGTTGCTCATTGGCTGTTTAATTACTAGAAAACAGCTGACAGCTGCCAAGTTGCTTTCTAATGGCAGCCATTATGAAAGCGGGGTAGGACTGCCGGTGACAAGCAGCGCTCCTTAATAATGCTATGATTTATGGGCCGGAGCGGTGTGCTCGCACATATCATTAAATGTCTCTGTGCCTCGAGTAATTAGTAACCATTAAAGATACATTTCAGCAGTTTATTCTTCAGGGTTGCGCGTTTCTGCCGCCGAGTGAGTGACGGAGGGAGATGCTGAGCAGAGAGTCTGTCTATTGTGCGGGAAAACAAAAAACACGCCGTTCAAGAGCCTCGTCCGCACGTTCGTTTCTGCCGAGGCTGCTTGCCGAATGCTAACGAGTCGCTCCGGTGACAGGCAGCAAACAGGAATACACAATAAGCACAAAATTCCTCTTTGCTGAGTGGACGGCGTGTTTGAAAAATGCACGAAAAGAGGAGCTTCGGCGGGAGGATGTGGTTGCAAAACTGCTAACGGCGTGCTGTGATCCAAAGCGCTGCCTTTTTTGACGGTTTTATAAAAAAAAAAAGGTGCAGCAGAAGGTAAAGAAAAACAAGACACAGGGATTATATTGTCGTCGTATTGTAATTGTGACGTTTTTAGCAACATTTCAACCTGACTACATGAGTTATTAACACTCTGGCGTGTGAATTCCGAAGTCCTGTAAGCACAATTGCGCATTTTTTCTTCCTTAGAACGACAATAATCCGAAAGAAACTTCTCTGTTATTTTCCAGAATGTCTCATTTGTTGGCTTTTCCCGCTTTTTCTTTGTCACACACGCGCTGACAGGGTTGTTTAGCTTCTTACCTTGCAGCCCTCACACGTTATCACGCCATAATGGATGCCTGATGATTTGTCTCCACAGATCTTGCAGGGAATTATTTCGATTTGAGCTGCGGAGAAAGAAAAGAGAGAAGATACTGTCAGGATTTTTCACTGTCACCAGTCACCGCGCAACACCTCCTCCACGGCTGCATGTTGCGACATGAAACGGCGCCGAGCTTCAAACGCTTCACGTCCCTGCCACCCTCGGCTGCGGCGTGTTTGGAGGAGGCCATCCTGACTTTAAACAGAAAACCCTCAAAAAGCACAGAAAACGTGATGTCAGCCCGTGATTTAGAAACAAATGCGATCGTAATAAAGCCGCACTGTTCCCCGCAGAGCCTTTGGGCAGCATTGTCGGGGACAAACCCAACTCTTTACCACATGACTGGACCTTTCCACAACTGGAATATCAGCTCAAAGATGCCTGTTCAATTCGAAAACCGCTATAACCAAGTAGACAGTTTAACCACCATGAGGCCTAGCGTTGACATAAAGTGAAGGTGATAAGAAGGGATGAGTATTTGTTGAGGAAAATAACCAAATCTAGAGTAAAGGGAGGCTTTTTACTTTTTTGTAGAACAAAAAATAAGATGTTTAGCAGAATGTTCATGCTGCTCTTTTTAATACAATGAAAGTTAATGGTGACCAAGAGCGGTTAAGCGCCATAATAAATAAATATTAATGATAAAATATACTGTTTTCATCTAAAGCAACTTACCGTACGTTATTTACTAAACTCTTGAACATCACTAATGAGATTCATATATGTGCATATTCAAATTTTCGTGACACGAATAGTCGTGACTGAGACTTGAGAACTCCTAGCATTGGGCATTATTAATGTCAATCCTAGCGTGACATGATTTGACACACCATATCTAAATATACATGAATGTTAATGAGATTTGAGAGCTGCAGAAGAAAATTTATTCTTATGACTAATATACATAACTTTAGAAGTTAGAATATAGCAAGTTTTATGGCGCTTTTAAGGAGCTTGACAGCCCATAGTGCCCATTCACCTACATTGTGTGGAAAAGAGCAGCATGAACATTCTTCCAAAATTTTTATTTTGAGTTCGACAAGAGTTTGTACAGGTTTGGACCAACATGATGGAAATAAAAGATTACAGAACTCCTATTCCTTCATAAAAGTACACTTGCAGATATCGATTCCGACCGATAAATCCTGGCACGAGACTACTTGATAAAAGTCAGGCATCTCAAAGCAAAGGCCACGGCAATATAATCACATGAAAGGACCTGAACCAAACCTCTGGCCATTGCAAAACAGACCTTACCGCGCAAGAGCTTCACTCTATATTTAGCCGGATTACAGCTGAACAGTCACTGTTTAATGTAGCCTAAGCATTTTATTTCTACTTGACAGAAATTGCTCCCTCTAGTTCTCTTAGATCCCGAGCCAAAGTTCCCCGCAGCTACTTGCCTACCTCCAGCCAAAATACTGTGGCTCGATAATATTTTAGTGAACCCTATAAATCCAATCGTACGGAATTAATTTACACGCATTTAATTTGCCACCACTGAGCAACGTATCGGCAGCGGCCCATTTCATCATCTGCCTTCGAGCTCCCGTTGTGTCATCTGGATAATGTCAAGGTCCCAACGGCGAGGCCAAGGGTCTCTCTCTCATGTTCTATCTCTCAAATAATCCTCTAACACTGTATACTGACAGCCAGTATACACAGTCGGTTCGGTCAGCATTCCTGTAAACAGCATGCGTTTCAAGTTGGGCAGCATTGCGGTCGCTAATTTAAATTGTTTTAACCTCGCTGGAATCGAAAGAATTGCTAATTCACATTACCGATCATGTTATTTTATCATTAACTGAAACTAAAATTATTTATTTTCTGGAAAAAAAAAAAAAAATGCGGCCAGTGCACTGTGTTGTTTGTTTTTGTGTTCTCTCGGCATGAGCATTAGCGCGCCAGTGTGTTCCTACTCCTTTAGCATTTTCAGCCTCATTACTTACATAATTTGTTCTGACATGCACTCACAACAACTGAAGCATGCTGTAATTAAGGCTGGCTGTGGTTGAAGTCCAGGAGAGAAACTGCAGTACCCGGCCCCTACCAGTAGGTGGCAGGCTAGGGCTGCGAAAACCATCTATCCTGGGCTCGTAATCCCAGCCTGCCCTAAAGGCTGAGGTGGCTTGCGCCTCCACACATTGCTGGCATCACAGACTAGCAGGCTGCGGGTTCGAACCTGCGGGGCCAGCCGCCGAGCTCCTATCTGACTCCTTCCCTAGGCACAGCTCAGAGGGCCCTTCGTTTTAGCCGGAGAGAAGCAGGTACACTTGCTGACGAAGCTCGTGCCACATCAGTCGACGACGCGGGAAGGGAAGAGAGCTTAATGCTGCGCTGGGCACTCAGGTTTGGGTCTGCCTGGCTAGCGCCAATTCTCGCTCTACTCTCCCTCTCGCCCGGCCTCCACATGAAACACTCACAAAGCTCTTTGTCTCCTGCCTGGCTCACGCTGCGGGTTGCCGTGCTGGATCGGAGCTTCCTTTGTCTACAGAGAGCGCTAAACCAAAATTGTTCTGCTGAAAAAAATCCTCACAGCAAGATTAGGACGGGGAGTAATTCATCCAGCTCCAGTACAAACACACTCGCCTAATAACACACACTGTGAGATATTCAGTTGCTCGAACAGTTCCACATGTTTATAGGGTGGTATTTGCCAACATTGGATAACCGAATAACCTAGAAAAATAATGTATATATATATATATATATATATATATATATAATTATTATTGTTTTTGTCTTTTGATTAGCAAGTTAATAATTATACTTTATTTGTTGTTATTATTATTTTTATTGTTATTACACCACATTGTCATATAAATACACTGGTAACCCTTTAGAGAGCAAACTCAAATAATATATGTAATATAATAATACTATGAATTTGCTTTCTAAAGAGTTCATAAAGTCACAATATTACAGTTAGTATTATTACAGTTTTCTCTTATAAACGGCTTAACCCTATTGAAAGCATACTGTAACTTAATAATAATAATATTAATAATAATCATCACAAAATGCGTTCTAAATGTGTTTATTTACACAAAATTAGCCATTAATCACAATATTAATAATAAAAATTATAATTACACATTTTTCTTATATAAATACATTAACAGTTTTTGAAGCACACTGCAACTAAAAGGCATAATATTAATAATACTAAAGAAGATAGGCATTTGATATCAAATACATGCACCACATAGTTTATAAAATAAGAGATTGCATATCAGACTGCGTTCATGCCGTATACCACTACTGGTCAAGATGGTCTCAGGCTACATCAAAGACACCACAGACACACACTGTTACGCAAATGAAACTGCACAGTAAAAGGGCGCAGGGCCACGGTAATGTTAAAGATCAAACCATGCACTAAATGACTCCCATAGCGCCTACGTTGAAATGCGTGGAAGAAAAGAGCAAATCTGATGCAGCTTGTTAGTTTGGTCCTCTCTGTTGTGACTCCTGGAGCCCACTTCAAGGTCACTGAGTCAGAGCTGACAGCGAGACAGAGCCCTGAGGAGGAGTGACGTGTCACTTTGCTGTCCCCTCTCTCTGCTAATGCTATCTTTCTCTTCGTCTTTCGCCCTCCATCCCTCTCTCTCATTCTGCGTCCCAATCTCAATCAGACCCCGTCTCTGCCTTGCCCTTTACAGCCCTCAAATCAGACCTCATGGGAGAAAAGCTCCTGCTCTTGCTAACAGAAGCCCCTCAGTTTCTGCTAACATCAAACACACTTGTCACTTGCTCACCAAATGGCCATTTTAATTGGTACGGCACATAGTTCATGCACATAAATTCAGACTGAGGCCATATTTCATAGCACACCATCAGCCATGACAGTCCGGCTCTCTGAGACTGCTTAGCCACGCTACGCCGCAACTGCGAAATACCGCAATAATGTGTCTCGTATTTAAGGATGCATACGATCATCGGATATTTTTTAAGCTGTATTCTGCACAAAATCCATGTAAAACGGTGTTTGTCCGATATTTTAGTTAGGCTACTGCATTTGAATCAGTTTATCACATAGCTAACAATGTTAAAAATGACGATTACAGTCGAAAATGCGTTTGAATGTAAAATACAGACACTTAATTTTCCCGTTTAATAGCCCTAGCTAAGTTACAGGCTAAGCTATGCTAGGCTAAGTGGATGTAGCTATTCCATATGATATTAAAACCAAAATCAAAACCAAGTTGGTCGGCAGATTTGTAAAAATTCATGGTTACCAAGGTTTAACTATATTAGCCACAGATGTTTGGATTTTGTCACAAACCGTGGTTCATTTTCATAGAGGAAATATGGTACTGCGACTGCCTTATTTTCCTCTGCTTAAGTTTGGACACGTTCACACTTTAATTCAAGTCTTTCTTCTCAAATAAAGCCACAAAAATGGAAACAGCAGCAAGAGGTTGCTCATCAAAAAGTAGAGACAATAATCATTTCAACATAACGCAGCTAACGCCTCAGCGCTAACTGTCACAGTTGCTCTGTATTCTTTAGCGCATTAGCGCTGACATCAGCATCACAAAGGCACTCATTCTTCTACGCTAAGCGCTTCTTAAAAGTGCTCTCGCCTCATTTGTACCTGAGGAGCTTCGTTCTGAGAGTGAGACGAAAAGTGTGATGTTGACAATATATTGAAAGTGTGTGAAATATTCAGGAATGTTCACTTGCTAATGGAGGATTCCAGGAGTCGGCTAGCGGGGGAGGGTTAAACGCTAACTTCTCCAGAGTGCTCCTTCCTGTCTGCGCATACAAAATGATATGGCTTTTTTTTTGTTCAGCAGTATAAAAACATCCTAATCTCGGTTTCTCCACATAGACATTGGTGATATTGTTTGTCTGGAGTGCTGAAAATCAAGCTAGGCGACTAGCGATGGGCCAAAGCGCTAACAACGCATTTGTGGCACATTTCCTAGTGCATGCAAATCAGCACAAAATGCCTCTAGTTATTCCCACTCTGGGCTAAAATCTCACTGAATTGTTGGATTGTTGACATAACCTGGTGGGATTAAGATCATCCGCTTATGCTATAAGGACACATATTCATAAAGCTGAGAGCTTAACCCATTACACTAGTACACCAAACAGTCGTTTATAGCCAACACTTTTTGAGCAAATCTATTAGTGTTTCCACTGTCAAATAGATTCAGAATGGTTCGCTAATGAATGAAACCAATATCACGAAAGCCTAAAGCAGCGTTCATAGCAGCAAAAAAATAAACAAAAGTCTTTCATTTTCATAGAATATGTTTATTTCTGCTGACAGCATCCACTTGAGGTACAACTTAAGCCCAAAGCATACTTCAAAACTGGCATGGACACTAAGTGTATGCATTCAGAAGAATGCACAGCCTTTTAAAGTATTAAAAGTTTAGTTCTTGTCCAATGTTTGCGCTATTTCTTTTCAGAAGTTATTACAAATAATAATGTCTTTGTCCGTAATTAAATTAGAGTTGTGTGTATCTCTAAACCAGCTCACTCAAGCACTCATCAATGTGGTGTTAACTTGACGGTGAATCAACACAACAGCGCTGCCACCTTGTGGTGAAATAATTAGCGAAAAAAAAATTCAAGGAGCAATGTAAAGAATATGTATTTCAAAAAATTTGATTTTGAATGTATAGTAAGTGCATGCTATGCTAATGCCAAAATTTACATTACACATACGCATATTCTACCAAATGTGTAGTGTTAAGCACCGTTCATACGATACATATAAAGATAACGATATTAGCGTCCACACCAGTGAAT
>JAUMHR010000040.1:1631274-1642965 GCA_032361145.1 Enteromius fasciolatus
GAATTCTGAGGGAAAATTTTAGAATTGTAAGATTTAAACTAATTTTTGAGGTAAAATATCAGAATTGTGCGATGTAATAAAAAAAAATTTAGATAACATATCAGATTTGTGGAATGTTAGAATTTAGAAATTTGAGGTAAAAAAAAAATCTGAATTGTAAGACAAAGTTAGAACTGTTCGATGTAAACTCATAATAGTTTATAACTTGCAATTTCAAAATATAAACTTGTGATTGTGACAAAAATGTTTGAATTGTGAAATATATTGGCACCTATGTGTGAAATAAGTTAAAATACTTCCGGATTTAATTTCCAACTAATTTCAACTATAGTATTAAATTCAGCAGAAAAACCTTTAAAAAACAACTTTAGAAAGCTTAAAACACACATAGAGCGCAGAATGTGCTCCAATTTATTTACTTTCAGTCCCACACAGCATATAAAATCATTTTACACAACCAAAAAAAAGAAAAACATCAAGTACTAAGTCACCACAATACTAGAGCTCAATTGTACTTTAACAGTGAAAGTACTTCACACAAATGTACAATAAATCCCCAAAATTGCATAATATTCTGTATTACACAAGTCCATTAGATCAGAATTATGCTTGCGCAGTTCTATCCATGACTAATACTGGCGTCTTATAGGCAGCCATTGAGTTAATTAATATTCAGCAAGTTTTTCTAAAATGTGAACTGTCATCAGAAAGCTCAAACGGCCTTGCTGTGCAATGGGACTTGGACCAAAGTTAGCTGACCCTGTACTGTCTTCTGGATTCAATTACGTCTATCCCTCTACCAGACAAAATATTAATTACGCTCATTACATTTCACACTCCCTATGTTAAGCATTCATAATGACCGCGAAAGCAGGGATTTAGCCGAGGGCTTGGTGATCATGAACTTGTGCGCTGAGGTCAAGACAGGAAGAATCTAATGTGATTTTATCTGTTCTCGACAACTAATGCCAAATGGAACGCCTTTATGCCTGACCTATTGCACATCAAAACACACCTTGACTAGTATTTTAGCTAAAAAACTCTCACACCTTATATTTTGCAACCTAATAGCTGCCATGTATCTTAATGTTTTTGTAGCAATCCTCTGAAAAACTCAACAAAGGCTTTTGTTCAGCTTCAAGGCCTTCCAGCAAAGCTGTTTCACTAACTCATAAGAGCAAGGTTTTTGTGAAACGAAGTTGTTGCAATTGTTCTGGAACAAATCATTTTCCACCTTCTTCCATTTTTCCACCGCAAGTGACTCATGAGACAATTATATCTTGCTTTACCTCAGAGAAAACCGACAAATTTAGCATATTCACGTTAACATATACCGCACAATGATTTCCGATTTTAATTGAAACGGGAGAGAAACGACTTCTGCTCCTCCCTGCGTTACAAAAACCAAGAAGTAAATCTAATCGTCTTGGCACAACCTGATCTTTTTCTAATCATCCGGCAAATTCTGACAGAAAAAGGCTTAAGTGGGCGAAGGTGTGTGAAACAGTTTATTAACACGGACGATTATCGAGTTAAGCAGAATGGAGAGAGAGGAAAAGAGAGAGCGGGAGAGGAAAAGAGAGAAGGGAGGGAATGAGCTGGCAATTTGCTTGCTCTGTAGACTCTCATCTCCTCACATCTCTGGGAAAAAAAACGTGGAGAGGACTCCCAGGCTCACAATAAAGGAGAATACTCTCATTCACGCCCGCCAATTAAAAAGATAATTATGCAAATGTAGCATTTACTGAGTCAGCGAGTGGGCAGCCAGAGAGGCAGAGGGGGCGGCGGCGGCCAGAGGAGTAGGATTGACGCAAGTGTGCAGACATAAAAATCTCTAACACAAATGCACGTGGGTAATTCTCGTTTGGCGCACACTCCTACCCACCACCTCCGATTACCCTGAGCTAAAAAAAAACTAACATCAAAAACCACTCGCCTAAACCTGTGCTTGGAAAGCACACAGTGGCGGGCTTTAAATGTCAATTAGCATGCAAGCCCCGCCCACTCTGTCATCTCTGAATACGGCGGAAAGAGGCCCTCCGACAGCCGCCACCTACTGCCATTGTTGGTTTTGTTAATAGGTGGATGCATCGGATTTGGAACACGCAAGCGGTGTTTTGTTAGCATTGTCTCAACTGCATTTAACATATCCATTAAACAAAGCGCTAGATAGCTGGCAAAAGTCTTCCATGTCCGGTGCAGCTTTGATATTTTCCTTAAAACCGTCGTTAGAAAATTACTAGCTTGTTGACAAGCTTGCTATAATTGATTACCGGTAGAAGCGCTCTCATTACTACTTAGCGAGAGTGAAAAGAAATCGTTTTGTTTTAAAAAAGCTCACCACTTCACAGATTCCTAGCTTCAAGAGTGACAATTCAAGTGTTTCAGTATGCTAATCACTCTGAAACGCTAATGAAACACAGAGAACTGACAGGATTTCAATACAATGCTTTTTAAAAGACAGTCAAACTTTAAACGAAGACTTGAGGCCTCTATCATCTTACTTCTCTCGAACAACGCAAGGAAAAGGTGGACATTTTAGAAACAGACATCAATGGCATCAAGTTACTGGTAGAGTTATATCTGATTGGGTGTAAATGTACTATTAGGAGCGTTAAACTAAAAAAATGTAAACGTACTCCTCCAGGGCCAGCCAGACAAGTCAGAGTGCTAAGAGGCCAAAACTTCTAATTTACACCAAAGGTACCTTGGCCTGTTTTCTCTCTAGAGACACACTGTGTATCTGACATGGAGCACCAGCAACAAGTCATCACTACCCCAAGTGATCCTTGTACAAAGGTTACATCTGAACTTTGGGATCTTCTTGGGAAACGAGTTTCATGTTGAAGAAGAAAAAGAACAAGCCGGTTTAGGAGTAGCTGAATATTTTACGAGGTTAAAAAGGGTCATATGACGCGATTTCAAGTTTTTCCTTTCTTTTTGGAGGGTTGCAAGCTGTTTGTGCATTGATAAGATCCCTAATGTTTTACATATGACAATTTGTATCACAACACATTTGCACACTTGAACACGTTTGAGGTGATGAATGAAGGTCTTACAGGTTTGGAACATCATGAGGGTGAGTAATGACAGAATTTTCATTCTTGGTGAACTAACCCTCAAAGCATGTCTAGAGTTGGAAACTAGGCTGTCCCTGAGAGAAATGAGAAAGTACCAACAATATTTGGATTGGAGACCAATTGCTCTTTAGAGGAGCAGTACTCAAAACTAATTGAATTGAAATCGGTCATTTTATTCATGTTAAATAGTGCCTGGCACTACCAGGAATTGTGCGTTGACTATCTGAGGTGGTAATTACACGGGACATTAGGAGTAATGAAGTAAGGTTTGAGGCTGGCATGTGTTTCCAATGCTGTCACAAAGTACTGGAGGATGGTTGCATACCTTCACCTCACATCTTAAACAACCCAGAGTCTCCCTAACTTTAATTAGTGGCTTCTACCTGCTGCAGTTGGTGAGGGATGCATGCTATTACTGTATGACTCATGTGGGGAAAGCAAGAAAATATCCCAGAGTGATTCCATATCTGTCTTAAACACACATATACTCACTGAGGTACATTATTCTCTTGCTTATTCTGAAGTGTTGATGCCGCTCTAATAAAAAGACAGCTGCACTTCTGGCTTCACAATAAAGAAAGATTTCAAGATCAGCCCTTCCTTCTCTATCCCACACTGAGGGAAAGCTTACAGAAGTCAGCACTACTGCACTTGTTTGATGTTCTGTTGTATGGGGGTTCATATAGGGCGCTTAGATCAGCTTCCTGTCTGCTGAGGTGGAATCTTATAGTTGGCAAACAAGTGAGGGATTTTGACATAAAACATCTCTTCAGAAAGCACATGCGATAAAGCTAGGAGCCTAAAGTTTGTAGCCACTGGGCAGTGTTTGAAACTCGTAGATTTGTAAAGGGTGTTGACAATAAAAGTCGGTTTGCTCAACAGTGGCCAAATGATGCGATTGATGTGTACTTCAACAAGTTTTCAATGGAAGTCACTTGCAGTGTCCATGAAGTCCACAAAACTGGGTTTTAGGATGGTGTTCACGATTGCCCCCTTTAATCTCTATGTACCAAAGTGCAAGTCTCAACTTCCTGTCATTTTGACTTTTAACTGTCAGTGCAAAACCTTCCATGTGCACAGTGTTTACTGTACCACCTCAAAAGATCTCCGATTCCAGAATCTCTTTCCCTCGGGATACTTATCTGGGAATACAGCCGAGGTACCTCTACAAATTAGGTTATTACTCTGTCTCCACGTCTGCTTTCCTCGTCTGTTCCACCACAGTGCGGCTACATCTCAACACGTCTTCTTTAAAGCTTTAACAGGGGCTCTAGGCTATCGGAGGCTCCAATTACACCAGCTTTTGCAGTCCTTAATTGAAGCCCTTTGGTGTGAATTTGTTCTATTACCCGAGTCTGATAGGGAAATGAAGACAACATGGTTAAGGAGCCCTGCACCGCTGTACAGAGGGATTTCTGGCATTAATAGCATCTGAGGGTGCGCCCGAGTTCTCGCACTGAAAATGGCCCCTCCTGGAGTGATAATCCGTATTTTGTTGCAGTGGATGATTATAAAAGCCAACAGTATTGCTCTGAGTCAGGCACCAGCTCTGCTTGATGAGAGAGAAAGAAAGAATTACAGAGAATATAAAGCGGCTATTTGAGTCAGCTGTTAAGGAGTGGATAAACTACGCCCCGTTAAAAGACTGGCACTATGGATATACTACCCAGAGCTGGTAATTATGAACCGGCGTTTCTTTAAATGTTTTATGAACACAATAGCCATGTTTCAATTACGCCGATAAGGAAGGTCACTGCATTTGTTTTGGTACTCGATTGAAACCTAAATCAGAGGGTTAAACCTGCTAAAACAACACAAATAAACAATGCAAAATGGAAACCAAATGACGTCATGTAATTTTCTGCACTAGACAGGAATGAAGTTAGTAATTTGCCCATGATTACAGGCTGCTAAATAATTGATAATTACAGTTTAGATTACACTCTCTAAAACAAATGAAGTAATCCCTCTAATTTCAGATGGAGAGGAACTGTCTGAACTCTGAACCTCGTCTCATATCTTCCAGATCTGAAGCGCAGCGCACCCCAGGTTCCTCCGCTCCAGAGTGGGTCAGATCGCACGTTTTCACCCACGATCTGAACACATCTAAAAACAGCCACCAGACCCTCATTAAGGAAGACCCGCTTTAGAGAACATGAATTATGCAAGTCTCAGAATACTGGCCAGCGTCTCAACATCAGCCCCTCGTGTTTGATCTCGTCAAGTTTACAGCACATTTTTGCATTTATTTGGTGCCGTTTATCTAAGCAAGTTTTTTTTTTACCCCAGAATGCACATGAGGGGGGCACATTCAGCCACAGCGGTTTGAAGGGGATACATATGGGAACCGTTTGAAACAGAACCCAAAAGACTAATGCAGCCCCAAACTTCTTTGACTGGTTCACTGGTTAATGAGAAGCTAGCCCTGGTCTTTGGCATCATAAACATTTGACTAAATATATTCCAAAGCTTGTTGGCAGGTGTCTAGAGATCTCCTCTTATCTGATTCTCTCCCTGGTGTTCCCGCCTTCGCATCTCGCAATTCAAAGGGTAGGGTGATAAAACCACTCAACTTTAGGACAGTGCAAGTACAGGCCTCAAAGTTAGCATCTATGAAAGGGTTAGTTCACCCAAAGATTACTCATGTTGTTCCAAACCCATGAGTCCTCTGTTCATCTTTTTAAATCAGAGTACCATGACACATGCGTGTTATGCTGCTGATGCTTGACCACAAATGATCATTTAAAGTAGTTTATTTTGTGCAAACGGGTGTTATATAAGCAAAGACTGCAGGTAGCCGTGCAGAGTAGCGATAAAGCAGAGCCGTTCTGTGTCCAATCTGTTCTCTGAAGAGCACCACCAGGCCCTGTCAATTCTCGTCTGCCAGTCTCCAGACAAGAGCTTTCCTGTGTCGTAGAGCGACCTGTCTGACTCCCCTAGTACTGACAGCCATTGATCATCACCTCTCTTTCTCCATCACTCAAAGAAAGCTTTGGCCTCAGCTTGTAAAAGCACTCAGCTAGCGGTCATCATCGCTGACATCGCCAGCTTCTGTATGCCATCACTAAGTCCAATAAACAAACACGCCACTGCAGCACTTTTGAGCCGTGTTGGATGTAAAAACAGGAGGGTTGCCATTCTGTAAAAATTAAAACAATGAGACAAGCTCAGCATTCATTCTCATCGCAAATTAGCATAGCCATTACGCTTTTAAAAAAGTGCAACAGGTACTGTAATATTGACTGTGCTGTCACTAAGTTGTCATTTGATTTCTTTTCTCCACATAAAAATTGTCTTTACCATGAGAACGACAAGTACATTTTTACATTATAAAAAATAATGAAGTATACACGTTCATTTACAAAATAATTTATTAATATTTTGACATATTTTTAACACTATCAGATACTGGGGAATGTGCATTTAAGCAAATAATTTATAAGAAACTAATTGGTGCACGTCACCAAGGCAGCCCCTCCTTGATCAATTTTAAAAGATCTTGAAGGAAAAAGCAAGGTTACAACATACATTTCTGTCAAATTGAGCCTTATTGAAGGGCAGACTAGCCTACTTGCTGTATGGGCAATCGTCCCCTTAAGTCATTTCACTTTAATTTCCACATCTGATAGCACAAAGAATGGTCCCTGTAATAGGGATAAGCTCAGCATTGGCCAGAGCTAAAAATAATAAGGCTCTTGATGTTAAGAGACCAAGTTTTGTTCTCCCAAGTCATTAGCTGAGATCCCCATTACTGCCTCCATATTCCCTGAAACACAGTAGAGGGGCCGGAGAAATGGTGCGCTGTGTGTTCCTCTCTTCAAAGTCACTCTCAAGAGTTAAGAGACCCAACCAATCGTCTTTGTGTCTGGGAGCAATTATACACGGACCTAACATATCTTTTTAATATAGATCTTTTTTCTTTACTGTTGATCATGTTAATGTGAATGCATTATGATTTTTACAACACAAAAATGTAGTTTGACTAATAACATATAAAATATAAAAATATACTATTAAATAACAATGCAATACAATTATAATAATAAGTATAATGATTATATTAAAAAAACATCAAAAATATAACATTTTCATACTGTACACATTTTTTTAAGACTGTTGCTTTTTTTTAAGACTGCAAAGATTATAAGGAATGATATGGAAATTAAACTTTTTTTTTTTTTAAACAGTATTTCAGTGTTATTTACAGGAGTGTACATTATATACAAAAGTAGATTTAAACAATATATTGAATTAGATTTAATTTGATAACTTTCGGTTTTATTTTATATGATTTAAATATTATAATTAAAACATACTGCATTTAAAATAACATTTTCATTTTAGATTGCTTTAGCATTTTTTAGATTATTTCTTTTGTAGCTTTAAATCTAATATTTATAATTTATTTTATAAATCTCATTTTGTATTAATTTAGTCTTTTTAGATAAGGTTAAAGTTCACAACCTTTAATTGCTTGATTTAAGAAACAAAGACTTTTTGATGTGCATAAGAATTTATTCATGAACTCCTGTTTTGTGATATGTTATAAGCACCTTTGAAAAAATAAAATAGGGTTAAAGTGTTTTTTTGTGAAGGGTTATTTATCAGAACACATTAGAAATCTGTTGAACCCCTCAGAGTAACATTTTGAAAGAGAGGTGTTACAGATTGGCATCATGTGATTAGTTTGATTACAATTTTAAACAACTGACAGCCCGATTGATATCAGTTATACCATTCAAATTTAAATATACAAGGATGAATCTGATTGGACCAATTACTGACAGAAGCAACTATTTAAAATAAATAAATAACATACAGTTTGTCTTCAGGTTTACAGCACATGTAAGCAGTGCTAAGATAACCCTGTGACCTTCATCATTCGCAAACTAACATTCACTCTTAAGAAATCACTTGTGGACTGCATTTTATCACAGAACAAAGAACAGCACATGAGTCTTAAAACGACTTCATCGCCACCTGCCTATATGTCGCTACCCGCCCGGAAAACTCTGTTCTTCTCTATTGACGCCAATAAAAGCTAAAAAGTTAGCCGCTATAAATGTGATGCATGTGACAGCGGCATTTCATCATTTATTGTAGCAGCGCCCAGAAACCAAGCCTTGCCCGGCGGAGCCCAGAGGAGTTCCTTTATCTCCATGATAAACTCATCTGGCATGATTTATTAACGAGAGGATCGCGCCGCTCAGCCCATGCATGAAGAAAAAAGCCTCTGGTACAATGGGATACTTTAGAGGAAGGACAGACAATGTCTGGGAAACTTTTTTTAAACTGCGGCGGAGTAGTTGGAACGCCACAGTGAAAAATTATGCTCGCAACAGATGTTAAAGACTTCGGTCCGCTGATTGATGCTTGTGTGAGAAGAAACGTATCGCTAACTACCAAATTTGCGTAGAACGAGATACACAGTCTCAAGATCACATCCCTACGGGATATCTCGCATCGTATTCGACAGGTCGGACTGCATTCATGTAAATCTCTGTCTTTGATATGTGTCATGTTCTACCAACAATCCCCAGAGACGGTGGTCCTACACAAAGTGACCTTGTAGGAGGCTGTTGTGGGAGCAGTGAAGCAGCTGTCTTCTCACATCAGCTCTGAGCGGCTTTCTCCTGCTCCTCAGAGCCCGGCTCTGGCACCTGACTGCACAAAACAAGTCCTGCATCATTTCATTCTCTGAACTTCCATCTGCTACCAACTCAACCAAGGGGCCGCTTCCTATTTTAACTTTTCTCGTGTGCTCTCTGCCACTCCGTGTGTTCAAATACCCTCCAAAAATATGGTAGCGCTCATGTCAAAGCCATCGCCATACGGTTAACAGTTACACCTCCGTGAGGGACGCAGGGCGACTCATTTGAAGTAAGATGAAGCCAGCTTTAGAATGAACTAGAAGAAATTTTGAATTTATGTTAATATTTCTTATTGTGGTAGGTTTCATCAGCAAATGTCATTTTGGAAGATGTGGATCTTGAAAAGTCATGGAAAATCAAGAAATAATCTTAACTTATAAATAACATTAAAAATGAAAAAGCAAAGGAATTTATATAACTTTTTTTTATTAAGTCATGCTATAACATATTTAGAAAGAGTTAAAGTGGAAGGAAAGAAAGAAAGGAAGTAATAAAAAGAAATAGAATTGTAAATGTATTGGTCATTATAAATAGTGTAAACAATTTAGAAAATTAGGTTCCTGGAAGTTTGGGAATTAAAGAATTTTAAAGTTCAGTTATTTATAGTTATTATAATTTATTGCTACTCCTAGTTTCTGTATAATTCTCAGAATTCACTTTCCTCATTACAACAGCAGAATTAACTTACCAACTAAATATACAGTCAATTATTTTTTGTCAATTTGTCAAGAACACTGAGTTCTTGAAAGTTTTGCAATAACGTAAACATTTAAATTATTTATAATTATTATTTATATTTAATTACTTAAATTAATCACCATTAGTTTCTGTAAAAAAAAAGTTTTTTAAAGTGTTATTTTAGTATTGTTAAGATACTCCGACAGTTTTAATTTTTATTATGAATCAGCACTTTTGTGTGTTTGTTTTCATTTTAATTGTACTTTTTTTATTTTTGTAATTTTATTGCACGCTTGTCATTTGTTTATGTATACTGTAAAAAATTCCTGTAGAAATTACAGTATGACTGGCAGCTTACTGGATGCCAGTAACTTACTGTAGATTTAAATTTGTTATTTAAAGCCAACAGTTTGTTCAAAGATAAATAATCATTAAAAAAGTCTTCATCTTTATCAAGGAATAAATAAATAAAATAACTGCCTCATGCAAAGAATTTCTGGGAAGGTTGATGAGAATTTCTGGTTCCCAGAATGCATTGCATGAGGCTGTTTTTAATAGTTTTCTTCAGTAAAGATAAAGACTTTTTTAATGTTTAATGCCCATTTATCTTTGAACAAACTGTTGGCAATAAATTTGAAAAATATAAATTTACAGTAAATTACTGGCATCCAGCTGCATAATTACAGCAAATCTTTTTAATTCAGTTTGATATGTTAGTACATCAAGTTTTACTGTTCTTACTCGCCGTTCATTTATATATCTATATACTTACATATGTAAAAAAGTATAAACATTAAAATAAACTACATTTTACACACAATTCCTTTTAAGGTTATTTTATTTCAAATAATAATTATTTTTTTATGGTTTTAATTCCAGTTTTAGTAAACTGCATTACTTAAACAAACAATGAATAAAAAAAAGAAAAAGTTTGTCTTGACAACAGAAATATCTCAGCCTTCAAACACGGTCTCAAAATCAAAAAGGTTAAGTGAAAAGAACAATCCACACACACGGCCGTGTTGCTCTTAGACGTTCGATTATGAACTCCTGTGGCACGGCGAAATTTTCAATCTGCTGCCTTACACTTTCACGTAAATCTCAGGCAGCTTGTGCGAGAGCAACACTCTATCACACATTTCACATTATAACATGCCGGCGGGTGAAATATATCAATTATGTAATAATCTTAATGGCCCAAACAGTCTCGCAAACTGCAATATCTAGATCATGACTCGCTTGTATGAGCGCGCAAACTGAGCCAGATTATCAATCACCAGACGCAATATGAGAGATGACAGGATGTTGTTATGGAGCGATATGAATTACACCACTAAAGGGAGAGACCACAAAATCATTTCCTCAGTGATTTATAACACAGACAGGTAGGATTGCAGTGTACAGAAAGAACAATATCGTTTTGTCTTAAACATATCATTTCGTTGTCGTGTATACCGGAGTACAAATGAGATCTTGCGCAACGGTTGGAGTTCGAGTTGAAATTACGATTCACTTTGACTTTTTTGACGTTTAACTAAAACTAACGTAGACGCAAATGCATCCGGCTAATACGGATGTGTTATGGTGTTGACATTTTTTGCACAGTTCCCAATTTGGTGCTTTGATTGACAGCTTCTTTTTCTTTATTGGCTGTCTGACAAGCAAAACCACAATGTGCTCTCAAGATGAGCAGCTTTCATGGTAAAACATCCATGCTGCTCCATAGAGACGCCTCTGACATGACACCCACGTTATGTAGTGGAAATGGTATATCACAATCTGTCATATGTTTTGTCTCGAACAAATCTGGATTGCAGATGGCTGCTTTCGAAGGCCTGTTCAAATCCATGAAACTTACAATGAAAGATAAATGACAGGGAAGTAAAGTTGCAACATTTGGATAATGTGTTGTGACTTTTTTTACACTATTAAATGAATGAGACTATTTACAATTAGTAAAATATATACATAGAGATGTAAAATACGGTTACTAAAAAATACTTATAAATGTAATTGAATTGTAAGACTTTTAGGATGCCGTGTTAATCTAAGTAATAAAAAAAAACAATACTTCAAAGCTGCAGTCCATTGTTATATATATATATATATATATATATATATACATATACACTGCTAAAAAAATAAAGGGAACACTTAAACACAATGTAACTCCAAGTCCATCCCACTTCTGTGAAATCAAACTGCCCACTTAGGAAGCAACGCTGATTGACAATCAATTTCATATTCTGTTGTGCAAATGGAATAGACAACAGGTGGAAATT
>JAUMHR010000040.1:1643065-1663432 GCA_032361145.1 Enteromius fasciolatus
TTTTGGCATCTCGAAGCGAGATTCCTATTCGTCGGTCACCGACGTGACGTCAGAGTGACCGACTGAAAGGGAACCAGAAATGCAGCCAACTTGTAATCCAAACCGTTTCTCCCGCCGTCTCTATCTTTTTCCGCTTTCTCTCTTTCTCTTCTTTCTATTGAAAGGGCCTGGACACCAGGTGCTCATGTAGATGTAGAGCATTTTTCCCTGTGGCGTGATAAATTGGTCCACATAAAGAGGGTATTCATCCAAAAAACTACAGTCTGCCTCTCATGGTCCTGTGCAGTGAAAAAAACAGACAGAAACGCAACGGATATCGCTTAATAAGTCGGCATACACTTCGCAGTCACTGCCATTTTGCCCACAGGTTGTATGTTTGTGTGTAAATGTAAGGTCTGTCATTGTTTACTTGTCCTCATGTCCTTTCTCAAACCTTCTGTGAAATATAAAATAATATATTTTGATGAGTGTTTCCAATTGTTTTTGTCTATACAATGGAGGCCAAAAGAGTCCAAACATTGGCCCATATACATTTAAAACAACATAAGGGTGAGTAAATAATTACAGAATACTTTTTTTTTAGTGAAATATCCCTTTAGATATGATGAGTTTTGTGGCTTTTAGTGGCAATATCTGTTAGCTTTTAGCTAAAGAAAACAGGCCAAAAAATATTAACGTGTTAAGGAATAACAATTTATTATTTTTATTATTATTAATTTTAATGATGATTCTTAGTATTCTTAGTAAAAACAATTCAAAAAAGATATTTTATTATTTTATTATTTAGACTTAATAAATTTAGTAACAACAATAATAATGGTCAAGAACAACAAGATTTATTATTATTATTAAAGCAGTTTTAAATAATAAATATCATATTAATTGTTATTGTTAATAATAATGTACTAATAATGTAAGTCTATATTTTATATCCGTTTTCTCAGAGGTCTATAATAATAATAACAATATTAACAACAAAAAGTACTTTTATGTATTTCAAGTCTATATTTTGTCCCCTTTACTCAGATGTATGCATATTAATACTTGGACAGAAGCTTGGACAGTGCTGCATCACTCTTGTGTGTCTGTACATGTGATGATCTCTCCTGGATTAAATATTTACAAGCACAATACAGCAGTGACAGCAAACATCACTTCTGCTCTTGAAGGGTCTGCTCTCGTCATATGTCCCGTCAACAGAATCCTGCTTGCCGAAGCACTTTTTTGCACTGGATTACAAAGACGCTATCGCCACCTGTTCGACAATATCGGTCCAATACTATATAGTGTGACAAAAAAAAGAGTCTTTCTTCTTTCTTCCCTCTCGGTTATCAGCCGAGGATGAAGAAGATGAAGAAAAAAGCAGAATCCTCAGCGGGAGATATTGCCTGAGGTAAGACACAGGTGGATGAAGCCAGGAGCAGGGTCACGGTAAAGATTTATATTATGTACAAAGTAAAGAACAAGAAGAAAAATGGCCGTCCGTGGAGCATTGCAGTGAAGCGAGTGAACCAGCTGTTCATGAAGCGCAGGGGGAAGTGGTCAGGTAAGACAGAGGCCTGGAAATAATAATCACAAGCCCATCTGCTGACCTGAGACTGCATGGCCCCAGGGTCCAAGACACACCGCCCTCCGTATGGAGCTTATCGCCCCAACACGGGCACCACATTCAGCCCAGGAGCGGACGCGGAGGGCTCCTGACACACGGCCACATGCTCCCATTCTGTGTTTGTTCCTGATACTGTGCTCAAACAATGTGAACGCTGCTGGGTTGCTGCTGTGATGGCTTTACGCACGGGGTGAACGTGGACGGGTGTTCAGCTGTGGTCACTTCTGTCCCTGGGGCTGATTTTTATCAGACGAACACATTGTAATGTTTTACCCTTGCACTAGATCCAGATTTTAAAATAAAATAAATCAATATATTTTTGAAACCTACTGATATTAAATAAAAAAAAAATGCATGACAGTCATTACCATGCATTATTAAACACAGTTCATATTTTAAAGATGTTAATAAAATGTTGTCTAATAGACTTTTAATTCTAAAATTAGTAAACTTTTTCAATTTAAGAGAAACAGTGATGAGCTTCAGATGAAAGGAGGATATTTAAATTAAATTAAATAAATACTACGTAAATATAATTTTTAAACAGAATTGGTAATTTCCACAACTGCAATTTGGCTAAAATAAAATTAATTAATAAAATAAATTAGTAATGAGTAATTGCCCTGCTATGGCATAAGCATTTTTTCATACAATTAATTCACTTTTTTGCACTGTTGAACTAAATTACAACTTGGTTGGAAATGACACACAATCAAATTTATTTAGATTTTCTCTTTCATTTCATCTAAAGAACTGTTATCTCTTTAGTCAAAAAAAGGTGATTTTTGTCCAAATTAATCTATTTTCACTGAAAGATGTATGGTGTTAATAACATCCTGTGGTGGAAATGACAGTTTTGAGAATGACATTTTGAACGTCTTCCTAAGGCTAATTTCATAGTTAACAGTAAATACAATTTCACAAAGGTGTCAGCCATTTTATTCCAACTAAAGTATGTAAAAAAAATGTCATTGTCAGAATACTTAGAATTCTTATTAACAGAATACATCATTCATGACTAAAAATGTATCTAATAAAGCTTTTTTCAAAAGTTAGTACATTTTTCACCAAAGACAACTAGATGATATAGAAAATCTAGGTAAATTCATCTATTTCAGCCATTTTGTTCCAAAAATGTCACTTCTACAGCCATCATTTGCATAAAAAATATATAAAAATAAGTAAATTTATGAAGAGAATGTATGTTCCTTACAGGGCCAGAAGTGGCCATGGTGGAAAAAACACCCGTCTACGTTCACCTGCGCACCTGGAAAAATGAAACCCGTTGTCTTTCTGTTTATACAGAGTGATTGCTTTAGATCCCACGTTTGTCTAATGGCTGTTATTCCACAGCAAGTGTGATGATTTATCAGACTCGTGTTAAATGTGATGAATTTCACGCCGCGGAATAATACACAGAGGGCGCTTTTCAACATCAAAGCCGAAATGCCTTGAGAAAGCCGATCCAGGAGCTCATATGTCTAAAAGCCAAACTAGTTTAATTTAACCATTTATTTGGCGGTTAATAGCAGCTTGAGATGGCACATTAACGAAACCTGGGATTAAAACATTTATCATATTAGAGTCCTTATAGCTGATTTCCAGCGCACGCATCCGTAATGGCCTCTCCTGGAACAAATCAATATTGTGTTACACCATAATTGACCGATTAGGAGGCTAAGAAGAGTGAAAAGTCGAATTATAATTATACGTGATAAAAATGAAGGGCTAGAAGAACGTGAGAGGAAGCCACAAAGATGAGGAGAAGTAGAAGGCCCCTGAACGCTGGCTCCGATCTCACGGATCCGCCACTCAGTGCTCCCTTTGAACCCACTTAGCAGGATACATGACAGGCATGAGTCTTCAACGCTGCCCCGGCTGCTAATTATGAGCACCAAAGAAGAGGATTTTAAAATGAACCCTAGCATCTGCTGCGAGAGGCTACTTTCCATCGCGATGGTGAACATGGGGCTTCACCGTTGACGGGAAGTGAGCCCCGGTCCGGCATATGAAGAACACACAAGTCATAAATCACAGCGGTGTAGGACAGGTGCGTGGGCCGAAGAAGAGACGCTTGTGGAGAGAAGCACTGGAGTCGACCGCATGGAATGTCTATGGAGATCTATGGAGAGGAAGTTATGAGTAAATGTATACTTAACAACCGAGACCTTTGACTCAGAATCCAAGGGAGGGCCTGATGGGCTTCCATAAAGGTTAAAGGTGAGCCTTCGCTAAGCTCCGCCTCCTTTGGTTACTGTTACTGGCTCAGACAAGCTTGACAGAACATCTCACAATAAAGTGAAGATATTGGGGAAAGGAGTATGAGTAGATTCTTGGTTAGACTTATAGTTTTTATGTATTTATTTTTTGTAATATTTTGAATTGAATACTATGAAGTCATTAAATTGAGACTTACTATGCAAATTAAATTATGTTAAGTCAAGTCAAATTTTAGTTAGTACCATTCATTTAACATAGGTCTTAAGAATTTAACAAGCAAAAAAAACATTTATTAATCAATAATGTGAATCGATAAAAAAATAACTTTAAACCAAGCAGATGTTGAAATAAAATAATTTTGTAATTAAATAAAATAAATTTTGCAGAGCAGTGGTAAAAATAAACAAAAACAGGCCGCAGAGGCTGACATATAAATAATGTTTATTGACATATAAATAATGATTATTACTAAATGTAATGAAATATATATTGCTTATATTGAATACAGTTTACAAAAAAAAAATCCTTCAATAGTTTCTCCAAGATTTTTGAAAACTATGAAGAACCAGACACAATAAACTGTTTTTATGTAACATATATTTAATAACAGTGTAATAGGGTTATGGGTTCGTTCAAATTACTAATCCTGGGTACGAACAATAGCAAAACTAATTCAGCTTCTTCTTCGAGTTCTTATTGCTACTCATCTGAGTGCTTAATTTTATCACTAATATTCTTATTATTGATCAAATTAAGCACTCAGACGATTCTTGGCACCCTTTCTAAAGAAGGGAACCATGCAGAAGTGCCAAAGATTGTTTTGTAAACGTATACGGCCTCACAAAAACTCATCCACACGCAGAGCTCCCTGACGTGTGCATTCAGTATGCGTAACACAAAAGCAACCTTTATTGGCTCTGATGGAGAGCAATAAACAGATCATCACCCCATCACAGCAGTCATATTGCTGACCTAAACAGATGTTTTGTCTTACAGACAGCAGCCTGTGAAGTTTGCAAGCAGGCTGTCAGTGACGATAGTATTGATGCAATTTTGAGGGCTGAAGAAAACAAGAACTTTGCTGAGGTTCCCACTTTGAAACGAGAAGGAGATCCACAAAGCGAAGGCAAATTTTAATTACATCGATTCAGCTCCCCAAAATGTATAATTCTTCCACCCAGTCAGCATAGTCTGTGTTTTCTCTCACAGCCAAGGGGAGCCGATGTGTTTTGTAAAGCCTTGCACTTCACACAGTCAATACACAAAAAGCACCAACACAAAAGCTCAGTTTTGCCGCTATCAACATAATAAGTGAAAGTTCTATGACAGAGGCGGCAAAAAAAACATGCACATTATTCAAAAGCCTCACTTAAAAATGATCACCATCGCAAAACGGCAGAGGGGAATGTGAAATATGTAATTATAGAAAGAATTCAGACGTGTGTTGTTTACCCCATAGTAACTAATTTCATATTTTATTAACGCTTCTGTTTTCCTGCAGCAGACACATCTGCCATGCTGATCCACCATTTCACAGAAGGTAAAATGGTGGATTCTTTTTCTAACAGTAGACATTATGCATACAGATAACCTTTCAATGTCAGCAAGATGACAAAGGAAGAAATGCAAAGCAAACGTACAGTATGTGGTTCAAAACTCAGGAGAAAAGAAAACATCTATGATTCTATTTTTTTGGACTTTTGGGGCTTAATACAAATGGTTTAATTGCAGAATGTATATATATATATATATATTTGGTTTTGCAACACACCACTTTTTCTGTTGAACAAATCAACATCCATCCAATCTCAGAAGAGTCTTGTTTTAGCGAATCTCAAAATAATATGTTCGGGTCACATTTCACCCCTGTTATTTGGACTAGGGAACTGTTATTAGCACTTCACCCCTGTTATTATTGGGTTTTTTCAATAGTAACAGTTCATGACACTTAACCTCTGTTAATCATGATTACTATAATGCATCATTACATAAACCAGGGAATCACGGTGTTGCCAGGAACAGGGTTGACAGGTTTACACTTCATTTAGCCCCTTCTTTGAGTTTTTATTGGAAAGTTTTCATATTATATAGAATTCAATGCTTATATTTCTATTGATAATCCAGCTGTTTAAATGTACAAAATCCTTGTAACAGGGTTAATATTTTTGGAAACAGGGTTAATATTAGAAAAACAATAGTAAGATTAAAAAAAAACTTAACTTGCTGGCAATTTCATATTTGTACAATGTCATTTATTCAGAAATTAAAAAAACATTTGCTTGAGAGTGTGTTGATATTATCCTTATGCTCAAGGTCATGATACTGCTTATTTTATTTTAGAGAATGTTCTGTATGAGTTTCATGGCCTTATTTCAGTAACTTCACAATTATAGTTTTTCACTAACCACACATAAACGTTTCTTTCTCAAAATCACAATCATGTACGTAAATGTTGCTAACATATTATTGTAGGCCAGTTTGTGCAATTTACAGTGTTGTCAGACTTTGTAAGCCACTTATAGGTTTAAAAGCAACTGAAAAAAGCACAAATGTCAGGGCATGTCAGAACTTCTCCAGACCCCCAAAACACCCTCAGGGCCCAGAGGGTTAATATCGTTGATATTTCTACATATTTTTTTACTAAACAAAAATTATTATTGTTATTAAATTATTACGAAAACAGGGTTGACAGTCTGGAGAACAACTTTAAACCGTCTTAGTTAAATATCATTAGTATCAGAATATTGTTATGAAATATTGTTCATACCCAGAAAAGTCATTATCACTGCACATCATTTAAAGGAAAGTTGTTATATTAACAGGGTTGACAGTTGGGAACAGCTTATTTGGTCCCACTTTATATTAAGTGTCCCTTATACCTGTGTACTTCCATAGTAACTAGATGTGTATGTAACCACAGTGCAAGTACACACAGGTACATAGTATCTACATTTGTACTTACGCACACCATTCTGAGGCTTGTTACATGTGTGTAGTTACAGAAATATTACAGCTGTAGATACGGTGTAGCAATGTGTACTTGCACAGTGGTTACATACTAGATACACATCTAGTTACTATGCACTGTACGTACACAGGTATTAGGGACACTTAATATAAAGTGGGACCGCTTATTTTAGTAAACAATTATTATTAGTTTTATACATTCTGACATCATTTTAATGACAACATTCTGACATATGTGAAATCATTTTAAAAGTGCTTCTCAGTTTTGTCATACAGTATCAGAGTGCTGATATTTCTACTAATTTTGCACTATACAAAATTATGGTAACAGGGTTGACTAAGACGGTTCCCTACTGACATATAGCAAAATATACTTTTTTAGTACAACAATTAACATTTGGGTGGAAAATGTGTAGAATTTTCATGAAAATAATGTCGAAGTGCAAAACGTCTTCATGCCGAAAAAACATTTTTTTAAAGCAAAATGTAATGACTCATTATGATTTCTTTTAATTTCATGAGATTCATCCTGTTTAAGGGTGTCTATGTCTATGTAGCCCCACAGCATTTATGATACAGTTTCCTGTATTACATACGAATTGATCTGTTTCACCACTGCATGCCCAGCTCTCAGTCAAAAAAGAAGAAAACAGGCGAGGAGAAATGATCCGTGTTCTACGGATTGCCTCAGGCATGAATTAGTTTCCACCTGCCCTCTTCTGTTACGCACTTAGCACCCTCTTTTTCTCTGTAATGGCAGCTGGCAAAAGCCAGGGGCTAAAAAACTCTTTCTGTTCGCTGGTTTGTTTTGAAGGCTGAGTGTGGAGGTGGCCATGGATAATTTCGCCGGGTTAACTACTCTGACCTAAAGGTAATTGTCATAAAAAGTGCTGTCATATGCCTTTTATGTCTCCCCTCCTGTGTCTTTCTTTAGTGTAAGCTGGTCTGCTGTGAAAGGATGAGAAGAAGAAAAAATACAACTAGCTGTAAACGGCAGCCACACAGAGCTTCAAGTCAACATGAAATCAAAATGTACTTTTTTTTTATACTTCCTTAATGCATAGTGAATGATGGTGGTTCTCTGGAAATGAATATTTTACTACATATCCTGCTTCTGAACAGACATGCTTCAGGCGACAGATTCTTTATGCAATTTAAAAGCAGCTTTTGATGCGATGGTCAGATGCAACAGTCTCATTATAATTTGTACGAGATAAAAATCATATAACAAATTTCCCCTCTATAATGACAGTTATGTTTAGGCATGAGGCTTTATGGTTAAAAATTATGAGACTAGGTTGTTTAAAAGTAATTATATAAGTAATTATATGAGTTTAAACATTTTATTGTACAAGAATAAGACATTTTATAAAGCCTATATTAAATAGCTGCAGAGGGGAAAATGTGTAATATTTTATATATGTGGTTAGTTTATTTAGGTATATATAAAATAAATCCCCAGTTGTCGCTTTGGATTAAAACATCTGCAAAATGTCTAAATGTAAATCAAATATTTTTATTACATATATTGCAAACAATAAACACATAAATAACAAATAATTTATTTAAATTTAAAAAAAGAAATTAATTTTTAACAAACAAGGCCCCAGCTATAGAGGGAAGTGATTTGTTTTTGTTCTGTCTTGTTCTATAAAATCTACTAGAGGAAGGGACAAAAAAAAAAAAAATGAATAAATCAAACTAAATATACTGTATGGGAGCGATCTTGTTTTGTAAACAGTTTCTAAGCTGCAGATATGATATTGATTTGTTTTGCTTAAATCTTACTTCTTCAGCTACAGATGGGAGTTATCTCGATTTGTTCAGATGAAATCTCGACAGACTTCTTGTTCTCCTGAAATGTACATTATGAAATAATAAATCTATCTTCATATTGGGTGCCAACCACCTGCTGGTAAAAAAAAAGAAAAGAAAAAAAGAAATCTATATTTATGATCCCAATTCAATGATACTCACCTCTATAAACATCTAATTAGCATACATCTAACAAGTGAGGTTCATCATTTTCGAGCACTTCTCAACTCGACCTGAACCACGGCCTCTGAAATCACCATTAATTGCACAAGGGAATAAGGATGCGAAAGCCCACTGCGAGATCCAGGCAGGGCTGCTTGAATTAGTGACCGGCTGGGTTGATGTTTCAACTCGCTGAAGCTTTGACAGCGCTTTGTACTGAACGATTGTTCTCCAGACAGCTGAGCGAGGTAGTGCGCTCGCGCTCCGTGTTGTTTGAAAGCCCAAAAGGATATGCAGCAGCATCATCAAAGTCTAGCACGCCTTCTATGTGTCAGCCGGGCCTTAATCTCCCTCTCTGAGGGCAACGTCTCTGATCACTCTATTCAATCGATGGTGTTTGAATAAAGGAATATAAGAGATCTAGCCTGCGATACTTCAGCGGTGTACAATTACGGGAAAGTACCGGGCGGTTTTACGGCTCTGCTTATGACAGATACTATCAATCACTAGTTCTACCAACTCACTTGCTAGATAAAGTTGATATTAGCCTAAATAGGACACATCTGTTTCTGTTAGTTGAGTCAAAGTTTAATTAATTCTCAAGTCGTTTTTATTTTTAGATGCCGTGTTTTTATTTATTGCCATGCGGTAATGAGGTTGAATAATGGATATGTGTTGCAGTTAGCTGGGGGTATGCGACGCATCGATGCGCAACACAGCCGTAAAAAAACAAACGTAGCGCTCTGCCTAAACCCCACTTTGTACCTTTTTCGTCTTTTATATCACCTCAAGACTCCGGTTTACACCGGAGAATCACTAGAGGATCATTTTTTTCCTCACAACTTTTTAAAGAGAAAATTAGTCTTCTCCCCTCCAGCGGAGTTCAAGGACAGGTCTGTACAACCCAGAGTAACACACAGCAGCTAAGACCTTGGCTTCAGATGGAAACGGCATCTAGGGACCATTTCATGCCTGGATTGAGCTTAGACAGAGGCGTAACCTTAAGCCCTTCACTTCCTAGATCAATAGGAGCTGAACCAGTGCAAGTGCTTTGTCTTCATTGGTCCCTTTCCCAAAAGCTAAGCCCAGTGTCTTTGAGTTAGCTTTGGCAAGTCACTGGTTTAAGCTAATGGGCAGTGTTAGCATGGCATTGGAAACAATATCTCAGACTACCATGATTTTCTATATCAACACTATTCGATTGCATGTAGCAATGTTTTTTAATCTTTGGAGAAACTACGAATGCAATAGGCAAATTAGTTTTATGAGTTTAAGTTATGGTTAGGTTATTGATATGGTGCAATTTTCTAATTTGGCTAGAAGTAGCATATAATGCATCCCGGGCCAGGCCTGTGCGTCATCTGTATTTCATATGATATAGTTTAGCAATATCACAGAGCTATTTTTCATAATATCTGCACAACTACAAATGTTTCACACAATAGATTAATATAATAAAGGAGTCAATATTGTGTTACATTTTGGACACACTGTTATCAGTATTGTCAGTAAACCACAGTGGTTAGATATCTTTATGGCATGAAGTTAAAAATGCCAGGGTGGCACAACTATTAATTAATTCATTAATTTAAGTGAACTATAAAACTTTTTGGAAATTCATTGGTGCAACCAGCAACAACCAACCTTCCTGACTATGTTTTAAGGTCGCTGAGTAACATAAGTGACCTAAAATATCTGATAATTTCATCTTAAACTGACAAGGCAAAGCTAGTTTAGGTTGTCAAATGGAGTGTGGTACGTCTGGGAAAAAAGAAACAAACTGGAAATGCATCTGTAAAGTAATTTTGAAGTGTTTTGTGGCTAATCCGCTAACTCTCTTGTACCTTCACATCTCTCAATTGCCTTTCACCGATCATGTCCCACAGTAGGGAGTGACGGCTATAAAATCATGCCTTACAAGACTTTACTATAATTAGCCTAGCGTGAAAAGTTCTTTCCCTGGTCAGATGGTCAGTGCTTGAGGGCAATATGTCACACCGTGTGGGCACAAAAGGTAGCCAAATAATGCCTATTGAGGACCAGGTGCAATGGCGCAAAGATTTAGCTAAAGTCTGCCAATTTTAGGCAGTGCTAAGCTAAGTGAAGATTGCCAGGTTGCTAGCAAGAGACTAGCATGAGACGTAGCGCTACAATTCGCCCACATGGACCAATTGGTGCCTCCTCACCCAAACTTGAGGAAGTTGATGTCCTTGAATGACTCCAGAAAGTTAAAAAATAAAAGGAACAGAGGGAGGGAGAAGTCAATGTCCAACAAAGCTGAAAAATCAACTATGGATCTCTGTAATAAGTTCCAACGTTAAATCTAAAGCCGCTGTTTTGGCTGCAGAACTAAACAAATGAGGTTTGTCTCCGTAATGATGTATCTGAGCAGAGCGCTCCATGCAAGGGCAAGACCTTAATCTGTCTTCATTTGTCTGACTGCGTGAACTCAACTCAGTACTTCTTAGTGGATATGGGCAGCCTTTCAGACATCTAATATACTTGGCTGCGTCAATAAATAGTATATTGTAAAAGAACAAAATCAGTGGTTTTCCACATATAATCACAGTCTTCAGTTGAAGCTTTACCTTTGTCCTAAAGTGGTTTAAGCAACTTCTAGTTTTTAACTATAGGCCATACATAAAGGTTACGCTAAATTGCTGTGAAATCACTACTTTATTCTGTTAATATATTATATTTTCACATTGAATCTCCAAATTAAAGTAGAAACGGTATAAAAACAGTATATTTAAATATTAGTAAATATAGCCATTCAACATTGCCATTGAAGCTTTGGGCCATCATGTTTAACATTTCATAGGTATAACGAATACAAAAATAAATAAATAAAAAAATAAATAAAAAAGTTTAAGTGCATTTAAAACAGTCTTCACATAAAGTAATTTATTAAATAAATTATAGTATATTTAGTAAATATTTATTTAATATTTATTAATTGATTGCGAAATCATGTGTCATTAAAAAATCATTTAAAAATAATAATAAAAACATTTATAATTGCGCAAATATTTTTTGATAAAAATGTCTGCTAAATGAATAAATATAAATATAACAATATAACTATTTTATTAACATAATAACGTAATGCAAGCTTTTTCTTCAACCTTTAAATGCAGAAAAAAAGAGATCTGTAAAGATTTTATTACAATATAAATTGATAACTATTACAAGTTAAAAGTGCAAGGTTGTGGTAAAACTGTAAAACATTTTCCTAGCATGTTTGCCGAATTTATGGCCGTCTTTTGACCTCTCACATCATTCTGCCTCAAGTGATCTCCACACCTTTTACTTCCACATGGTTTGCACCCTTATACAATATTGCACTGTTTTCAAATGAACATGAGATTTTCTTAATTAAAATGGCTGTTAAATAAGCTAAATAATATAATAAAAATTTATTTCCCACACTCCATGCCACAATCATTAAAACTCCCCAATATTTACGATTGCTGACTTTCTCCGAACAAAGACTTGAGTGAAAATGTTTAAAATTCAGAACTGTTTTTTACTTTCATCTTGAAGTTTTGATCAATGAATACAATCCCAACCAGCAAAATAAAACAAAATGGAAAAAGTCTGAAAGTCTGGAGGTACCGCTAGTTATCTGTTTCCCTGCTGAAGTTTTTGGGTTAGGATAAAGGAGTGCGGTGTCCTTGTAGAATATGGATGATAAATTGTTCTTGCCGTATTGATACCGTGGTTATGAATCTTTCAAGGTAGATGGAATGTGAGAAGAAAGGCATTGGAGAATAAACATTAATGACGGGTCCATTTTTTTTTCAGACTCCCAGATCAATGCATAAATAAATAATTATCATTCAGTGAAATGCATTGATTATCCTCTAATGGCTAAGATTAGGTTATTCATCACCTTTCTAAACTTGATAAAAAGCATCCTGACAGATTTTCAAAACTACAGGAAGTAAATTATGAGCAATTTAAGATGAAACAATCATACTGTGTTTGTACTTACTTTCTTAGATGCTGAGAACTTTCTAACTTGACGCTCTTTTGCAGACTGAAGCAGCAGCCCAGCAACAGGGCGAACATCAGTATGGACCCTCGGTGCATGCAACGGGTCGTGACCTTTTTACACACGGCCCCGCGGAGGCCCGGGTCAGCACACACCTGAACCCTATACCCCTCGCGCTGGGCATCCGGGCTCAGAGCCACTGAACCAGCCTGACCTCCACTCCACACTCGTACTCCTCAGAGACTCTACAAACAACACAGGAGACACACACTGGCACTTTGTTAACATATACTTCACCGTCTGCAGCCAGCTAGGGGAAATATGGACAGAGATGAATGTATAGACACTCACTTTATAGATGATATATGGGCTGAATTTGTATGCATGATGGCAAGAAACTCTAATTAGCTATTTGCTTTATTAGAGATATTGCTGTGGTCATGTTAGAGTGATTATGCAAATGTAAAAAATTGTTAATTTAGTCTTACTTGCCGTTTCTTTGTAATTATTTGTGAAGTAAATAAAATTGTTCTGCACACATGCAAGTGCACAAATGTCACAATTACACTATATATATACTGTATATATATAAACATTGGAATTAATACACATCCAAAATATATATATATTTTTTCATAATTCTTGTGGTGTATGTACCGTGTATATTAATTATGTATATACTGTACAAATGCACTCATATACATATTTAGACAATTTTTACATTTACATTTATTAATTAACATTACTATTTTATATATATTTTTATACATGTGCTATGTAATATATATGTTACATAGCACACACACACATTAATATATATATACATAACCATGGAGTAAGAAAAACTATATAAATTCATCAGAAAATAAGTCAAATGTTCTAGAATAATCTTTATCAGACAGTTTTTTTAAAGAACAAAACATTTATTAAAAAGTCACTGTTGCTGTATGCCTGTGACAAACTGCATTTTCTTAGAACCATTTTAAAATATGTAATAATTTTGTAATATCACTATTAATAATATTATTAAGTATTCATTGTGTAGTACAGTGCATCATAAAGTTAGCTCATTTAGCCCATTTATAATAGGAAAGCTTGTGTGACAAAACTACGCTCGCATCATTCTCTTTTGTCTCTTTGCGTTGCTATATAAAAAAAGCTTCGTCTTTGTTGCAACATTAAAAAGAAAGTTCTCCAATATGTCTGTTTTATGCTAATCAAAAAAAAACACACGCTCTATTGTAATTGTGACTTCTAAATGTCTCCTTTAAGGAGGAACTTCCCAGGAGGACCTGAAGGCATATCATTTTCCATTAAGTCAGGCCACTAAAAATCAGCCTGTATTTTGGACAATATCACCATCTTGTGGACATGAACCTGTCTGTGCCCAGGGTGACTCAAAGAGGAGGAAGAGCTCAAAGAAATCACAATACCCAAGATCTACAGAACAAATCTAACAACGTACAAAGAAAATTGTGAGCTTTCAACACAAGTACGGTGAGGGGTTTTTTGGTGTGTGTTCCAACATGAAAATGTGAGGTACATAAAGAAATTATTTCTGGAGTGACCGACACAAAACCCATCAACATCAACACTTTTGGGAAGAACTGAAGCCTTAGCTCTGCTCTTGAGCCTAAAAGGAAGCAGAATCCATGCATCCATGTACTAGAAATCCTTTCCCAAAAAAACATTTTGTCATCATTTCCAGTGTAGAATAAAGCACCAATATATGCTTAATTAGCATTAATAAATTGCTAATATTATAGTAATATGCATGCTATTAAGCAACTAACAGGTGTAACCTATTTTGTTATTTTTTGTAGAATCAGCACATGCATACACAGACTACATCAAATATACAAGCACCTTAAACATTGGATCAAGCATGTCACATGACCAGACGTGAGGATTTTTGTGATTTAATTAGAGAGTGAATTTATCTAAATATCTTTTGGGAATAGCAGAAGAAATAATCTTAACATGAGGGTTAATAAATGATGGCAATTAAAATTTGGGGTGAAATATCCCTTTAAGACAAGTGTTTTTTTTAATGAAATGGTAGACAAGCACATATATATGTGATTCTTGGGTGTCTGCATTCAATATGCTGTATTAAGAATTGGCATTTATCTCTAGATATCACACTCACACAAAAAAGTGGGATTGTCCAGAGATTGTCCAGGAAGGAGTAACTGGGAAAAGAAGAAAAGCGGTAAACAAGACACTCTCATGAGTGAAGTCATTTGTCCACATCTTCACCTGCTCAGGGTCAGACAGGAAATGAGATGACTTTATCATTGTTGTCACTTTGTCTTTGGTTGGTTAGGCAGCTTCCTCTCATGGATTGGCTTCGCGGATGATGGCGCAGGTGAGCCCCGCCGAGAGATCCCCCACCTCTCTCGAAGAGCCCCACTTTTTAATATGCAACATCTGTGCCGGGAGAGCGTTCCAAAATGGCTGCTCCTTGGAGGATGACAGCGGAGTCTGCTCAGAACTTGGGCAGGGGGCGTTTGTAACTGCGAGGTTATACACAGATGTTAGCGATGTTCACAATGTCACTTTGTCCTTTGTTACAATGGCCCGGGGAGAACTATTTTTGGGCTACTTCTTTGCTTCTACTATCCAGAGTTTCCGTGGTCCGTATAACAATCCTACTCTTGGATCGTTCGGGTCAGCGGACTCCCGATCAACCAGGTGCTACGGCGGTAATCTGACATCCAGCGAGAGCTCAAAACTCTGTGGAGTGCCCGCATTCTCCACCAATTCTTAATCTTAAGAATGTGAGCGAGGAGGTTTGTGCACCTGCTGCTCCTCTGGGATCTGTGGATCTTAGAAGAGGAGGCCTGGGGACTTGTTAGGCATCACAGGGATGCTGGAGACTTAGGGGAAAATGTCTGTGTGTGAGACTGCCTGTGTATCTTGTTGAGCAGACAATCTCTCTGCAGACACTGGAGGATTCGCAGATGAACAAAAACACTCTGAGAATGATGATGAAGCCCTGAATAAAGACACGTGGAAGGAGCACGGTGACAGCTGAGAAACACAGGCCTGTGTACTGTATGTACACTCTGTTTAAATAAGCGCATGTCTGGGTGTTATGCTATTTTTATTCTTCTCCAGAATTTTCTGCAATTAATTCAGCTCCAGCCACTCAAGGGACAGTTCTCCCGGAAATAAAAATTCTGTGATTATTCACTCTAATGTTGCTTTCACTCCTGTAAAATGCAAAAGGAGAATGTCTTACGATTGTTCACGCAGCTCTTTTCCACATGACTCCAGAAAAATAAGTAAACAGCTGTAATACCGGAATTACCTTGGGGCTGTCCTTCACTTTTAAATATCTAGCAAAAGCTGGGTGTGCATTTTACTTTCATTTTCAAATTAGCAGCAAATTTTTCCACTTTTTCTCATTTTTCTTCGCTTAGCTCTTTTATTTAGACCTACTTATTTTCAGTATATGGTTATGAATTAACAGTCTTATCTGTCTACTCGGCTAGTTGATCCAAACGATATAAAAATATAGACCGTTGATGAACAATATAAAAACAGTCGTAAGGCTAAATGCATAACGTCAGCATTTTAATAAAACTGCTAACGTTACAGCAGCAGGGAACATGAACGTTTTTTGACCTAAAGACACTGATGTTGATGTGTCTGCAATCCTTTCAGTGGACTTAAATAGATCACACTTTACAGCAGTGTAACAGACTGACAATTTGATTAATAAATATGATTTTCAGTTAAAGTTAGCAACTTTACGCATCATCAGTCGCGCACGCCAGTTGTTCGGTTCACTGGAGACTTGCTCTGAACGAATCGTTTGAATCAGTGAGCTGTCGAATCACGAATAGTCAATCGAATCATTCCAATTTGAGAATGAATCGTTTGGTGCTATTTGCAAACTATTTGAACAGGTTCATTAAAAAGAATCAGTTTGTTAATGAATCGCTCGTCTGCGTCTCGTTCGGAGCACGTGATATATGAGTAACAATATGTTTTATGAAATGTAGTGAAGTAAGAAGTACGATCCTTTGCTTAGGAATGTAGTGAAGTAAAAGTTGCAAGTACAGATACCTGAAAAATGTACTTAAGTACAGTAACGAAGTACAAATACTTCGTTACTGTCCACCACTGAGTATCATTTATGTACATTTCAATTAAATTATAGATTATCTAATAAAAAAGAAGGGAAAGGCATGAGCACACACACGCATTATGAACAGTATAGTGAGGAATATGCATGAGGTAAGTCACAACAACTGATCCCATTTGTGCGACAGTCTAATTCAACACCAGTTTATTAATATTCCCCTTCTTTAAAGAACAAAAATTATTCAGCTATGATCTAAAAGCGTCTGTCAATGGGACACACTGCCAATTTTCAACCAAGACACTGAGGAGAAACCAAGAGCGAGAGAAATTAGAAATGAGTAAAGAATATCTGGCGATGGAGAGCTCGATTCTTTTTGCATGCTTACCAAGACATTCATATTTAATGCTCATTATCAGGGGCTGCGTTTGGGCATTGGAAGATGCCGCTGCTATTTTTCCCCACACCCCTTGAGCCAACTCCTTGTGACAGCCCTCCGCTCCATCCCAGCAAATTATCCGCATGAGTTCCCGTGAACAAAAACAGCCCAGCACGAGAGGAGCGGGGCCCGGCCATCGCCGCCGTCATGCGACCGGGGAGGGGACGGTCGGGGACGTCACTTCGGATCAGCCGTCTCTCTGTACCTCGCATCATCTCAGTTAGAGGATGAATGTAGAGGAGGGGAAGTCGAGCGAAGATCCCAGCTGCCGTCGCTGGAGAGGACAGAGATAATGCAGGCATATGTGGAATGGCGTGAGATAAGTTGCCACTGAAACGCTGAGGTGGCTTTCTGGAGGCCTTTGATGCTCGTAGAGACTACAGGCCTTCTGAGAAGACTAGTTGTCTTGACATGCTGTGTGTCGCTCAGATTTAACTGAGTCTCTTTGATGCAATAAATAACAGCATGCGCGCTATATAAACTATAGACGTGCAACACGAACAACACATGATTTGATGACAATATCATTATAGCTGGATATTAAATCAAGATCTAAGCATCTTTAGATCATTGAATTCAAAGGCATGGTCTTTTATCTGCTTATGATAATGTATTTAATTTATGCAGCTGGCTTGGCAAGGCTACAGCACTAAACTGATTATTTTTTTAAGTTTTGTTTTTCCAAATTCTTTGAACAAGGTAAAAAAAAAAAGATGAAACCAAACAAAAAGGGAAAAAAGGTAATACGCTACATCTTATTCATCTGTATATTTAACACTGTAAAAGTGTTCTAATGCACACATAATGCTATAAACAGAATTATAAATACACATTATAATTATATTTATGCCCTCATAAATATTTGTAACCAGATATTATTAATAGCAATATTAAAGTATTTAAAAAACGCATAAAACACACAAAAAGAAGATAATAAACTATGTTATCTTATTCCCAGCCAAAGTAAAGAAGTAAACTTTGCAGGGTTTTATTTTCTTCTTCTTCTTTTTCTATTAATAAAAACAGAAATTGCATAAAAATATAGCCTAAATGTCTAACTTTCACACACACACACACACACACACACATACAGTATATATATATATATATATGTATTTATTTATTCCATGGAATATAATATTTTGTGATTTTTACAGTTTGTGATTTTATAATTCTATTTTATTATATTTTAAATATTTCTGGTAGTAAGTCTAAAGTAGTACTAAGCAATCATGCATATATATATATATATATATACACACACACACATTTATTTTATTTTATTATTTTAACTCTTTAATTTTGAGTGAAATTTCTTGTACTTCTGAAAAATGCTTTTGAAGTCTAAAAGCATCCTCTAAATTCATCATAAAGAGCAGTATTATGAAATTTGTATTTTATGAAAATACATAATGTGTATTATAATGGATTAGGAATACCTTAAAATTAGGAAGATATTAAAAATAAATAAAAAATATTTTCCCAACAGATTTCATAATCACTTCTCAGTCATGTCATTCATTTTTAGTTTTTTTTTTTCATTTTTAAATGCCCAATAAGGTACCCTTACAATTCAGTATACATTAGTACTGATAATTAATAAATCTCCCCAGCATGATTCTAGAGGAACATCCTCGCGTCTGAGCTAATGATGCGAGCGTTTATGTAGAGCGCAACAGCATCCTCTCCTGGCCAGCTCTGTTATGACACCTTTTAGGATGAAGAGTTTGACCACTGGTCCACCGAGACCTGATTAGTAAATCATCTCTTCTCTGGCCTCCTTCTCAAGGATATGAGTTGACGCCGAAGGAGACTTGAAAAATTGACTATCGTAAAAATAAACTTGTCTTCGAAGATGCATGCTCACCGAGCCCCAAATTGGCCCAAATTTAAAGCTATATACATAGACATCCCTTCAATTACACCGCCTCGCAAAGTACATAGAGGACAGAGAACTTTACAGGACTCAAAGCCTGGTTCTTTTGATTTATGCATGACAACAAAGCCATTTTTAATTGACTCTGAAATACGATAAATCAAAGTTGTGCATCACGGTGTTCAATTAAAAGCAGCGTGCATCAATTATGACTGAATAATGAGTTTTCGCATACCCTATTTGAAGAACCTACGGATGACAGATTTGGCTTTTAACTAGTTCGTCGGCGCTTCGAATCTCGAATAAATAAAAGCGCATGAAAATAATTTGAAACATCATTTCATTCATTTTATACGGACTCTGCCTGTTTGGTTTGTACAGTGGTTTGTGTATTTGCTCAAATTAGTTGTAGGGATTTGTTAGGAACCTAAATCCTGAAGAAAAAAAAACATAATCCTTTTGTGGAAGCTTTCGAATGTGTCGCTGTCACTCTGCCTTCTCAACAAACAGCGCGTGCAGGATGTGTCTCCTAATTGCTGTAATGGAAGACTTCTTGTTGAGGATTTATGAAAGGCGCATACACATTACCTGCAAGCATGTTTGTGTTTTTGTTGCAGCTTTTTTGCTCAAAACCACATTCAACAGCACAGCATGCCATCCATATTCATGCGATATTTGCTGGGAGGCATTTTTGTGTCTCCTAAAAATAGCACGTGGAAGAAAAAGAGACTCACAAAGCCACAATGCTGCGTTGGTACGAGCTTTCTGGAAGGAAGCCGGTAAACAAATGTCTCCTCATTGAACCTTCCGCTCGGTCTGCAGTGTAAACAAGAGTAAATTATTTGCAAGGTCACTTTAAGGTAAAGTTAAGGGCGTCGATACACGGGAAGTGATGAAATAACGCCGAGCTTTGTGCCTCTGAGGACTGACACTTATTTCCATACGACAACGTGGCGTCTTATGAGCTCATAACTCATGTCACGTTGTTGCCGCTTCTATAGGATTGTATAAAGTAAGAGCTGCGGGTGTGTTTAGTGTGTAGCGGTGGCAAATTTATGGATTTCGGTATTGGCTTGTGAATATGTCACTCTGATTTGTATGATTTAGATGGAAGGTTCAGGATTTTATGGAAAATGTCACAGGTGTTTGCTCAGATAGAGGGCTACAGGAGTTACGCGTGGTGCATTAGAGAAAT
>JAUMHR010000040.1:1676140-1688717 GCA_032361145.1 Enteromius fasciolatus
CCATTCATACTATATAGTACCTACTGTTTTAACGGTCGAGTAGTACGTTCGGTTTTAAATGCAGTACCTACTTAAGCAGTATGCGATTTCGGACGCAGCATAACTAACATTAAACGCGCGAATCGTGCCATTTGCGCCGCAGGATGTCTAATCGCGTCTTTGCATTGACTTCACATGTAAATCACTCGCGCTTAACGCTTCATTCGCGTCTGGTGTGAACGCAACATTACACCTCTTGTTGTGTTGACTAGGTTGAGATGAGCACTTCTGTCCATGAATAATCAGTGGATTTGCCATATATTCGCCATCAAATCTTTGAATTTCATTTAAAGGACACAGTGACATGTAGCTAAGCAAGATATCTGTGTGTAGATTTGTTTATTTTTATATTATTGAATATAAAAATATTATTAAATATAAAAATAGAAATTATTCATTCTGAGTGTTTAAAAAGTCTACACACATCCTTGTTTTTAATTAGGTTTATAGTTGTAGAGCTTTGGTCTATAAAGTTTTGAGGTTTGTACATTTTTGAGGTGTTTTTCTTTGAGGTTTTTGAAGTAGGTCTAATTATTTAGTTTGAGGTTTTTAAGGTTTTGGTTTCTGTGGTGCTTGAAGAGTTTTTTTTAGTTACTTTGAGGTTTTTGAGATGCTCATTTTATTCTTTGAAGTTTTTGAAGAAGTGCTTACTTTGTTCTTTAAGGTTTTAAGGTACTTGACTTTTGTTTTCTCAGGTGTTCATTTTGTTTTCTGAGATGTTTGAGATTATTTTAGTTATTTGTTTATTTTATGGCTCAGTTTTGTTTTCTTCTTTTGCTGAGGTATTTGAGGGTTATGAGAGGGTTGTTCTGAATTATTAAAAGGGCATAAACACTCAATATGTAAAACTTATTGTTAGGGGTTTGTCTTTTTAGTTGCTGTTAAAATGCATCGATTAAAAATTGTGTCGATTTCAAGTAAATCAAAGGTGAAATAAATTGTGCATCTTTTGTGTTAGCTAAAGTGTTAAAATAAAGTAACAACTTTTTTTGTTTTGTCAGGATATTATTGGCTAGAATATATGCTTACGTTAGTGGACCAGACCTTATGCTGATAGTCACAAGTCCAGCTGAAACTACAGTAGGTCATGCCACACACTCCAGCTCCGTATACAAGATGACAAACACAAGTTTTCTGCCTTTGTATCAACAAGCTTTCCCTCCATAACTGTCACTTTCCACAGAAATTGCTACTTCACGTTCTCTGGTACATTTACATTTGCAATACTATATGTGTCTGGTCAGGTCTATAGGAGAGGAGCTAGGGAGGGAAAGACAGGGGCGGAGGGCTAGTAATTGAGTCTTTTGTTTTTTCTTCCTTCATGAGTGAGAGTGAGAAGAAGAGAGGACAGAAATAGCTCTGAACAACAGGCCTGTGTTTCTGCCTGATTTGATTACATTCCTGGCAGTGTGTTTTTATGTTTCGCTCTTGAGGGAGCCGCTGGAAGGTTATTGGAGATCAGCAAACCTGCTGCCCCTCCTCCCTCCATCCTCCCGCTGACTGACATTCCCTCTGACAGCGGCCTGACAAGAAGTCTACAGCGTTCAGTTGTAGAAAAGCTTCCTGTGAGGTTAATTGATAATGCCAGCTGCCCGGCCCATATCACAGAATACACTAAATCCCAGTCCAGTCCAGAGACGGGAGGTCTGCTTTACCATCAAACTGTCAGTTTGGGTGGACTTTAATCAGAAAAAGAATAGCACTGCAAACTTTTAACAAGTTGAATAGACTGCTGACTCAGCTTCACTGAGTATACTGTGTTTCAGAGTGAAGGGCGGCACTGTTTTCTCACAAGTTCATGATCCAGTGTTTTCAGCAGCTCGGTTCACAGAAAATCTATAAAACTTTATCTCTGCATGTGCTGTGACTTTAATATATTTGTATTTTGTGCGCTAGGTTAACCTTATTTAGACATTTTGCATAAGTGTTTTTGTGGATAGAGGTCTACAGCGTTTTACCAGTTTTTTACAGAAATAAAACGTTTAAAAGGTTAATCAGTTTTGATTTGCTTTTGAACAAAACTTGAACATTTGAAAGTGAAGAATTTAAGACATAAATATTAGTATTACAGCACACATTGTCATGACATTTAATTTTTATTTCAGATTTTCAGCAGTAATGTGTTTTAATAGTGCTGTCAAATGAAATTACTGTGTATATTTATTGTGTGTGTGTTTGTATATATATATATATATATATATGTGACTTTAACACGTTAATTTAGATACATTAATTACACAATAATAATGCATTAAATTTTTTTAACGCATTTTAATCGCACTTATTTTTGCACCGCGGAACGTCTCTCACTGGATGAGTTTCAGTGGGCTGATTATACTGGAGCACCAACTAGCGTTCAGACAAAAACAAACCACAGTGAACATGGACAAAGAAGCTGATGAGACCGCTTTGGTTGGTCTTGTGGATATGAAATTTGTCGAGCATGGTTGTGTGCAAGCTATGCAACAAGGAATTCGCATATCACCGCAGCACACAGAGCTTTAAGTATCACCTCAATGCTAAACATATAGCAGCTAGCATGGTTCTCAGGTCAAATATTTATATGCAATTAATTTCGATTCATTAATTACAAAGCCTCTAATTAATTTGATAAAAAAAATTTAATCGAGTCCCGGCCCTAATATATATAATACATGCATAAACATACAAATATAATATATAAACTTAACACATTTATCTTAAATAAATATGTACGTGTGTATGTGTTCATGTATATGTATATGTGTGCAGTCATATATACATAATAAATGTACACAGATATATTAATTAATTAAATTTTAATTTTTATAATGCTTTTCAATTTTTATAGTTAAAATTACTGCTAATAATAAAGCTAAAAGTAGGTTTGGGCCCACTTTAAAATTCAGTTACAAAGTTACATGTTTATCATATTGCTGTTCAAATCACAAAATATAAAAACTAAAGATTAGCCTAAAATATAAAATCGGTCCTAAAAAAAAAATACAGTTCTAAATCTAAATAAATACAAAATACAGTAATCAAATAATATTACGTTAGAGAGCTGTAAACATGCAGCATAGTCTAGATTTGGATATATTTGTTGTCCTATGAGCAGGAGCGATCAGATGCAATCCCACAATTCTCTTTTGTATTCACAGACAGTTTTGAAACCGGTCACCTACCACAGCGTCTGCTAGATAAGACTCACCACTGTGCAAAAACACCTTTATTTGGCTAATGGTGGGTGTTAATTTGCCACCCTGCTGTTATGTAATTCACAAAAATGAGCACATTTGTATTACCATACACTTTGTCAAGAATTAACAGCAGTTAAGCAGTGATTGTTATTGATTAAGTAAATAGCGCAAATAAACGCTACCGTAATGTTAGCTTAATGGTTAGCCGTAGAGTCAGAAGTGTACCATTAAACCCTAGAGAGCAGTTTGAGTACTGAATCCAGGCTGCTGGGGAGCTGAAGTGTATTTTTTGGAGTTAGTGGGACTCTGTGAGGCGTGGTTAAGCACTATACACACACACACACACACACACACACCGTGGCCATGACAACCTTAGTGGGTGGGTGTATGAGTATATGCAGCTGTTAGGGTGGAGATGAGATGTTCTCTTCCTCTCTCACATTCGTTTCCTAGGTCTCATTTCTTTCTCTGGAATAGATAAGGAGGGATTCTGAATGTATTATGTATTCTTAGTCTTAATGAATCCTCTCATGGGCTCTCGCTCCGTCTTCTCACAGTTGATGTATATTTAAGAAAAATTGTACGTTTATATATTAATTTAAGTTTTTACATGATATAATTTGTATGAATTTATATGAATATATAGCCTACATGTAAATACATGCAAATAATTTCTAAATATATGCTGCATGTGTGTCTTCATATATATATATATATATTGTCACAAATGAGAACGTGAAGCGTGCAAGTTCAAATGCAAAAAGGGTTTATTGGGCTCAGACTTGCAATGAAGCACCATGACAACTGACAAGCGGGGCGGAGACATGAGTTCATTGATAAGAGTCCATAGGTGAAAACAGACACAAACACATACACAGTTCGTGGAGAACTGCCATCCAGAGCAGTGCTGGCACATCCAGCTGATCGTTACATATATATACATAATAAATAAACGCAGTACACACACGTCGTTATGTTTTCCATCTATGGTTCCCTTGTTTAGTGATATGTGGACTTTTATTATGAACGTTTGTCTCCAACTGCACCCTGCTTCCGTTGTGTTCGTGTCTTTTTAGTTTCCTTGGCATTAATTAGCTCCGCCCCTCGTTAACCCTCTTGTCTTGCCTTAAAAAGTGTTCATGTTTGTAAGTCTAATTGCTGCATATTGAGTGTGTTCCTTGTACTAAGCATTTCCCCTTTGTGTTTATTGTCTGCCTGATTTCTAGTGTACCGACCCTTGCCTTGGACTTTTGTTCTGGTTTTGCCCCATTTGGACTATTGTTCGCCAATCAGCTGACCTTCGCTTTCGCTCTGGACCATTATTGTGTTTTGTCTCTGTTGTTCCCGTTTGCTGTTTTCTCGACCCCGCCTGTCTGGTCATGTCTCTCAATAAACCCCTGCACTTGGATCCGCACGTCTCCGTCTCTTTCAACACACACGTATACTATGTAAAAAATAGTAAAGTAATGGTAAGAATCATGTCTCTGCAGACACTTTTAGCTACAGTAGATCACAAGGAAACACCTTCGGACTAAATTACACAGAAACCTCTGAAGATGAGATCAGCTCTGGAAAGGGTTGATCTCAGTGTTGTTGTGTGTTTGGAAGTGCTGGAGGCCAGAGTGACACTGAAAACACATGAGATTGTTAACACATTGATTAGTTTGTGAGATCCAATGAGCTTCAAAGAGGCCAAATTGCCATATGGTTGAGGGTGAATTTCAATGGGGATTGGAAAATGAGAGAGAGAGGGAGCTGGTGGTGGATGTTCTACATTGTGGGGTATTTTTAGCGTCTGAAGAGCCTCTTTTTCGCTTTTTCCCAGAGACAAGGATTCATCATTTCTGTCATCTAGCATAGCACTAGTGTAGTGCTTATAAAGCTGAATAAAAATGGAACCTGCTCAACTCAGAGCAGATGTAATAAAGGTATTTTATTACAGCAATGCCATCAGCATCCTCTAATCATCCTTTCACCCTTTCACCCTTTGTTGTTTAAGCTTTAACTTAGCACTTTTAGCCTATGGTTATTAATTTATAAAAGTTCATCCAGTCTGGTTTGGTTGACTTCAAAGCAACAGGGTTTAACTTGGTGGACAATCTTCCCTTTGGTCTAGAGTAGTCAACATTTAAAGTGGATCATGAAAGTGAAACGGCTGAAGGTCTGGAATTCATAGCCGCTTTCTTTGGTCAAGGCCCGTCCATAAGTCTGTTTGACCGACATGTCAAACAACCAATCACAGTTCTTTTCGTTCAGCATCACATTTCGGTGCATGGAAATGTCCCCACAACAACAGACTGGCGTGCAACAAGTCAGTCAGCATAGAAGATCCAGATGAGACGCTCGCGGTAAACATCTGTTTGAAGCATATCTCTCCACTTTTTAACACCCACAAGCAATTCTGGAGAACCGAACACAATACTGAATCGTCCAGCTGCGATGTCAGCGTCTGTTGTTTCATGCTTGCCCGCAAACACGGCTGATATCCCCTTCTCAGTTGAGTACTTCACTTGATCTTCCATAATAGATAGGAGGAGACGCACAACTTGTAAAATTGGATCACATACTTTTGAGAATCCAACGTTTAACTGATCTTAATAAATGCTTATTGTCACTCATATAAACACGTAAAGACACGTGTAAAGTTTTTTAAACATGTCACTCGTGCCCCCCTGAAATCCGATAAAATTCAACCAATCACTTGATGACTTCGACATTCCTGAAGGGTTTCCAGTTAAGTGTACCATATGCATCAGACGGTTAGCATCTGACATCTGAGTCTGAGACTAGGGGAACGGTGCCTTGCTCACGGGTCTCACCTCAGTCGTGGTATTGAAGGTGGAGAGAGTGCTTGGAATTCACTCCCACTCCCGGACATGGGATTCGAACCTGCTACCTTTGGGTTACAAGTCCAACTCCCTATCAATTAGGCCACTACTGCCCCTAATCATAAATGTTCTTCAAAGTTGTCCTAAGACAAGAATGGGTGTTTTGGTTTTAGGACAACTTTGATGAAAGGTTTGTTCTGGTGTTACCAGCTTGGATGAGCTGATCATTACCGGAAACTAACTGGTGAAGCTTGAATGCCAAGAAGTCTTGCTGGTTAACATAGTCCTCATGGCGATACCAGCATCTAAAGCTCTGCTATTGTTTTAGCAAGTTTGGGCTACCTGGTTAGGACAAATAGACTGCTTTGTCTAATGTGATGGGAAAGCATGTTATTTTATCGTCTCAGGCTTGATGTCTAGTGTTTCCAGTCAAGTTGTAAAATTATCCAAAACAGTGTGGCAACTTAGCAAGAATCCTATCTTGCATCCATTTCATGTGCTGCATCCACAATATTGGCCACCTCCTTCTCAGTCATGTCCGCCGACTTCTACCGAAACACAGTTGACCCAATTATCACACAGTTGTGTCAGTTGTTTTATCAGAAGACTGAAAAATCCGCTCAGGATCCCAGTGCACTCTGATTTAACTATGAAGCCAACGTCTTGAGCAGATTTGACAATTATCTGTGTCTCCAGGTCAATGTGCCGTTGTCATTTGCATTCAGAATTAGAGCAGGGATTTTCCACACTCTCTACATTGATGTATGTCCTTTCCATACTAATCACAAACTTCAATTCGAAACAAGTCATTTTTTGTTCCAAAACCCTGTCTGAATGATTAAACAATCCATTGCATCATGTTTGGGATCATCAGGCTTTGTCGCTCTGTCCTGGTTTAGCTGGAGCATGTATTAATTTGCTACATCAGTGAAAGTCCTTAAGGACTTGTCTGTGTCCCTCCTCGATGTGTCTCAGTGCCATAGGAAGGGGCCAGATGTACTACAATACCCTGATTAACCTTCGCCTTTTACTACTGAAAGACTAGCATTACTAGATAAGCAATCTGGCTTTTTAGTAATGATAAATAATATACAAGTTTGATGTGGACTCTTATCAACCCTATCCCACACTAACCCTAACCTAATTCTCAATCTACAATTTAATTTAGGTGAAGGTTGGACGGAAATGGTAGGTTGATGAGAATGTGAATTGCTAGTCATTTTGAAGAAAAAAAGGATGCCCGGCCTTTATGTGTATATTTTTTATTGCAGTGTAACACTAAAGACCCAAAACAAAATACCCCCAATTAATCTAAAACAAGTGCAGTTTGTAAATCTGCTTACCCCACAAAATGTAAATCAATTTGCTTTCGGCATAAGTTAAAAACTGCAAAAGTTGTAGTGTCTGTGGTAATAAAACTCAGGCACCACAATTGTCTAAAATGGTTGTCAATGTCCTGCTGCTGATCCCACAGTAAAGTCGATTGATGAACCTCATCCAAATGGCAGTTGTTTGGAGAGTTGTCCATCACCGTGAAACCTTGGGGCGATGCTGTTAATAAATCTGGTTGAGTGGCATTCATATGACGACAGCCTGTAATTACTTGCAGCATATTGGTCCTGAACCAGCAATGTCCTATTTGGGTAAATGAGGTAAAATGAGGTACACATTGTTCCTTTAGGGGTACATCAGCTGGTCACTGAGGCAGTACACTCAAAGTGACACCTTTGTAACTTCACATTTAGAAAAATTCCAAAAATTGTACCTTAGGCTACAAGAGCTTGTCACTGAGCTTGTGTAGAACTGTTTTGGACCCTACTCTAAAGTAGGAGCTAATTTTGTTGTCCCAAATGCAGTTCTTAGAACTAAATATATTCCTAGTTCCTGTGGTGCAAACAAATCAAAGGCGGGAACGTATACCGAAAAATTTAGAAACTATAGGACCTTTAGTTTCAGAACTAAAACTACAGTACTACTATTACTCGGGCGATTTTGCGCGAACAATTTCCCAGTACCGTTTAAAGAGTTGCATTCACACCAACAGTGGGTACTAAGAAGTCACGTAAGCTGGTCGTCAGCAACACCATTTGCACGCACTGTTCAACAAGGGAAAACAAAGCAGAACACTGTAGATAAAGTCTTCAAGTAAATGCCGTTTATAAAAGAAATAAGTTGATTTTCACGGTATACGGTATCAAACTATCATTATTATTATAAGCTGTTTTCCAATTCCTGCAAAGCAGAGTACTGTATGCATCTGGTACACCCGGTCTCATATTTCTGCTCTCAAAATTTCATTCTTAATGCATACAAGACATGCATATGCAAGACTATTTGCCGTTCCTGCAGCGACCCATAATGCAGGGATCGAAATGAAGCAATGGCAATGATTCTGGCGTACAGGATAAATCAGACACGGCTCTTTACAGCTCCTGTATTTATGAAGGTTGATTAATGTGCATACGAAAAGGCAAGCTGTTTTTAAAGCCATCTGATTTATGGTTTTTCAATTACTCCCAGTTTGATGACTCTGAGATTGTTAATATGGATGTCATCATTTGCAGTGGGGTTGTGGGTGGTTGTGGATCTAAACACCGTTAACATCAGTAATAGCTTGCCATAAGAACAGTAAACAGCTGCTGTGACATACTAGAGAGCTTTTGATTGGTTGCCAAGGTTTGCAGTTGCTAGGGTTCTAGATTGTTGCAAACATGGGAGTTACTAAGTGGCTACTAGAGAGTTACTGAGCTGTTCTGGGTCGTTGCTAGAGTGTTTTTGTTAGGTAGTTACTAAGGTGTGCTTGGTGGTTGCTGGGCAGTTTGCTATTGGGATGCTAGCTAAGCTAAGTTGGCAGGGCATTCTGGGTAGTAGTTATGGTGTTGCTAGGCAGTTATTTGGATTTTGTGGGAGGTTACAAAGGTGTTTCTAGGTAGTTGCTAGGTGGTTGCTTTCTTGCCTAGTTCTAAATAACCCAGCCTCAAGGTTTTTATGAAATAGCAGTATATGGTATGTTGAGCCATGATGCTCATGTGGCTGGCATGAGTTTGAGTATGGCTTACAGCAGTTCCCAGTCTTTTTTCCTGTCATTTCTTTCCAATTAATATCAATAAAATTGGGGGAAAGGCTATATGAATCACTAGCATGTCCTAATATGGCTTGATGTGACAAGCACATGCTTTACATGTGAATGAACCAAGGCAGCAGATGAAAAAACAAGCGAGGAAAGAGCAGGAAATTACAGGGATAGTCCAGTAATGAGCCGCTTGGTTCGGTTTCTTCAGATGGTCATGGTGATCTGAATGTTGTGAAGTTAGAGAGTGCTGTCTAAATGCTGAATGGGATTCATGCAAATTCAAGGCCACGTTCCCCTGTGATGCATGATTGGTTTCTAAATGAAGAATTGGATCATCATTTACTCACCTACATGTAATTTCAAACCTATATGACTTGCTTTCTGCAGTTCAACACAGAAAAAAGATATTTTGAAGTTTGAGCTTATTACTTTGTTTTACCGTAGTAGGGTCCACATTAACTTCTGTTGAACAAAAATAAACTCGTTCGAATGTTTGGAATCAGTACGATTTTTTTTATGTTTTTAAAGAAGTCTCTTATGATCATTGATGCTGTATTTATTTAATCAAAAATTCAGAAACTGTAATATTGTGAACTATTATTTAAAATACAGGTTTTCTGTTCTTATGTTCTTTAAAATATAATTTATTCCCATAAAGCATCATTACTAATTTAAATCAATCTAATATGCTAAACAATTATCAGTGTTGGAAACAGTTCAGTTGTTTTATTTTATTTTATTTATTTATTTATTTTTTTAATGTAAATTTAATTAAATTTAATTTAATTACAAAATTAAGTCCTAATAATGTATTAGTTTCTTAAAAAAATAAAATAAAATACTGACTCTAAAGTTTTGAAGATTAGTATATATTGTTACAAAAGAATTTGTTTGAGAAGTTTGTTTGTTTATTACTTTTATTCATCAAAGAATCCTGAAAAAGTTATCACCGGCTCTAAAAAAAAAAAAAAAAGAACTTTGATAATAAATTATGTTTATAAACAAATTTTGGGAGAAGCACATACAAATTATTAACCATGACTGACACTCGGAGTAATGATTTTGAAAAATTGCAGCTTTGCACATTATGTATATTAAAATAGAAAACTTATTTTAATTTGCAATATATTTCACAAATTTTTTTTCTTATCAAATAGATACGGCCTTAATGAACATAAAAAAATAACATTTAAAAACCTTTGAATAGCAGTGCATTTATTTGTTTATTTTTTTACCTTTTTTATAAGATCTTTTTGGGTGAACACTTCCTTAAAGTTATTTATTTACATCCGTAAAGATTTCCTCATTCCAAGCTCAGATCATCATGTCCAGTTTCACGTTCAGATTCTCTTGTGATCTGTGGAAACTCATGGGTTGAAAGCAGCATAATGTCTAGTGCATACCAGAGCAGCTAGGTAAAGCGTATGATCTCTGTGATATGGAGGTCTTGTGTTTGTGTCTGTTTGAGAGGGAGCATTCTGTAGATCTCCCTCATCTCTTTCCATATCTCCATCTCCCTTAAAATATCCTGTTTGTCTTTCCGAGCTTAAGTTCGTTCAGGCCATGCCCAAATAGAGGGAGTGTTTTCATTCGACGAAAAAATTATATAGAAGAACGAGACCCATGATCATCCCTCCATTTATTCGACCTTTGTCAATATTACCTTTTGATATCGCCCTTCCTTTGTTGCGGTGCCAATGTTTATAATAAAAGTAAGTCTCACAAAGATAGGCCTTGTTTAACGCAACTGTCCCGGGCCTCTCATTGCTAGCAGCTGGCCGGCGATGTTTACAAATCACAGCTGGAGGTTCTTGGGTCCGTCTTCCAAAGCCGTTCTGAATTCTTGCTCCGGTTCCGAGCGCAAACGCTTCCAGATTGTTGCTATACGGGGCCTGACTCTCATACCACCCGGGGCATGAGAAAATGGTTTTGGGAGAGCACATAGACACACATTCGCACACACTGTGATCGTTAGCAAAGATTCAGAAGTTTGTGACTCACTGCATTTAGATGTTCGGAGAGGGAAGGTTATTTGGACATCTGGCGAAACATCTATTAAACACATTAAGGAAACCCATAAGAATAAAAAAAAAACAGTGGTATTAACTGTCAGTTGTGTGTAAACAGTAAACAGAACGCTCATAGCAACACACACTGAATAGTTTAGATTTAACAGAAGACAAATTTGTACAAGCTGACACCGCCAACCAATTCTAGATGAACCGTAGCCATAGACGTCATACGCTTGGACCGACCATGTTGTACACATTTTGTACACAAAAATGGCAAGACCTGATTGATTTTGCTAGACATAATCTGGCTTTTAGCAAGTGCAATCTGATTTACTGTCTTTGTAATTTCCTGGAGTTGAGCTGTGTAGGTTTATGACAGTATGCTGGGGGGGTTCTGCTGAGTCAGTAAGCACTTCTAAATAGGGTTGGGTCGATAGACGATGCAATCATCCATCGCCGATGGCCGATAGACATCACAATGCTGAGCTGGCATCGCGATCCTCCGCCGCAGCAGCAGCAACCAGCTCGCAAAAAACACTCTTAATCTATGGCGGCAAATCTATGGCATTAATAAGCGAGCACACCACTGATGCTGGCGAGCGTGGTAAATCATTTCCTCGAGAGGAAAACAGATGTACATGCGCAGAAACGGGGCCGCAAGATCATATCAAACCCTCGCTCACGATTGATGCGTCATCCGCACGCAATTCAAGCACTCTCGCGCGATCAGTCCTGCGCTCATTCCTCTATCATCTGCTTGCGCAAACACTGTTTTGTGAGTCGTGGGGCGGGGCTTGGTATTTTAGTTACAACTAACCCCCGGCCCCACCCACCGCCTACGACGACTATGCTATCGTCCATGGCGATGTTTCACATTAGACATCGTACAGTGCCAAATTGGTCGACATTGCCTAACCCTACTTCTAAACAACGCTTGTTTTTGTAAAATAGTATAACTGTACAAAAGGTTAAATCATACATGCACATTTTAATGTTAAGAAATCTGTTATTGTAAACTAACAATAAACAACACATATTTGGAGCAGTTTGGACCATCTTGAAGATTTGATTGACTGGGATGGATAATGTCATTATTGCAGTGTTTTATTTTATTTGTTGATTTTATTTGGACTAGTTTAACAATATATGTTGTGTTAATAAAATGTTATTATTAGTGCTGTCAAACGAATAATCGTGATTAATTGCATCCAAAAAAAAAAAATTGTTTACATAATGTGTGTGTGTATATATATATATATATATATATGAAGAAACACACATACAGGATCTTGAAAATATTTACATGTTTATACATTTACATATTTATAATATTATATATTTAATATATAAACGTAGCATATTTCGCTTAAATATATACACTATATTACCAAAAGTATTCGCTCACCTGCCTTTACTCATTCTATGAACTGAAGTGCCATCCCATTC
>JAUMHR010000040.1:1746519-1764053 GCA_032361145.1 Enteromius fasciolatus
CTAATTTCATTGGCTGACGCTGCTATGACCATGGCGTCAGTGCCAAACTTCAGCCACGCCCTCCGTCAAGCGTTGACACTGATGCCCCGTGTGAGTGCACCGTTATTGTCAAACAAACATTACACCTCTGCCGTAGACCAAAGCGACCCTTTCCCCGCTATGTCTGTTTTGGAGCCAGCTAAACGTATCGCACCCGGGCACGTTTCGGAGCACTCACACTAGTCAAACGAACCGCGCTTTGGTGGTCAAACGCACTCGGGCATGGTTCAAACTGCCTAGTGTGAGTACACCCTAACTGAGAGTCTCACGTAGAATCCACTGATCTTAATAAATGCTTATTGTCACTCATGTAAACACAACAGTTTTTTTTTCCACAATCACACGTCTGTGCTTTGTTTTCCGGTGGACCGAAAATAAATGCGACACTCGCGTCTCCCGGAAATCCGATAAAATTCAACCAATTATTTGATGACTTCGACATTCCTGAAGGGTTTTCAGTTAAGCGTACCATATGCATCAGACGTTTAGCCAATGTTCCGTTGGCGTGACGTCTGTGGCTGAGACTATTTAACTGACGACTGCTGTACGCGGTAGACCAAATCGAAATCGCTTACTTACCTACTATATAGTAACAATATGCGAGGGAAGTAGTATGTCCGAATTCATAGCATTCGAAATTCAGTAGGCGAGAAGTACCCGGATTACCTACTGCTTCCGCCCGAATTTTCTGTAGTACGCATACCATGGACACTTTCCTATCCCATAAGGCTCCGGGAGAGGAGGCGTCATATTCGAAAAATGGCGGAATGGATGTCTATTTATTTAAAAGTAAATTCTGCATGAACTATCTAAAAAAATATTAAACTCTGTAAAAGTGAAACAAGGAATGTGGTGTATAATTGTGTTAAATGTATGATGTGTATGTGTATAAATGTATGATGAAAATCAAGCAATTTCGCCAAGCAAATATAAAGAAATAGGTTGCAGCAGTTTTTATTTCGACTGAACTTGAGAAATCCGCGATGGGACTGAGCGCTAATAGCTTCAGGGATTCCTTATAGTACAAAATCGCTGTCAGTCAAAAGGAGATGCAATCTTTCGCCAGACCCCCCAATCATCGCTAAGAAGCTCGGCGTCCAGGCCCGCCCACTCCTCATTTGCTCCTCATTCACCCCCAGAGACGCTGAGCGTTCGTGGGCGGGACATAATCGCAGCGTTTATCCAATGACCGTCTAGATTCAAAGCACTGAAAAAAAAACGCTCAAAGCACCCCCATTGAAGTCCATGGATGCTGGGCTTCAACGGGGAAATGCACTGTGACGCTACGGGAATGTATGAAAATCAAGTCAGCCGACCTGATATATGTAACTGATTCTGAACGAACTCGTCTTTGAGATGAACGTTTTCTAACGCATTTTTAGTCAATAAAAAATTAATACAATAGTACATAAATTGACCATTAATTTTGTGACATTATAGGGGAAGCTATAACATACTACCCACATTCATACTATATAGAACGTACTTTTAACGGTTGGGTAGTACGTTCAATTTTAAATGTAGTACCTACTTAAGCAGTATGCGATTTCGGACGCAGCATGAATCTTAGAACTGCTTCGAACAAATCATTTGAGAATCGCTGGAAAATGAGATTTTATTAAACACATATGGTGAGAAAAACAAAAAGGTTTTCTCACCTTGCATGCATGGAAGGCTCCCAAAACAATATTAGGAGGTATATTAATGTCATAATATAAAATTGAAAATACATGACGGTGAGTAAATAAATGACTTTAATGAATTAAAATTTTCGGGGGGGAGATTACTACAAAAGCTTCAGATTTTCCTGAGGGCTTTTTTCAGACAATGTACTCAATTTTCTCTTTTTCTTCTACTCAGGTTGTGGCACAAATTGACAAGTTAACATCAGATATCGACCTCGACTCAGATGATGACCTGACACTAGTGTGCTGCAGTGAGGACTGTGGTGACCTCTTGCAAAATGAGACATTATCCGACAACCACTTACTGCACAAGCCTCTGCAAGACATGGTCCGAAACCCAACCACAGCCAAGAAACAAGAATTAGAGCTCTACCGCAGGAGCTGTGGAGACTTGCCTGCCCTCAATGGACCATTAAAGGCCTCAAACAGCCCTAAAGCCTCCTGGCTCTTCGGGTCTGGAGGGCGGCTCCATTACTACGACAAGACGCTCTATCACGCGTTGTGCTGTGACGATGACGATTACGACGAAGATAGAAGTGGAATGAGATCATCAAGGCTGTCATCCACCGATTCTGTGTTTTCATCTTCACCTCCGAGGTTTCTGACGCCCACATGTAACCGTAAAACTTACTCCAGCCCGGACTCCAAGAAAAGAGCTCTCCGTAGCTGCAGTACGCAAACTGTTTCCGATAAAAGCACACAAACTCACTTCCCATACATTCCAGCTAAGCAAAGAGCTCCAAGTGACTACAAGAACTGAAACTTTCCGCAGACGTCCCAAAGTGAAACATCTGTCATTAATTTTTCACCCTCATGCTGCTCCGAAACCATATAGCGTTCCTTCTTTTGTGCAATGCAGGAGGTGATTTTTTTCTCTCTCGATAATAGAAGTGAAAAAGAATTGGGTATGTGAAGCTGCAAAATGACAAAAAGAAAAACAACATAAAATAGTCTATATAACTTATATTTAACATATACTGAATGTACTACTGGTCAAAAGGTATAGGAATAATTAAGAGTGTTTAATGTTTCTGAATGAAGTTTCTTCTGGGTTGGTGTTGCTCAGATTGTAGAGAGGCAGTATAAGATGAGATGTGATTATCGTGGGTTCGAACCCGAGAACACGTTTTCACAAAACCCTATAAATCAGGATTTTGCACACTATTTGTAACGGGTAGGTTTAGGAGTGGGTTTGTGTGGTCATTTGTACAAATTAAACCAAGTAAAATATGTTTTAATCACTGTGAGATCAGTGTAACGACAGACGCAATATGACATTGTCGTTATTTTTACGCCACCTAGAGGGCGCTTAAATTTAAAACGTAAATATAGGTCGTAATAAGGTACTTGCAGAAACGACTTATAGAGTCGTTTTTGTTGGAGGACAGGCTGCAGTTATTGGTTATCACTTCTGCTCAAGTATTAATAATTGTACAGTTGCACAGCTTATTATTTTTGTGGGAACGGATTTTTTTTTATCACTGATGATAATAATAAGGTGTTTTATTTGAGCAGCAAATCAGCATATTAGAATGATTTCTGAAGGATCATGTAACTTTAGCAATGTTGCTAATTTGTAGCTTTGCATCACAGGAATAAATTACATTTTAAATTATATTCATATAGAAAGTTATTTTAAATTACAGTATTACTGTTTTTACTGTATTTTTCAGTATCTGAATGCAGCTACATAGTTATTTCAAACTTTTGAGCAGTAGTGTATTTGTTAGCTCTGAGATGCAAAAGTTAATTGTTATTCTCCAAAAGTCCTTGATGCATTCATAAAATAGTGAGCGTCTCTCTGAGAAGTCATTGCTTTTGTTGGATCTTTTTGATATTTTAACAATACTTTCATGATGCTATTATGTCATTTTTAAAACTTAAATCATGGAAAAGATCCCCTTTTTTGTTCCACTGAAGAATGAAAGTCGGTGAAATGACATTAGGGTTTGTAAATGAACAGAATTCTCATTTTGAAGTGAAGCAATCGTTTAAATCAGTTTGAAATGATTTTGAACCGCACCATCCGTATTTAAGAAGTGTTTAGGTCGATACTTACGATAATGAATTACCATCACGGAAAAACCTTTGTTCTCATGGAGTTTCCAAAGAACAATTTAACCATTGTTTGGATTAATTATGAGGGATTATGCCAATATCGAAACAATCATGTATCTCAGCACAACATTAAAACCAGTCCAAAGCCCCCTGAAGAGTGAGAATTGGTTTCGGTCACACCCACACTGTGCAGTAAATAGACACTGTTAAATTAAGTGAGTGGTATGCTTCCCCAAAGAATTACTAGAATATAAATAATGTGCTTTATATTAGGCTGTTATTTTGGAAAAAAAAAACAAGTAAATTATGAATAAAACGATGACTACAACTTTCTGGCAGACGCTTCATTTCGAATCATCTAGCTCTCACCAGGACGTTAATTAGTAAAACTGTTTTTCCTGTGATATATGCACAGATTTTTCATAGTAACCATGACTGTGATAATAAAACTGCTGCATTAGCCATTATCACTGATATAGATGTGAAAAAAAAAAACTTTTTACAGAAGATCTATTTATTAGCTGCGGTTGCTAAAGCTCATATTTGCATATAAGGCTCATATAGGATCATTAGTGCCATAATTAGGGTTAATGATTTGAACAATCCCCTAACTGTGTTACATTTTGCTGTGCGGCTCATACTGCAAGGTCTGCACTACAAACATGAATGATGCCCCAAATACTGTGGCTTATTAAGAAGAAGTGAGTTATTACTTCTCTACGGGGACTGCAAAAATATCTGTAGACTTCTTTTATCTAGTTGTCAAATAAACATGGAAGTGAGCTCTTTAGATTTGGGTGAGCAAAAAAACTTTTAAAAGCTGTCCAGAAGAAGACAAGCTAAAAACCATGGAATAACCAAAAAACAACATCCAGGCAACCACCGCTCACACTTTCTTTTGAAGATATATAAATCTGATTAAGTTTTTACATCTGTAAAGACCTCCTTTTGTGTTCTTCTTACATAACATTTTCAAAAGATAAATGATGACAGAATTTTATTTTGGGGTGTACCGTCCCTTTAAGAAGTAGTTAATAAGAATGAAATGCCTAGGAGTGTCTGAAATCATAAGTGCCGCAGTACAGCAGGTCAGACGGAGGAAATTAATTAAGAGGCAAGATTCACTGTCCATAGTGTCAAACACATTAGCCGTGCCATATCTGAACTTTGACATTGTGGGCTCATTCTTTCAAAAGACCTCACAAGGCCGTGCTCTGAGTTCATCTGTCAGTGTGAGTGAGGTAATTTAATTGGAGTCTAAATCATAAAGCTTTACCTCAGGCCCATTTCAACTGGAGATGGCTGTTATGCAATCATCTATAATAAAAAGCCAATCATTGAAACAGCCTTCCAGGGACACTGTGCAGTTCTTTTTATGGAATACCTTTTAATCCTCAATACAAGTAGAGACCAATTATAACTAAGGCAAACACAAGGTTGAAGATTAAAGTCTTAAAGAAATAGTGCACTCAAAAAGGAAATTTCTGTCATCTACCACTGCGCAAAAAATATATAAATAAATAAATGCAAAAAAAGCATGTTTTTTTTAAGCAAGTTTTCTATTAATATATATAGATTTCATTGTTTATTTATTTATTTTTATTAACTAATATATACGATTTTAGTACTTTCAAACTAAAATGAGAAATGTTACCTTGGCAATTAGCTTAGATAAATGCATTTAAATAAATTTTATTTCTCTTTTATATTTTATGTTAAGTAATTTTTTATGGTTTTAGGTTTAGCTAATAACAAGTCCTCTAGTTTACACCATTTAGTGTCATTTTTGAGTCAGATCAGACAGAAATAGCAGCTGCACAGTGTCACAGTGCTGCATACTGCTTACAGAGCCTTTTGTTTTACACCAAAATACATTTTATAACCAGCCTCCTGTTCATGCTGTTCTTGTCAGATTTCCTTCCACTAGGGGATCCTTTCTCCTGATACTGGATTATTGCAGTTGCTATTAAAATGGTTACAACTACTGATTATATGTGGTAGACTGTGGAAGGTGGTTCCAAGGCAAGCACTAGCCTGTCTGCAATGTGGTTCTGTGCCATGGAGCTGTATTAGGACAGTTGTTTCTGAATACATGCTGCTGTATAAATGTCTTTACACTTATATTAACCTTGCCCTGAGCTCAGTAGTTCAGGCCTGTTGTGGGATAAATCATAGTGAACAGTTAAAGTAATAGTTGGCTCAAAAGCAAAATTCATTCATTCTACATTGTTGAACCTTTTTTTTTTTTTTACTTTTTTTTGTACTTTTAAAATTTTCATCAAAATGCTAAATATGGCCAATTAGCTTTGCTTTAGTAATGTCATTGTGTATTTTCATTTATGACAAAAGTTTACATCATTAATGACACTATCACGCAAAAACATCACAACATTAGTTTCAGATTTAAACTCAGATTTAAAGCATAATTGTAAGATATACACTCCAAATTGTGAGAAAAAAACTGTAATTGTGAGATTTAAACTCACAATTGTGAGAAAAGTCCAAATTGACTATTACAAGATGGACAAGATGCCGGATAGCAACAGTACTGCTTGTCGATCTGCTCCCTGCGAACAGTCAACTGTGAGACATAAACCCAGTTACGGAACAAAATGTCTGAATTGTGAGATACAAACTCACATTTGTGGGAAAAAAATCAGTACTGTGAGACATAAAATCATAATTGTTAGAAAAATGTCTGAATTTTGTGAGGAAAAAAGTATAAATTCTGTGAGAATAAACTCACAATTGCGTGAAAACAATAAGAATTGTGAGATAACGCAGTTTTTCGAAAAAAATGTAATTGCGAGATGTGAACTTACAACTGAGCGGAAACATACTGTGATATATAAACTCATAATTGCTAGGAAAAAAATAAGAATTGTATAAAAAGATATGAAAGATATAAATTTGCAATTGCAAGAAAAAAGTCAGAAATAAGAATTGTGAGATATAAATTCGTAAAAGTCTGAATTTTGAAATACAAACTCGCAATTGCGAGAAAAAAGTCTAAATTGTGAGATATAAACTCGTAATTGTGAGAAAAAAGTTTGAATTCTGATATATAAATTCTTAATTGTGAGAAAACAATAAGAATTTGGATAAAAATTCGTAATTGTGTGAAAACAATAAGAATTGTGGAATATAAATTCGTAAAAGTCTTGAATTTTGAGATATAAACTTGCAATTGCGAGAGAAAAGTCTAAATTGTGAGATATAAACTCGTAATTGTGAGAAAAAAGTTTGAATTCTGTTATATAAATTCGTAATTGGGAGAAAACAATAAGAATTTGGATAAAAATTCGTAATTGTGAGAAAACAATAAGAATTGGGAGATATAAATTCGCAACTGCGAGAAAAAAGTCGTAATTCGTAACTCGTAATTACGAAAAAACTATTAAAATGTGAGACATAAATTCACAATTTTGAAAAAAAGTCTGAATTGTGAGATATAAACACGTAACTACGAAAAAACTATTGAAATGTGAGACATAAATTCACAATTTTGAAAAAAAGTCTGAATTGTGAGATATGAACTCGTAATTGTAAGAAAACATTAAGAATTGTGAGATATAAACTGGCAATTGCAAAAAAAAAGTCTGAATTGTGAGATAAAAAGTTGTAATTGTGAGAAAAAAGTTTGAATTCTAAGATATAAACTCACAATTGCGAGAAAAGTCTGAATTGTGAGATAAAAAAATTAAAATAAATAAATAAATTACATGTTTTATTGATTTTTTTTGTCCCATAGCAGAGACTAGCTTTCATAGTTTATTTAGTACAAGAACTTGAGCTATCAAACGTAATGTACCATGCCATAAAGCTAAACTGGTCGTATAGAAATGCACTAAACAGAAACTTTCCTTCCTCTTTCCTATAAAGGCTGTTAATAATGATAATTGTGGCATCATTGGGCAAGGCCCTTATGATATTAAGCTTGCTTATGAGAATAATGATTGCATTAGTTGTATCCCAGTCACTAATCTTTTCATGCACATGGGGCCAAACTGGGACAAAAGTTTTAATGGGGTCGCTTGTAATCAAACCCATTAGCTTCTCACTCATTCATTGAGTTTCCTGATTGACACATAATGTTCATTTATTCCATATATAACGATCCCTTAATGTGGGTTTCCAGGCTCTTCAGAATGCTTATATTCAATTCTCATCAGACCTCTGCAGACAAGGTCTTGAGCCTAATTAATCAAATTAAATAATCCATTCCTCAGCCTCTCCATTAATCAAGCTGTGATGTGAATGCAAAGTGACCTTACTGGAACAGACTCCATCAAGCATCATGTCGCAAACACACTGCCCGATACGCTCATGGACTCTCTCACACTTTCCTTACAGTAAGTGCTGTGACAGAGAAAAGGGCTCGTTTCAAGGATGGCAGCATTGAGAGCAACAGCTGTATGAGACGTTCTATTAACTCTTGTGCATCTCCGACATAACAAAATATGCAATCATAAATCTGAAATTCGCATATTTACATTAACACAATTTACATTTACATATTTACACACACGCGACTTATTTCAAAAACATTAAATTATATGGTAATTATTCCAATTAATTAAAATTCTCAGAATATAGTCAATTTTCTTTTTTTTCTGAGAAATCTTTAAAGAAATATAGTTAAGATAGTGTTCATAAGAAATAACTGACAACTCCATTAGGTTGCCAAATATGCAATAGCAACTTTTAATTTATTATATATATCTCTTTTCTTTCTTTCTACATCTATACAGATTTTATTTATTTTTATTTATTTTATTTTAGTTTGTTTTATGTTAAACTGAAATATTTCTTAGTTTTAGAGAAACTATAGATGAAATAAGAAAAGTAATAAAAAAATGTATTAATTTTTTTGTGTTTTTTATGCATTATGTCCTTTTTATTAGTTTGTGTGTGTGTACACTGTACAAAACTTGAGAAAACTCCAAAGTTTAAGGCAACCAGCTTCAGGCCTTTTTTGAGTTTTCTTGTATTGAGTGTTTTTGTTTTTTTTTTTCAACAAAAAGTTGAGAACATTCAAAACTTTTAAATGTGCCTTAAACTTTTAAGTTTCCTCAACTTTCGATTTTTTATTGTACAAATCGAACAAATTCTGTAATAGTACACATATTCTTTACCTTTTTTAAAAGTTAAAATGAGTTGTGTGCATGTTTGAACGGAGTATGGCATGTCAAACCAGAGGACTATTCTGAAGCAAAATGTCAAAAAGTCTCCTAGTCTCCTGCTACAAAGGGGATGTCTGATTTCCACTTCAAACTGACCAGAGTCTGAGTGGACACTGTGGTAGTTTGCAAGCGGTTCCTCTAATCTACACCGCACAGACTTTCAGACTTGTCTTGATCTTTAGACAAGCCCAAAGTGATGTCCCTTTGTAGCTGCGCCATGTTCCACCGGCTCTGGCTGAACAGGGCGTCTCTTCGCAGGGTGTGAAATGTCTGGACGCTTGCTCTATCCCTGTCATAACTGGTGTGTCCTGATTCCCTCAGGCGCTGTCAGGCATGCTGCTCCGAGTGGAGGAGCTCGGTGAAGACTGGCGCTCTCTGAGAAGCGTATCCAGCCAAGAGACCATCTGTCACAGCGAATAACTGCGTGACAGCACAAATACAGTCCTACCTCACTAAAACCTCGACTAGCACAGAAAACTGATAGATATGAGAGCTTGGAAATGAATGAGTTCTGATCCAAACAAAGCATAATGGAAAGGAATTAATGAATATAAAGCAAACAGTCACAGATTTAAGATTATTGCTAACTAACTTTGAAAGACTAAATGTGAGAGCAACGTGTTCTATATAGTTTTTGGCTGCAACTGCTCATTTAGTATTATTTATTAGCCTGTAGGTGAACCTGCTGGTGTTAGTATGGTGTAGTCTACCCCTACTGGTAGATATCGTTACTACACTTGTGCCAACGAGCAAAAGTGTCAGATTTGAAATTACACACGGTATTTACTGGGGATTTATGAGTTAACAGAGCAACCGCCGTTGGTCAATCGAAATGCTAACCGCTAATGCTAACTTTCTGCAGCTGGCTTGTGAAAAGACCAGCCACCTTCCAGAAAAAATCATAAAAATAAAAAATACACACAGACAGGCTGTGCCCCCTAGCCTATATTCATTAAATTGTAATAATATGATGTAAGTGACTCGAAAAATTCAGGGGAAAAACCCAAAGCATTTATTTCAAAGTAATGTTAGCCTACTTAAATGACTTTAAAATGGTTTGAATGATATTATAATTATGATTAGTCAGTGGATAATTTACATCATGTATCAATGGCATGGCCATGGCAGAAGCTTGGTTTTGTGGCCAGTGACCCATTTTTGTGTTGTTTTTGAGGTTTGTGTTTGGATTATTGTACAGTTGGAAGATCCAAACATGGCCCGTTATAAGATTTCTAACAGAGTCACTTATTGATTATTTATAGAATCCGTGATGCTATGTGTCTAAACAAGATGCCCAGGACCTCTAGCAGAAATATAGGCCCACAACATTAAAAATACAGCAGTACTCAGGGTACTTTTTATCCCTGTGTTCACCAAACCCATCCTCAGTGTTTGCTGCTTAAAAGATAATTTTTAGTTTCATCTGTTCATTAAAGCCAGTCCCATTTGTAGTTCCATTTGTGTTTGATAACTGAACATGCTGGAGATTGTTTTTAGATGAGTTAGTGTGGCTGGATAATTTCATATTCATAATCAGTGCTCAAAATTGTGAATATAAATGGGAATATGCGTCAGAGATATTTTAGAGAATTTCTAGGGGTGCCAATAATTGAGTTTTTTATATAATGATCAAAAGCATTAACAATGCAGATTAATTTTCACAGCCTTCTTTAATCATATTACCAGAGATGCTGATATTTCATGCTGATATTATTTATTTTTTATTTTTTTATATATTTTCAGTCTTAGTTTTACAAAAAGGGGCAGTTGTGGCCAAATGGATAGAGAGTCAGACCTGTAACCCGGATGTCGCAGGTTTGGCTCCCAGGTCAAATTCCAAGTACGGGGCACCATACCTGATGTCCACATATCAAAAGAAAAAACAAGAAAAAAAAGGTAAATGAGAAATTTTACCTTATTTGAAATTCAGGTAGGCTAATACTTTTTACTTTCAAGTATAAAGTTGTAATTTCAGTTTAGTAAGAGTAATTTCGTTATAGCCTAATTAATCAAGTAATTTTGTTGTGAGTTTGTCATATTAATTTGTTTTTTAAACATGTTTATATGATTTATTTATTTTTCAGATTTAGTTAATTAGAATTAAGGCTTACATCAGGTTAAAATAAATTGAAATGAGACTTACCTTAGCAACTAGCCAAATGAAAATTCCGTTTATTTCAATTATTTATTTATTTTAAACGTTTATTTTAAAAAATATTTTCATGTTTTTTGATAATATTAAGCCTTGTGGGTTCTCTAAAAGACTCTTGGCTGATGTTTAACTGTTAGTATTTCTGCGTTTCATAGCTACTCTGCTCTCTCTGTTCACACGCGAGTACTACATTCTGTAAACGCACCAGGAAAACTACAATTCCCAGAACCGACATCTTTCCTGCGTGACGTCATGGCGCGCGGATGAAAACAGTCGCATGATTCTGTTTATTTCAAAGACATATAGCGTTTACAGGATTTATAGATTTATTCGTCGTTTCTGTGCGTCGCCAAAAGAACGGCCATCATCTCTAGTCCGTCCAGCTCAATGGCGTTCTCAGACTGGCGTCTGTCTCTGAAGCTGCTGGATCAGCCTTCTCTTCCCAAGTCCGTGCTGCAGTTTCCCGAGACAGAGCCCGGAGATGTTCCTCCCGGAGAGTATCGGGTCTCCACGCTCAAGCAGCTCGTGTCAGCTCAGATCCCAGATGCCATACCAGATCCTGAGCTCATAGGTAACATATATTGTGAAGAACATGACTCATTATAATATTAGACGACAGTATTTTATTACGGCTGTCACCTCTTGACTGATTAAAAACACTAGCGCTTTTATTTACAGTGGCATAATTTGATGTGGACCTTTAAAGTAAAATTAAAATCATTAAAAGCGATTCAGGTAACTAAATAACGGTTTCGTTATGGTTTTGTTTAGCCCGTTATTTTAAGCTTAGTGCTTATTTATTATTTTACCAACGCTAATGATTCTTTTATTATTATTTACTATTATTTTACTAGTGCTTATTTGTTTTTATGATGTTTTTGACTATTTGTCAATTTAATCGTCTATTTATGAGATGGTCTAGTATTGCTTTGCTAATAGTTACTATAAAAATAAGCAAAATATTCCATTGATATATCAATATACAGTATGTTAACAAAAATAATAATAATAATAATCCACTTATTTCCTGGTTACTAATAACTTCCTAATAATTACTAGTATCTAGCATTATTAACATTTTTATCCCATTAGTAACAGATCTTTTCATAAATAATGAAAAAAGATCGTAATTTTTTAACAGGTTACCTAAAATGAATTTATAGGTATTAAATGTATTATAACTGTGTAATAGTTAATATAAATGCATCATAAGCTGCATTACAAGGGGGATAATTAAAAAGCATTATACATTTGAAGGCATCAAGTAAAATCTTAATTTGCTGCTTATTAATAGTTAGTAATAGTTTGTTAAATTTAGGTATTAGGTGGGATTAGGGATGATTAGGGATGAATTTATTAGAATAAGTTCATGTAGAATAATGCATTAATATGTGCTTAATTAGCACTAATAAATGGCTAATATTCTAGTAATATGCATGCTAATAAGCAACCAAAAAAAAGAAATTATAACTTTTAAAAACTTAAATGTGTGCCTTTTGCAATGACATCTAAAGACGCTTTCATGTTTCCAAAAATAAATAAATAAATAAAAAGATTAATCAATTCTGGGAATAACCTCTAGAGGAATCTTGACAAGATTGCAAACCGTTTTTCCATTATCTTTATGCATTGCAGAATTAGTGTACTGTGGCAGAAAGTTAAAGGATGACTTGACTCTGGAGTCCTACGGGATTCAGTCGGGATCCACGGTGCACATCCTGAGAAAGTCGTGGCCAGAGCCCGAGATTCATCCCGGTGAGTCCTGTTCAGTGGAGCACAAAGATGGACCCCGGCAAGCTCCAAAAAGAGAACAGTGCGCCACGAATACTACAGCTCATTATTTATTCCTGTGTGGTCTTCTTTAGAGCCGGTGGACAAGGTTGCGGCTGCGAGGGAGTTTCGTGTCTTACAGGCAGCTCTTCACACCAGCACTGCATACAGAGACTCGGTAGGTGGACTGGAGCAGCATACAGATTCTCTGCTGCTGGTTTGTCTGGATGCTTGGGAACACGTTTGAGTAGCTGTTCTCTCATTCCAGGTGTTCAAGATGTTGAACAACAAGGAATCCCTCGACCAGATCATTGTGGCGACCCCTGGGCTGAGCAGCGATCCTGTGGCTCTGGGTACTGTATGAGTGCAGGCAGAAGGAATTTGTAACGTGAGGCGTGCTGAAGACTTATTCATGCTTATATATTGACTGTATTTTTAGGGGTTCTTCAGGACAAAGACCTCTTTATACAATTCACAGACCCTAACATGCTTGACACGTGAGTGAGCATCATTACATACAACTCATCTAAAATTAATAAATAAATACAATTATTATAAGGAGTACTAATTATAGGAGAAAAATAACAACAATAACAAATAGTGTTATATGTAATAATAACAAAAAGTAAACACAAGTAAACTGTAAATAACAATTAATAATACAATTGATTTATTAATGAACTGGTAAATATGAATAATTATTGTTGTTATTCTTCTTATTAATATTATTACTATTACCAATGCTACTAAGAAAAACAGTATCAAAAATCAGAAACGTTATTGTTAATTAACTAATCAATATAAATATAATAATCATAATAATTAGCAGTTGGGAGAGAACATAATTAACAATAATAATCATCATAATAAATCAATAATGCTAAATATAAAATAACAATAATACATAAATATTAATTAGTAATGTTAGTAATAATTGATAATTTAATAATAATTAATTAACTAATATAATACACTGACATTAACTATTGTAATATAATAAAAATAATTTTTATAATAATAAATAAATGTTTTAATAAATATTAAAATAATATAATAAAAAATCGAATATGTAGTATAATATATAAAATAATACATTAGTAATATTATTAATTAATCAGTATTATAATAAAATATATATTAGTAATACTACTACTGACGTTGAAATAATAATAAATCAGCAATGTTATTAATTTATAATGTAATAAAACAATATTTTTAAACTAATACAAATACAATTAATACTATAAGAAATAATCAAATATATTATAACATTAAATAAATGTTATTATCAATTAATAAATTAATAATATAATTACTTTTACTACTTTAAATAATAATATTAAATAATAATATTATTAAAAGTAGTAATAATTAGTAATGTTATATATATAGTAATATTATTAATATATAGATAATAATTATTATTATGCAATTATCAATTCAGCAGTGTTGAAATAATAATAATACAGTTTAATTTCTTTAAATAAATTCATATTCAGGTAGAGTCTATATTTGTCTTATTTCAAGCATAAGTGGTCAAGTATGTGTGGTACTGACTTTATAATAATTGATCACTCTTAAATTATTTCTTTCATTTTTTAAATGACTTTCCATTTTGGCTGATGGCAAATGGTTGTGAACACCATATTGTGTTCCCTCCTTTTGAGGTTTAACTGCCTCAGAGTGTGACATTTGAATCATGTGCTGCACTTTGGGTAAAAGCGAACGATACCCTGAGTTTTACTGTCTCACCAGATTGGCCAATTCCCATCCGGCTCTGGTAAATGCCATCATCCTGGTGCTGCACTCGGTGGCTGGCAGTGTGCCGCCCCAGCAGAGCGCCAGCTCCTCCAGAAACGTGTCTTCTAGCTCCTACAGCGACATGCCAGGTGGGTGTCCATTTAAACACAATTTAAATGAGCTATTGCCCACCATTTACATAATGTGACGGGTCATTTTGGTGATCCATAGTAGTTTTCATGCATAAACTTTCTTTAATCTACAGGAGGTTTCCTCTTTGAAGGCATGTCTGATGACGAGGAGGACTTCCAGCCGGTTTGTGATGATTTACTGTTCTTCATTAGGAATAGTGCATTATCAGTATTGGACCCTAAGCCAGTTTATCATCTGTAGGGGAATCGTGGAGGGCCGTCCACTCTTGCTAGTGGTTTGGGTGGCATGAGGCCAGCTTCTCTGGGTTATAATGGCGCCGTGGGCCCCAGACCCATTACTCAAAGTGAGCTGGCAACCGCTCTGGCCCTCGCCAGCACCCCTGAGAGCAGCGCTGTTACACCAACCACAGGAAACCAGGTAAAGAACACTTCAGTAGAGTACACTGCCCATTACTGTATCCAGGGGCGAACTGGCTGACATTTTCCCGCTGGGCCCACATACTTTTTGGGCCGGGACAATACATCTTCTCATACCATATTTGTCTGATTGGCCCATAAAAATCTTAGCAGCATGTAGTTTTTTTCTGCCTAATTAGTTGACAGCACTGTGGTCTTTGCGGCTGTGTAATGTATTTGTCAGTGCAGGATTTCTTTTTTCATTCAGACTGGCCCACGAACAGTATCACGCTCCAATCGAGTGTTCTTGCATGAAGGGAACATGGAGAACCTGTCCAAATGATAATATATATAATATATAAATGAAATAGCTGACGTTTTATTTTTATCCAACAGAATGGGGTGTTCTCAGACCATTTTTTATTTTGTGAGTTTGTATTGTATTTAAATGCTTACAGTTGTGCTCATAAGTTTACATGCAGAATACTGTATGCAAATATGTTAATAATTTGAGCAAAATTATTAATCTGACAGCTTTTGAAAACCACATGCTATTTTTTTGTGTAGTATTGTCCTGAATAAGCTGCATATTTGAACCCTTTCCAACAGTGACTCAGTCTTTTCACGCTCAGGACAGTTGGGACTCATTCATAACTATTATATAAGGTGAAAACATTTACTGATGCTCAAGAAGGCAACACAACGCATCAAGACCTAGGCAGTGTAAACTTTTAAACATGATGATGATGTGCAAAATTTTCATTTTGTAAGAAGCTACATAAATGCTTAAATGTTTAAAAATTTACCCTGGTCATCCAATTCAAAAGGTTTATACCTCCAGCTCTTAATGCATTGTGTTGCCTTCTTGAGCATCAGTAAATGTTTTCACCTTATATAGTAGTTATGTATGAGTCCCCTAATTATCCTCAGCGTGAAAAGATTGATCTCAAAATCATTAAGTCAGTGTTGCAAAGGGTTGAAATGTGCAGCTGAAGTGCTCAGGACTAACGAGGGACTCATGAACAACTATCACAAAAACAAAAAGACAGTTGTGAATCATCCAGCAAACGACACATAGTATTAAGATTCAAGGGTATGTAAACTTATGAACGGAGACATTTTTATAAATTCAGTTATTATTTTTTCTTGTGAAGTATATGTAAACATATGTGATGTGAGACAGCTTATTCAGGACAGTAGTACATAAAAAATAACATGTGGTTTTATATCTATATAGGCTGTATATCTATATCTATCTATCTATCTATCTATCTATCTATCTATCTATCACTATATATATAATGGGCCACCTAGACCAAAAAATGCTGACTGTGTCCACCCATAGCAGTATGGGTGTTTATCATGATACAAACAATATAAACTATAATATGAATGATTTGATTCATTATATCGATTGATATATTGATTATATAAATGTGTGTTCTGAGTTTGTCACAACACAGAAAAGTGTGTTAGTAACCACCCATCCAAATTTGAATGCTAAAAAACCAAAGTAATAAAATAAGGTATCAAAATCTTTTAAAAAATAAGCCCTCCTCTCTACTCTCAAACGCTGGGGGCGTGTCTGCTCGCGGTGCTGAAACCACACCCACTCACAGCAAAACTGCGGTCTCTCTCAACGGTCTTCCTCAAGCAGCTTGATTTAATGGACACCAAACTCAGTCGTTTTGTAAATTATAGCAACCATGTAACATGACGAAGGCATAGCTAGATAGCAAACATAGGCTGTAGTATCTAACGGTATTAGATCTAGGCTGTAGTATCTAACGCCTAATAAATCCTGCTCACGAAAATGGTGAAAAACTATCAGAACAAAGCTAACAGACAGTAATGTTAATAACTGTTATCAGCTGGAATGTTACCATCGTTGTGTCTAGTATAATGTTATATATTTGCATGCACTAATTTAAAAGCTGAATACATCTGTGACAGGGTCCCTCTTCAGGAGTGTCTCCGATCCCTGCAGGCACTCCTATAACCAACGACCTGTTTAACCAGGCACTGCAGCAGGCCCTGCAGGTGTCCAGCATGTCCAGCTTACACGTGAGTAACATCCAGTGACATTTACACCAGATTCATCTTCATAAAGGCCTGTTCACACCGGGACGAATATCGCGCGCGAATATCGCCGACGTTTAACGCGCCGTGTCTAAACAAAGGGCGCCAACGTGAGTGTACACACCGACGTAAAAAACGCCAGGCGTAAAAGCTTAATTTTTTAAAAAACGCCTCGGACTCGTTTTTTTTATTTGACGCGCCGTGTTAAAAACTGGCCGACCAGTGAGATTAGTGCTTTTGTTCACGTGACCGGAGCTGCTGAAGTTACAGTAAAACACGA
>JAUMHR010000040.1:1780340-1808653 GCA_032361145.1 Enteromius fasciolatus
TAGCCCTTTTTAATGCTTTTCTGTAAGTTAGCATATTGCATGAAGTGAAAAGACAGTGTTTTGCGAGGAACAAAATCTGTCATTAAGGCATTTTTTTACCTTCAAATCATCATTTCTGATCAAAGTCCATAATCTAAAATAATGAAAAAGTCCATCAAACCGAAGCAATAGTTTAAAGTTAAAAGCTTCTTTATAATGGATTTGTTGGTTACAGACATGCAGATTTTGGTTTCACAAGAAATTTATTGATGTTCTGGTGCGGTGTGGGTTACTTGTGGATTATTGTGATGTGTTTATCAGCGGCCTGGACTCTCATTCTGACGGCACCCATTCAGCATCCATTTGTGAGCAAGTGATGTAATGCTACATTTTTTCAAATCTGTTTCACTGAAGAAAAATTATGGAACGGGATTGAAGTCCAGAGGGTGAGAAATTGAATTTTTGAGAAAATTCATTTTTGACATGAACCAAAGTTTCCTTCATCTTCGACTTAAACACTTAGCATACAGCATGCGGTAAAGCTAAGTGCGTAAGTGTACTCCATTGGAAAATGTGCACAAACACAGGTGCTCATAAGGTTTAACTCTCGTTCAAGTGCTTTTTTTCACTTCAGAAATTAGAAACAATAAAAATATCTTTCAACTGATTCTCACAGTCGTTCGTCAAAGCAGGCGTCTACTGTTATTGCATCTCCAGTAGTTTTTAGAATTGTTCAATCTCTTTCATTGCTTCTTTGATGCATTGCCACCTTGTGTACAAATTAATTTGCATGAGGTGCATAAACGAGCAATGCATAAAGTGTAATCGCAGTTAGAAAAATGTACTATGCCGATGATGATATTTATGATATATTTAAGTCATATTATGAATATTCACACCACAAAATTTCAAATAAAACCCTTGAGGACCATCTCAAGGTGTCCTTTATATGTCTGTTCCTTCTACTGTATCAAGGTCTGTTGAAATGGAAAGACTGCTGGCTTTTCTTTTCTCATCATGACTGAATCACGGTGAATCATCCCGCAGAGAAACAAAGAGAGGCCAGCCTATATGTGCTTTTATAATGTGATTGTTTGGAGCAACTGTACAGACTAGGGATGGTCTGCGGGGACCAATCTCTCTCTCCATTCACTCTTTCATTGGGTTGAGATGATTCCCTCCGTCTCGTCCCCTCCTCGGGCCCCATCTCATCGCCGATCATCATTCTCACCTTGCATGTGTGCCCTTTCAATTAAGCGCTCAATTTCTTTCAGACGACCCCAGGGAGCCACAAGCACACTGGCCCAGATTGGAATTGCCCAATCGGTCCCTCTCCCGCCCCTCCCGTTTCGGCACACTCAAACCCCCAACCCCCCCACGTGACTCTCCGATGGACCCCTTTCCTGCACACAGTGACCCTGAGCGAAAAGCAGACGCATCGTGACGTGTTACATGATGTGCGACATACGACTTACACAATGCCACAAAAGGAGGCCTGGAAGTGTGACACACATCCCACAATGCCCCTGGTCTGCTGTCTGTTTAGTACTATGCTAATGTCTCAATGCTATTGTTCAGTGCTACAGAATGAACTATTCAAAATAGTCTTTCCAAAATGAGCTATTCAGCCTAATTGTGCGAGTACCATTGTGATAAAGAAGTATACATACTGTGAGCATAGAAGAGTACTTGTTTTGGAGAAATAAATAAATAAAAGCAATAATGTATATATATATATATATATATATATATATATATATACTTAAAGAATATTGAATATTGGATTGAATACCACTTAAAATTATAATTTAAAATAACTTTTAAAATGATAACTAATGTACGTTAGTAAACCAATTCAAATAAGTTTACTCTTTAAAGCACAAAAATAATAAAAAATAATAATAAAGTAAAACCTACTTTTATATTTAAAAGTGTACTCAAGTGTGTTGGGAAGCATACTTTAAGTACACTTAAGTAGGTTTCTATGCAATACAGTTTTTTCATACTTTTATAATTTCCCTTACAAAAATTTGTATTAAAGTGTAGTAACCATTGCTTTGTTTGTTTGCTGTATTGATTGCCATTTTGTTTTAGCTCTGTCTAACGTTAGCTTTACTTTAGGTCGTTTTGATCAATGTCGAGCAGTTTCAGAAAAGGGATTCTAGAAGAAAATATCTTTCACTTGGAGGATTTCGTCGTAATCCCTGTATATATCCTCTGTGTATTCAGTTCTCACTCGGGTTTCAGTAACGTTATCTGCCAGAAACTACAGCCAAAGGATTGATTACTTTGTACTAGCGCTACCGCGAAACCTTTTCAGACTGACTGACAACCCAACCACGCTTTTAAAGTAACAGTTTATTTGTCTTGGCTTTTAAAATGATTACACGATTAAAGCAAAGCGTTAAAATGAATGTTAATTAGTTCGAGTTCAGACAAATACACATATACACAGACTGATAGTAAGCCTGTTTTGGCGCGACAAAGCCCTCAGCATCCCGACTTAACATGTGACTTTGATTCCACCTTGTGGCGGGAAACTGTAACTGTCACTTTCTGCATAGACCTTAACCCTAGCTAACCCTAACCCAGCCTGATTAAGGTATATTAATGGTCAAACGAATACAGGATGGATCTTTATACTTGGTAATGCCAAAGAGCAGTGATCTCCAACTCAATTCCTGGAGGTTCACATCTCTACAGGGTTTAGCTCCAACCAGGTCCAACTCACACCTGCTTGAAAGTTTCTAGCAGCCATGAAGACCTCTGTTAGCTGAACCATTTGTGTTTGATTAGGGCTGGAGCTAAAATATGCAGAGCTGAGTTTGAGGCCAATGTGGGTTCTGCAAAAAACAGAATGGCTAAAACCAGCCTAAACTGGTTGGATAGTTTTAGCTGCTCTTTTGTTGGGTTAGATGGGTTTTGACCACTTTTCATTTTTTTTTTTCATACTCTTGTGTGAGAAAGATGTTATATTTACATTACAGGATTAAATAAATGTTTCCTAAATGAAATATCTGGCTTTTAAATTGAAGAATACAGTCATTCTTATTATAATTATTTAAAAACAAAATTAACTTTAAGAGTCTTATATATATATATATTTTTTTTTTTATTATTATTAATAATATTTTTTTAATTTTTTTATTTTGGCAGACCCTTAGCACTACTTGTGGCCTTTCATTATTGAGTCTTGAGTATAAATGCATTTCAAACATTGTCATTATGAATTAAAAATTGATGATGATTACAAAATCTATTGTTCTAATCTACATAAAAAAAATCAATGTTAGGAAAAACACACAATTAAGGGACAGCACAGTCCACGGTGGTATTCTTTGATCCATCTTGGAGTACAAAACTGTGGGGAAAAACAACAACTGTGGTATAGGCCTATACCAAACTCCTAAATGGAAAGTAATTGAAATCCATATTCGCAAGTCATATTGTCTGTACAAATCCATTTTTATTTGTCCTGCAGGAGCTGGAAAACTACCGAGCGGCGATGCACAAGATGGCGGATGACATCCTGGCACTGCGCTCTCAGGTGAACGCTCTGGAGTCTGAGAACAGCCAGCTGAGGAGAGATCTATCTCTGCATCAGGACCTGGACCACAGCCTGCTGGACGACACCGACACTGACGTCATGACCAAGAGAGAGATCGCTGACCGGATCGGTATAATTCCTCCCACTATAATCTCATTTAACCATGTCAAGTTAGTCAAAGCATTGTTCTAATGCATATACACCTCAGCAGTTAACCATAAGTTAAGTATTAACCAGCTTGTCACAAAGTAACAAGTACTCAGTGGTAAGTATAAGCAATAGTTAGCTTGTTTAGGAAACATTTCTAAGGTGCTACGATTTTTTAGCAAATATTTCGAGGTATCATTCCTGTCTGTAACACAACTAACAAATGATGCTCAGTACTAAGGCCTAATGGTCAGTATTAGCAATAACTAGCAAAAGTTAGGGTTAGTGCATGATTTGAGATATCATCCCTGCTGAAAAAAACAAGCTGGTTTAAAATGGTTTATGCTGTTCTTTTGCTGGATTATGCTGTTCTTTTGCTGGTTTAAGTTGTTCATTTGCTGGTTTATGCTGGTCTTTTTGCTGGTTTATGCTGTTCTTTTGCTGGTTTAAGTTGTTAATTTGCTGGTTTAAGTTGTTCATTTGCTGGTATAAGCTGTTCATTTGCTGGTTTAAGTTGTTCCTTTGCTGGTTTATGCTGTTCCTTTGCTGGTTTAAGTTATTCATTTGCTGGTTTATGCTGTTCCTTTGCTGGTTTAAGTTGTTCATTTGCTGGTCTTTTTGCTGGTTTAAGCTGTTTATTTGCTGGTTTCAGCTGGTCCTTTGCTGGTAAAAGCTGGTCCTTTGCTTGTTTATGCTGTTCCTTTGCTGGTTTAAGTTGTTCCTTTGCTGGTTTATGCTGTTCCTTTGTTGGTTTATGCTGGTCCTTTGCTGGTTTAAGTTGTTCATTTGTTGGTTTATGCTGTTGTTTTGCTGGTTTAAGTTGTTCCTTTGCTGGTTTATGCTGTTCCTTTGCTGGTTTAAGTTGTTCATTTGTTGGTTTATGCTGTTCTTTTGCTGGTTTAAGTTGTTCATTTGCTGGTTTCAGCTGGTCCTCTGCTGGTTTCAGCTGGTCCTTTGCTGGTTTATGCTGTTCTTTTGCTGGTTTAAGTTGTTCCTTTGCTGGTTTATGCTGTTCCTTTGCTGGTTTAAGTTGTTCCTTTGCTGGTTTATGCTGTTCCTTTGCTGGTTTATGCTGTTCCTTTGCTGGTTTAAGCTGTTTATTTGCTGGTTTAAGTTGTTCATTTGCTGGTTTCAGCTGGTCCTTTGCTGGTAAAAGCTGGTCCTTTGCTTGTTTATGCTGTTCTTTTGCTGGTTTAAGTTGTTCCTTTGCTGGGTTATGCTGTTCCTTTGCTGGTTTCAGCTGGTCTTTTGCTGGTTTATGCTGTTCTTTTGCTGGTTTAAGTTGTTCCTTTGCTGGTTAATGCTGTTCATTTGCTGGTTTATGCTGTTCCTTTGCTGGTTTAAGTTGTTCCTTTGCTGGTTTATGCTGGTCTTTTTGCTGGTTTAAGCTGTTCATTTGCTGGTTTAAGTTGTTTATTTGCTGGTCTTTTGCTGGGTTAAGCTGGTAATGTGCTGGCAAAGGACCAGCATAAACCAGCAAAGGACCCGCTTAAACCAGCATCAAAAAATACCTAACCAACATATGCTGTTTTTCCAGCAGGGTTGGAACATCACTGTTTCTCATACTGATATTATGGATGTAAATGTGTGCATGCAGAAAGACTTTAAGGCAGGAAGGAATCAGAGGAAAGTTTTGCTCACTGTGGGAAGTATCATATTTCAGATGTTAAAAGTTGTGAGCGTGAACTGATTTGCACAGGTGTCATGTCCTCACTGAGCCGTGCTGACGGTTGATAAGACTTCTCATTTAGCTGAGGGAATCTGATAAGCCCTTACTGCCTTATCTGCTGAAGGACAGTTTGCGTCCCTCACTCACACAAACACAAGGCTTCGCTTAAAGGACGCATCAAAGACCTTTGAGGCCTTCAAAGCAAATGCAGGCCTTAATTTTCTCTCTATGACGGATGCACTGCTTGGCTTTCAGGGGTTTAGATGATGTTGGGAATGTTTTCTCCAAAAATAGCTCCACAGTGTCACGGTCACTCTACTTGGTGTTTTTGCAGTCAGAAAGCTTTTAAAACATATTTTAACTGTAAGCTTTTGAATTCATCTATTAACTTTTTGCATTAATATATTTCAGTGGTTACATTTTAATATAGTAAAATGTTGTACAGGCGCTGGTCATAAAATTACATCTTCAAAATGTTTGTAAAGATTTGTTTCACTAATTTCATTCAAGAAGTGAAACTTGTATAATGTATACATTCATTCCACACAGACTATATATATTTCAAGTGTTTATTTCTTTTAATTTTCATGATTATAACTCACAACTAATGAGAACCCCAAATTCTCAGAATATTACTTGAGATCAATACAAAGAAAGGATTTTTAGAAATCTTGGCCAACTGTATAGTATGAACATGAAAAGTATGAGCATACAGCACTCAATACTTAGTTGAGGCTCCTTTTGCCTGAATTACTGCAGCAATGCGGCGAGGCATGGAGTCGATCAGTCTGTGGCACTGCTCAGGTGTTATGAGAGCCCAGGTTGGTCTGATATTGGCCTTCAGCTCTTCTGCATTGTTGGGTCTGGCATATTGCATCTTCCTCTTCACAATACTCCACCGATTTTCTATGGGGTTAAGGTCAAGCAAGTTTGCTGGCCAAATAAGAACAGGGATACCATGGTCCTTTACCAGGTACTGGTAGCTTTGGCACTGTGAGCAAGTCCTGTTGAAAAATTAAATCTGCATCTCTATAAAGTTGGTCACCAGCAGGAAGCATGAAGTGCTCTTAAACGCCCTGGTATACAGCTGCATTGACCTTGGACCTCAGAAAACACAGTGGATCAACACCAGCAGATGACATGGCGCCCCAAACTATCACTGACTGTGGAAACTTTACACTGGAATCTGTGCCTCCCCTCTCTTCTTCCAGACTCTGGGACCCTGATTTCTAAAGGAAATGTAAAATTTACTTTCATTAGAGAACATATCTTTGGGCCACTCAGAAGGCATTCCAGTCCATTTTGTCTTTAGCCCAGATGAGATGCTTTTGACGCTGTGTGTTGTCCAAGAGTGGCTTGACACAAGGTGAAGCCCATGTTTTGCATACGTCTTTGCGTAGTGATTTTTGATGCACTGACTCCAGCTGCAGTCCACTCTTTGTGAATCTCCCCCACATTTCTGAATGGGTTTTGTTTCACAATTCTCTCCAAGGTGCTGTTATCCCTATTGCTTGTACACTTTTTTTCTACCACATCTTTTCCTTCCCTTCACCTCTCTACTGAAGTACAGAAGACACTCTGTGAACAGCCAGCCTCATTTGCAATGACCTTTTGTGTCTTGCCCTCCTTGTGCGAGGTGTCAGTGGTCATCTTTTAGACAAACGTCAAATCAGCAGTCTTCCCCATGATTGTGTAGCCTACAGAACTAGACTAGTGCTGCGTCCGAAATTGCATACAGCTTAAGTAGGTACTACATTGAAAATTGAACGTACTACCCGACTGTTAAAAAGTACGTTCTGTATAGAATCAATGTGAGTAGTATGAATGGAATTGCGTCACAACAGCGCGACAATTGAAACTTTCAATAAGTCATCCGTTTATTTAGATTGTGTTAAACAAATGTAATTTAATAACAATAAACAACGTTTTTTACACTTGAAATGAGCACTTGAAATCTCTCAACTTTCCGCCATTTTTCGAATGACGCCTCCTCTCCCGGAGCCTCATGGGATAGGAAAGTGTCCATGGTATGCCTACTATAGAATTCGGCTGGAAGCAGTAGTGCATGCGGGTACTTCTCGCCTACTAAATTTTGAATACTATGAATTCGGACATACTACTCGCCTCGCATACTGTTTTTCATGTAATATATGGTAGGGAAGCAGCATGAGAGACCATTTAAAGGCCTTTGCAGGTGTTTTGAGTTAATTGGCTGATTAAAGTGTAGCACCAGGTGTCTTCAATACTGAACCTTTTCACAATATTCTAATTTTCTGAGATACTGAATTTTGGGTTTTCAGTAGTTGTGAGTTATTATCATCAAAATAAAAAAAAATAAAAAAACTTCTGTGTGGAATAAATGTATACATTATACGAGTTTCACTTCTTTAATGGAATTAGTGAAATAAATCAGATAAGATATTCTTATTATATGACCATCACCTGTGTGTGTGTGTGTGTGTGTATATATATATATATATATATATATGTGTGTAAATACACAGTATACACATATCATGTAAACAAAAACATTTATTTTGAATGAAATTAATCATTTGACAGCACTAATATATATAATATGTGTGTTTTTACTGTTTTCTAGATCATTCATTAAGGTCTCATTTTTTTTCTGTGGCCCTTTTTTGCAGCCTCTCTGAAGTTCAAGCTGTCCAGTGAAAGCAGTAAAGCAGCCGCCCAGAAGGACAGAATCCAGCAGCTTCAGAACGAGCTCATCAGGGTGGGTCAATCAAGGCCGCTTTCCCTCAGATCATTAATAGTTTTTAATAACAGCAGCAGCAGTGCTCAGAGACCACGGTTTCCTTTTTGAAGCTCAAGGGGTCCATTGACTGGCATGCGTTTGTGATGTTTGCTGGCAGTAAGGAAATGCTGTATCATATGCATTAATGGTTTCCTCCCAAGATCATTGATTGGATCAGATCATTGAATTTGTCTCTAGACCGCATGGCATATTGCTGGTTGCTGAAAAATACACAAGGCAAGCACAAGTCTCAATAGACCCCTGGTAATGAGTTAACCCACTTCATGAACTCATTAGGCCTGTGTGCAGTTTTAGCTCTTTACCTGAATTATTGCAGAAGAACGACATTGAGAAAGAGTTTGTCCAGCTGCAAAGAGCACATCAACAGCAGCATGCTGTGCTAAAGAAATATCAGGCCCGGGGTGCTAAAATATCTGCGCTGGAGGATACAGTTCGCCAACAGGAAAAGGTATTTAACGGTTTCGTTAAAAAACAAAAACAAAAATCTGTCATTCCAATGTAATTCAATGGGGTTATTCTTTTATTATTTATAACCTATAATTACATTTATTAGCATTTTTAATTCACCTTTATATATATATATATATATATATTATTAATTTTAGTCATTTTGTTACCATTGTTTGTTTTTAATATTTCTGTTTTAGTAATTTTAGAACTTAGAATTGAATTAGCTGCCAGATACATATAATTAGCTTATGTATTTATTTGTTTTTTCATCTAATATTTCAATTAAATTTTTTAATTTATTATATATATTTTGAATAGTTTTAGCTTATAACACTGCATTCCAAAACCTTCATGACATCCTACTAAAAAAAATAAAACATAGATGCATGCTTTATGAAGCATTTATGCTTTTTTATAAAGAAGATATGTTGAAGAATGTCTCTTTTAAAGAATGGCTGCTTTTCTTCAGATAATGAAAGTAAGTGGGGTCCAAAAGATTTCAACTTAAAAACATACAGGTAGCAACTCATGTGGTTTAATCCATGTCTGCTGGAGCTAAATGACAGCTTTCAGTAATAATAATCATCAATAATCAAGAAAAAAATACTTGCTCACTTGAGGTTTATGAAAAGAATCTTGCATATGCTTAATTACTTAGTTTTTTTTTTGTTAGTTTTTTTACTATTTCCACGTCTAACAAGTATCTAATCTGTAATGTGTTGTATTTGTTTTAATTCACTGAGCAGGTCATTGAGAAGATGGAGAAAATACTGGATGCAACACTGAAGGAAAGAAATGAGAGTTCAGAAAAGAAGAAATTAGTCGTGAAACATAAAGGTGTGAAACCATATTAACTCAATTTCAGCTTTAATCAGTCAGCGTCATGACTTATTGGTTGTGGTGCTGGAAATTTGGGTTTGATTCTGGCCTGCAACATGCCATGATTACATGTCTATTCTCTATTATATTTATCAATACAAACAGTCAAAAGCACAAAAAAATGACTGACAGGTTAACGTGTCATGTTTGTATACAGTAGATGCAGAGGAGCTCAAGAGGAGAGAGATCGAGTCTGTGTTGGCGGCAGAAAACTCTCGACTCAGAGAAGAGCTGCACAGACTTCGAAGTCTCCCACCACCTGTCATCATTCAGCAGGTAAAGCACCACCAGCTACACCTCAACTACACCGCTTGAACATCACTCTTTATTTTAATAACGCTTCTGATGTCAGTCCCATCAGCCTTTCTCAGACAGTGAGAAGCTGGAGTTATTGACACAGCTGGCACGAGCCGAGGGTCGAATCCAGACACTGGAACAACAGGTTTGATCTTTAATGCTGACATTTCCCTTCATTATAGGTCAGGGCTGTAATGCAGTGGTTGATGCAAGCACTCCAGACACATTGAGCTGTGGTGCTTATGTGGGCAATCAGTGTTCGAATCTGACCAGTGATTTTTCCTATTTGGACTTTAATTTCCCAATAATATCCATGCATCACTTAATTTATTTAACACGGAGGTAAAATCTACACTAGCTCCATTTTAAAACTAGTTCAGCTACCGTAGTGTAGCTCCACAGAACGTATGTATGAAACACTCAGTCAACACAGTAAATTATAATAAATCATGCATTTATTTCTAATGCAGCTCAAAGAAAACTCTAAAGCGTGGGGGAAAGAGAAACAAGAGCTGTTAACCAGACTCAGTGAATATGAACATGGATTCACTCGAACATCAGCCATGATTCTTCATGATCTACCTGTCGTGAGTATGATTGCTGTGAGCAATTGAAAGTTTAATTATTATTATTGATTGTTTGACCAAGGAATATACTGTACATGGCATGAGCTGTTTACTCGGATTCTGCATCCAGCGATCGTCCTTTCTTAACATTTAATTAAGATGTTGTTCACTCAACATGTAACACTACCCCCCACCTCCCCAGCACCACCGGTCTAGATCTGCTACTGTATTGATGTATGCTTATTCACGGCAGTGAATCTTAATTGCTCATAGCAAACATCTATGTATCTACCAGCAGAAGCAAGTCTATACTTGCATGTGAAGCAAAGTCAGCCAAGACCAAATAAATGAATATTATCAGATGCTACAAGTGTTCTGAGAGTCATCATGATTGAAATATATTATGCTAGTGGTATCATCTACTCAAGAATCACTATTTTTTTTATTTCCTAACAGAAAAGTGTGACTGATTCTGTATTGGGACATACTCGACACAGGCAACTGGAACCTCTTAAATGACCACATCCACATCAGTGTTACTAAAATTACATTTACAGTAATGCCATTTTTCTTTTCTTTTATTAATTCAGAACATATATTTTTGTAAGTCATGTTTATGTGATATAAATTTTAGGAGTCACAGGGAGAAAAAAAAATCTATTTACATGTGTATTGTGAAAAGTGCTATACAAATAAACATGAATTGAACTTGAATCACGATTCTTCTAGTGATTCACAAATTCAAAAAAATGTATATTCTAGTTAATAATATTGTGTTGTCAGAACAAAAAAAGAGCTCTGGATGTATGTAAATGTAAAATGGGTGTACTACGTGTGATCAAAGTAAAATTTAAGAATAATTAGATTAATTCGTTTTTATTTTGTTTTAATTTGACTTTTAGTACCAGTCAATAATTTGGGTAAACCTGCTATACTATATATATATATATATATATATATTTGTATATATATTAGATGTCATCAAATCTTTGAAACAAATGAGAATTGTCAATTAAAATTTAATGAAAAAATAAACAATTAAAATGAAAATCTCTTAGATTTTAGAGTCACAAAATATTTTTACTTTTTCATAATTCCCCACATTCATGTCGGTCCAAAACGTGTTACTCTTCTGTGGAAAAGCAGATACTTTAAAAATGACTGTTTCAGAGAAGAAAAACTCTTTTTAAAGGATTTAAAGGTTTTAAAGGATTAGTTCACTCCAAAATTAAAGTTCTGGCATTAATTACTGACCTTCATGTCGTTCGAAACCCATAAGACAATTAAATCTGAGAGCTCTCTGACCCTCTATAGACAGCAACACAACTGAAATGGTCCAGAAACATAGTAAAAACATAAGTAAAACTGTTCATGTGACATCAGTGGATCAACTACATTTTGTGACACTCAGGAGAGAAGAATGGTTAAGCTGTTTTTTCTTGATCTTGTAGCGTCGATCCACTGATGTCACATGAACTGTTTTACTGATGTTTTTACTATGTTTCTGGACCATTTCAGTTGCGTTGCTGTCTATGGAGGGTTGGAAAGCTCTTTTAATTCATTAAAAATATCTTCATTTCATTCAGAAGCTGAATGAAGGTCTAACTGGTTTGGAACAACATGAGGGTGAGTAATTAATGACTGAACTAACCCTTTAAACTACATGAGGGTGAGTAAACGCGGACTCATTCTTTTTCCATCCACTTCTGTCTTTGACATCACTTCCTGTTTGCAGCTCTGCTATCTGCTGGCATTCAGAGGTTTGATGGTGAGCATGATGGGCTTCTCGGGAAGCAAGATGAGCTCAAACGTGCTCCGGACCTCCACCTGCCTCTGCTTCTCAAACCTGAATTTCTCCAGCATCTATGAAGATGACAAAATGACAATATAAAGAAAAATCCATTCAATGTTATTCTTTGCCAGTGCAGAGGATGTGATGTTCCTCCACATACATGAATAAGGAAGATCTGCATCTCGGTCTCTGCGATCCTGCGGCCCAGACACTGGCGCGGGCCGAAGCCGAAGCTCAGGCTCCTGAAGTAATGGCTTTGGGTCCGGACCCAGCGAGAGGGACTGTACTGCTCCGGGTGCGGGAAGATCCGGTGATCACGGCCCATAGCGTAGAGACCAAGCTGAACTAAGGTCTGATCCACAGAGACAGATGAACCCATGAACACAGGGACAGTTGTATTTTATCAGTGTAATATCCTCAGATTCACACTCACCCCGGCTGGAATGTGGTAGTTTTGAAGGACGATGTCTTCAGTGATGTATCTTTGTAAACTCACTGCTACAGGATGTAACCTTCAAAATAGAGTTAATCATCTTAATTACAATAAATCCGCCAGCTGTTATTTCTTTGTATTGTCTTCAATGTATTTTTCAAGCATGCAGTTTTTTTTATTGATGTCTTGTTTTGGTTTAGATTTTGTTATTACTTTAACTTTTGAAGAAAATGACAAAAGTTCAGATGTGTTTTAATAAAAATCAGTATCCATTGCTGAACAGAAGTGTTTGTGTACCTCAGAGTTTCCTTCAAGGCGCCTTTAATCAGAGGAACCATCTTGAGCATCTGCACCAAGTCTCCTTTAGAGGCAATACGAGCGGATAAGATTTCGGCCCGGATCTCTTCCTGCAGGTCCGGATTACGCGCCAATTCATAAAGCGTCCATAACAGTGTGATAGAGGTCTGACGCACAAAAATATTGCAATTTGAAGCAATCGTTCACCAAAAAAAAAGAATAATCTGTCATCGTTCTAAAACTGCGTGAGATTCTTTCTTCAGTTCAACACTAGCCATTGACTTTGAGACATTGGTCTTTCAGAATCTGCAACATGTTAATTATTTTACCAAAATAAGAAGGATCATACAACATGTTATTGTTTATTCAGTACTGACCTGATTAATATATTTCACATAAAAGATGTTTGCATACAGTCTACAAGAAAAAAAAAAAGACCCCCGTCAAAAGTTTACATCCCCTTCATTCTCAATACTGTGTTCCCTGAATGATCCAGAGATGTGTTTTTTGTTTAATGATAGTTTTTCATGAGCCCCTTGTTTGTCCTGAACAGTTAAACTACCTGCTGTTCTTCAAAAAAGAAAACTCAATTTCCCAGTATTTTTAGTGTATTTGAACCCTTTCCAACAGTGACCGTATGATCCATCTTTTCGCAATGAGGACAGCTGAGAGACTCATATGCATCTATTACAGAAGGTTCAAACACTCACTGATGCTCCAGATGGAAAAAATCATGCGTTAAGCGTGAAAACTTTTGAACAAAATGGAGATTTTTCTTATTTTGCCTAAATATCATATTTTTTTCATTTAGTACTGCCCTTCAGAAGTAACAGAAGATAGTTAAATGTTTCCCAGAAGACATAATAAGTTCAGTTTAGACTGATCTTTAAATTCTAAATGCATGGTTTTTCCTTCTGGAGCATTGGTGAGTGTTTGAACCTTTTGTAAGCATCTGAGTCCCTTAGTTGTTGAAAAAAAAATGATCTCAAAATCATACAGCATAATAAATATCTTATTCAGGTCAGTAAAAAAAAACAAAAAAACATTAACATTCATTTGATCCTTCTTATTTTGGGAAAAAATGAACGATTAAAATTAGATTCAAATGTAAATCAATGGCTACCGCTAACTATTTCATTACCAGCACTTTTCAAAATGTCTTCTTTTGTGTTCATTATGCATTATTTGTGTTGATTATTTCTCATACCGTGTCCACTCCGCCGGCCATGAGCTCCGTGATACTGGCCTTTATGTCCTCGATGGACAGTTTGTCCAGCATTAGGAGGCTGGCCAGCACACCAGGGTACTTCCCTTCGGTGTCTGGATTTTTCCTCAGCTGTCTGTAGATGCTCTGGATACATCGGTCGGCTTTGGAAAACCACATACAGGGATGAGAAATCAGTGGAAGTGCTTTTCCCACCAAAAAGTTTGATTAACAGTGTGGTGTTACCCTGGTTGAAGATGCCGTCCCAGGCCTCCACGTGGTCCTTCCAGACTTTGGCCCCAGTATGACGGAGCAGGACCGGTGGTAGATACAGCATGGGCGAGGTGGTCTTAAACATTAGGGTGATGCAGTTGATGAAGTGCTGGGCGTCTGGATCGATGTAGTCCAACAGCAGACCCAAACGCTCGCCGTACAGCACATGACTCACCGCTGACACAAACACACACCACATTCGATTCTCAGTAAATTATGTAAAAAAAACAAATCTTCAAATATATTAATTTCTCCAATGAATGGTGATGTAATTATGCTAATCTCAAAGGCAAACATATTTTGTTAATATTTGAAAAGATATTGCTGTTTTGGGTCATGAATTGGTTTATTAGCTATGAAAAATGCCTTTTTTAATTCTCTTATTACAGTGGAAAACTGACAAGTAACAGCTATTAAAAATGACACAGTAAACTGTTAACTGTTATTTAATATAATATTATTTAGTAATGATTATAATAGTATATGTAGTAATTAAAATGTTACAAAATGTATGCAAAAACACAAAAATTATATAATGTATATTGTGAATTAATATTATTGAATAATAATTATTAAAACGTAATAAAAGTATTGGTAATTGAAATGTTTTACAAAATGTGAGCATAAAAATACATTCATATTATTCAATTATATAATGTATAAATTAAAAACGACAATTTGTTTATATGTTATTAATAATTACTATTAAAATGCACTAATGTAATAAATATAAAATTAGATAATAACTGAATATACAGAATGCGCATAAAAATACATTTTTCGATTATATAATGCATAATGTAAATATTATTTATTAAAACAGTTAATACACAAATTATAAAAACAGTACATAATAGTCAATAGATTTGACAAAATATTAATAAAGATATATCAATTATTAAATTCTAGTATATAATGTGTAATTAAATATTATTTAATGATTATTAAAATGCGATAATATATTAATTCATAAATTATTAATTGATGCATTTTACAATACATCAATTAATTTATTGAAATGTAATAATTATTAAAACAGAAAATAAGTAATAAATATACTTCATTATTTATAATAAGTAATTCATATACTAGTGTAAATGCATAAAAGTACATAAATTAATAGTAAAATAAGTTTACCAAAAAAATGCAATATATATACTTGTTTTAATTTGTGATATTGTTTCACTTTGGTTCAAATGTAATTGGAGTAACTATAACTCTATGTATCATGTTATTAAAACTGTAAATAAAATTCATCAATTATATATATTTATATATATATATAGACTAGCCTCTTTGTTTTTTTTACATTTCAGTGTACATTGGATTTAAATAGGAAGGTTTTCTGAAAGCTTACATTCCAGAGCAAACTTGAAGAGCTCATGGGACAGATCTGTGGTCCATTCGTTATTTCCAGTCCTCTCAATCTTCTTAGAGACACGTACCACAAAGTCCTGACTGACCTCATCCAGCAGAGGCACAAAGTTCCCCTGCACATTCGGGGAAATCACCTCCTTGTTCAGGACGATCCTGTTGGTTTTCCAGTCCTCTCCGTCTCTGCAGGAACAAATCAATGTCAGTGATCCAGTAAGTGTGCTTCTAGCAGAAATGGATAGACGGTGCCTACTTGAGCAGGACGCCGTATTTGCGGTTCCTGTAGTCCCTGTAGGAGGTCCACGCTTCCACCCGGAGTCTCTTGGGATAGTGACCCTCAGCTTTGAAGAGGACAGCAGCGTCTTCAGGCTTGATGATGTTCACACTCTCGTAATAACCAACCTTCTCCCTGTCCAGATACAGTACAACCATGAATGAATGAATGGCCTCACACTGTCTTTATTATTAGTAGTAATATTATGTTTAGTAGTGTTAAAAAAATACATTTAAATAAAAATTATTAGTTAAAATTAAATATATAAATTCTTAATATACTATTTAATTTAATTTCTAAATTAAAAGGCTTTTTTCAGTGTTTTCTGAAGTGGTAGAAAATATATTGGAAAAAAAGAAACGGGGAAATTTTGTTATTAATCAGCATGAAAATATCCATTTTGAGGTTATGTGCCAAAATAAAACAAAAACATGACCATTAAACATTCCCGTTTTATAAATAATAACTTTTAGAATTATATAAATAAAAATATAATTTAGTTTTTATGATAAAATCATTCTTATTTTAAATGTCAATATTATTATTTTAAATGTACTTTAAAGTTCAAATGAAATAACCTTTAGTACCTTGTTTGTCATTAAACCTATTATTACAGAAAAAAATACTATTTTATCAATGCAATTCTATTACTTTCCCAGTTGTCAGTGTTTAAAAGGGGAAAATGTTATTTATTAGATTAAAAATGCAGAAAGAAGTAAAAAGAATGATTTCTGAGAGGATCGTGTGACACTGAAGACTGGAGTAATAATGCATTATATCACAGGAATAAATTACATTTTAAAATATATTCACACAGAAAACAGTTATTTTAAATTGAAATTATATTTCACAATATTACAGTTTTTTCTGGATTTTTAATCTAATAAATGCAGCCTTGATGAGCAAAAGAACATCTTTAAAAAACATTAAATATCTTACCGACCCCAAATTTTAGAACAGTAGTATATATATATTAAGGGTTACCCACATTTCTGCATATTTTTGCATATTGTCGGCCATTTTGTTTTGTTTGAATCTGAGTGTTGAACTGAAAGGTGTGAGGTATAATAATCGTGTGTGTGGGGCAAGGTAACGAGTGTTAATTTTACCTGTAAATAGGGCCGTACATGTTGAAGTTGTGCAGCATGATGCGGTGGATGTTCCTGAGGCCGTCCATTCTCCAGAGCGTGTAGAGATTGGCCACGCTGTTCCTCCATTGTCCGGGAATCTCATTGAAGGGTCGTACGGCAGAGTCGTCCTTCCTGACAGCGGGTACCTGTAGCGTGTGAGCGGCTCTGACCTGTCCGGACACAAACGGAGCCAGACGGGCCCTCAGACTGCAGCGGGACATCGCCTCTCTCACTGTCCCGTCTGAAGCTCCTCTCCATCAGCGGCCTTGTGCTTATATATCACTTCCCACTCCACAGGGATGAGGAGGAGGAAGTTTGCAAAGACCACCCCAAATATTTTGTGACATCCCTACTCAAACTTAAAACTATACACACACACACATACATACATATATAAACAGTACTATGCAAAAGTCTTAGGCCACTAGTATTTTCAGCATAAAAAAAGGTTTTAAGTCAGTTATTTCTATTTTCTATTTTTATTTTCTATTTTTTATATTTTCTCTTTAGAGGTATGTATTAAGAGTATTGACTTCTCAAGTTACCAAAAATATATCCACAGATGCTTATAGTGGAATAACCTTGTGTGGTTTTCTGTATAAACCATCGTCCAAGGACGGTAAACATTGGCAGGCCAAAAGTTGAGAGACAGTCAGCCTTGGACAAGACGACAATTCGCCCACAAACACAAACCTCAAGGATGTTGCGTGTGTGTGTGTGTGTGTGTGTGTGTGCAGTAATCCAAGACTCACTGTATTAAAATATACATTTATTTTGCATACATTAAAATAACACATTATAGAGATTTTTAAAAACGCATACATGCATGAATTGAAATGCTTGGGTCACGGCACTCCACACTATTATAAATAAACAACACTGACACACAGCAGCAAATTAGTGCTGAGTTAAGTGTCTTAAATATCTCACAAAGCCCTTTGATTAAACCGAAACGACAGCGTTATAAACAACATCACGTGGTCTTGAGGAGTTTGATGAGTGTCTCCAGCTTCATGGCGGTGTTCAGATCTCCCTGAACTCTGAGTCTGCCGCTGCTGTAGGCGCTGAACGGTCGCAGGCCGCCCTCAAACATGGCCAACAGGTCCTGCTCGCTCATGCTCAGAGAAACATCCGGCTCCCGCGGAGAGACGCCCGCTCCACACGCTCCAGCACCTCCACACAGACAAACACTTTCACTCAAAACTGACCCTGAATGTGCTCTTTTCTTTCCACAGGTTATCATACTTTAGTTTTAGTGTAGCATTATACTGCATGTTTTTGATCCTATTGAAAAGCGGTAAGTTTGTCACTTGTTTTCAGCTTGTTTATTTTCATCACGATTGCTTCAAATAATGGCATAAACCTCATTCAGTGTAAATTATGATGATCGTAATTAAAAATCATGTTTACAATTTCATTTTTTTTATGATTTTTGTCATAACCGTGTCACAAGCCTCTCGGTTTTCATCCAAAATATCTTAAACTGTACTTCTTTAATTGACTTTTATGGGTTTGGAACAACATGAAAGTATGTGATTAATGACAAGATTTTATTTTGGGGTGGAGTAACCCTTAAATATGTGGTTACTCTTTTTTTTTGGCATGTAACCATGTCTAGCCACAAAGCTAGCCATATGGGATTAGGAGGTTTGGATTCTTTTCATACTGCGTTTATTAATCTTACGCCACCCACTGTTTCATTCAGTGGCACTTCTGCTTCTGACTCATTAGTGGCTTTTCCAACACTTTACTGACTAATGATAGAGTAACATCAGGAGGTTTAAATAGAAAGGGTTTCAGAGGTGTTGCAAGCCTGGCTCGAACCCAAATCCCCTAAATGAGCACTTCCACTAAGCCACGGCTCTGATGTGCTATTTTTCCTACAAACAGTAAGTTCAGAAAACAGCAGAACAGTCCAGTTCTGGAAGTGAACAAGCCATTCATTATCTCCTCAGGGAAATATTTAACATAAGAGTCTGAAATATTCGCTTTTATTATATTTGGGTTTTTTTTTTTTATGACGGACAAAGTTTCGGAAGCAGTTTGTAAAAGTGATTGATACAACATGACGTTGTATTTACTTTTTAACGTGCAAAAATATGATTTTCAACTATAGTCTGAACTAATCATGTCTAGCAGCAGAAACTCTGGTTAAAAAGTACATTACCCATGATGCTATTCACAATCAGAGAGCTGCAGTGAGCCAATCGCGCCAAACAATCATTGAGCTCCAATAACTCTGTTAAATAGGGCTGGGCGATATATATTATATAAACAAAACTTTTATTTTGGATTCGATTAATCGTTTGACAGAACGATTTTTTAGACTGCATTTTATTTCAGTTCCAGTTTATTTTATGTCAAGTAATGCAAATAGTTTAAAGGTAACGAGTGTTTTTAATTCTCTCGGTGTTACCTTGAGTCAGGTCCACATAGTAGCAGTTGTTGTGTCCGGAGTCGGTGGTGATCTGAAAGCGGTAACAGGCTTGCACCTGATAAACCAGCTGCTCTGACAGCACTGAGCGGACCGCATCCATCAGTCCATCCGCACCACTGACCCTCCCCGCTGGAGCTGAGCGCAGCTCGTCTGTGAAACTCACTGAATCTGGAGAAACCGCAAGATGAGATCCTGTTTATCATGATGGTTTGAAAACAAGGGAATCATAGATGCATTTACATTTCATTACTTGGCAGACACTTACATCTAACATCTAATAGTGACTTAATAATAATAACCTCAGGCTAGTCAGCAGTGTCCACAGTGTGCTATTTACTAGAAAAATGAATCCTAGTGAAGAGCACTATGCGAAATATTAGGGTTTATTTAATTTAGGGATGTAAAAAGGTTTCGAAAGCATGTTGAATAAAAAGTTTAAAAAAATCACCTTAAAACTAAATTTTTTCGAATTGTAGGTGTGCGTCAGGCAGCCTTATCAGAGGTGCGTTGACGATGTAAGTGCCGTTGCATTTTAATGTTTTTCCTTTAGCTTATCCAATTTCATTCACAAAAAAATTGCAAAATAAGTGAACATCGATGAGGACAAGATGTTTACGTCCAAGCATATTTAGAAAAGGACATTTTCTAGAGGAACATCCACTACATCTGCACTGAACGCTTAGAAAGCATGTAAAAAATTTACACAAGATATCATTTTAAAACATGTCTTGAGACTTCAAGGCGGTTTTTCCCTATTCCACTGCATCCCATGTTTTTAAATGACTCTTTGATTTAAATGACTAGTTTTCAGTCCGTTGTATACAAACACACATGATGCTGTTTTGTTTCCAGTTGTTTAACCAACTTAATTATTTCAAATATATAAACCATAAATTATTTATAAACCATAAAAGCAGCTTTTGTTTAAAGATAGTGTTCTTTTATGACTTTGAATAAACGTGCATTAGTAATATTTTGCTCGATGCGCCCTCTTGAGGCCTCTGGAGAGAAGCCAACTAACGAAAATTATACCTTTCAATCCAAATATAATTCGAATAATGATAGGCAGATTTATTTCTCAAAGAAAAACTTGAATATAACTGAATTTATTTAAAGTAAGAGCATTTTGCAACCCTAATTTCTAAACAAAATGAAAAAAAAGCAACTTATGTTTAGTTTTCTTTCTCCTGCTGTGCTGAAACTCTACCGAAGCATCATGTTTATTTACTGTTACACCCCTATCTGAGATACAAGTAGCCTAACATCACCTTGACTGGACTGGGACGCAGCCGTCTGGCTCAGGAAGTGCATTGCGAGCTGCTGTATGGGTCCGGTGAGTCCTTCCAGCCCAGGGACAGATGGAGGCATAATGACGGGCCCCGTGTGACCCCCGTCTGGCTCCCGGAGCACCCCCTCCAGGATCAGCTCCACACGGTCCACCTCCAGCCCCCACGGCTTCGTCATCTCATTCATGTCCATCTGCAGCACACAGACACTTCAAAGCTTAAAGGGATAGTTCACCAATAAATGAAAATGTGCTGTTAATTTAAAACTTGGAATTTGCCTCTCACCCCGAGATGTTCCCCGAGTTTGATCCTCTCAGTCTGTATCTCCCTCAGGGTTTTTTTGCTGAGGGTCTGCATCATGGCGTTCTGTGCGGTGAGGCGGGTGGAGGCGTTCAGATCCTGCACCGCCACCACGGACATCACCGGACTCCAGATCCGGAACTGGATATCCGCTCCCACCGACACCAGACCACCGTCTTTGGTGCTGACCTTTTGTCAGGAAACATTGTGGGAATCTCAAAATACTACGGAGGTTTTAATCTTACTGCACTAAAAAAACCCTGTACCTTGCATGGTGGGACGCTGAAGGCTCTGGTCCGCAGATCAACCCTCTGCCACTGATCAATGAAAGGCAGAACCAGAACTACTCCTGGACCTTTAGGAGGACGGATCCGGCCCAGACGGAAAACAACAATCCTCTCATAGTTCGGTACAACCTGAAAATGACACTGTAAATTTAAGAAGCACTAAAAAAAGGCAAAAACTCTCCTAAAAATTTGCTTCGAACTGACCTTTAGGACAAACCATCCAGATATGGGAAAGGTTATAAAGGTAACTAGGAAAACCAGGAACGTTACGATCAAGTTGCAAATCCAGGACAAGAATCCCTGAGATTTATCTGTTATAAAAAGAGCATGATTATCAAATATCAAAAAATTATACAGTAAATGCACACACTCCAGTATTAAATATTACTATTTAAAAACTTAGTTAACAAAGAAAACCAGGAACATCACAATCAAGTTCAAAATCCCTGAAATATGCTTTGTAAAATTATTAATAATAAAAAAACATATACTATAGTATAAAGTATCATATAATATATAACACTAATGTAAAACTAAAGTGTATTATATATATATAAATAACAAAAGAATACAAATAATATAAACTTTATGTCATAGCATAACACACTCACACACACACAAATACTGCCCTAAGCTACAGTGATATTTGCTTAGGCTATTTAATATGTGAACCGTAATGTGTGTCACCGTGGAGTGAATACCTGTGAAGTCGTTTTGAGAGACTTTAGGCACATAATCAAATGAATGTCCTCTCTGATCATAATTATTGTGAGTGAATGGAGCATGAGATAAAAACAGTCCCGGAGTGTCGCTGTACACTGACTCTCTCTGCGACAGACACTGATACTCATACCCTGAAGACTTCCCGAACATTGTCATGTCGATTCAGAAGAGATCGCTCCCTCCGTTATGCCTATGAACTTATTTCACTGTTATTTTGGGCTCAACTCATGGCGAGACGACCAAAAACAAGAACCACTTCCGCGTTTTGCGACGTCACGTCTACTGTGACGTCATGCGCTGAGGCCCTTTGCAACAGCGCCCTCTAGAGTAACGGAGGTGTCATGAATCACGGTCAGTGGATTTTTAGGTAATATCAAAGCGTATACTCTTTGGTAATATCATCAATAAAAAGGATTGTTTTTCTCGATAAATAAATAAATTAACAATTTAATAAAAATAAAAAAGAAGAATTCAGAAAGATTAATAATATAGTTTATTTATACGTCCTACAAATATGAGGCATATCTTTCAACTTTTACAAAAGTGCCCCCTTCAAAAGGGGAATTTCTTTGAAACTGATCATTAAACATATTCTAAATAATTTTGCATTATAATGGCAATTTGCATTCTCAACATGATATACATAAACAGGCTGTGCCAGATATCTGAGATTCCAAATAATGGAGATGCATAGCAATATAGGTACAAAAACTACAGTAACACAAATAAAAAGAGACATATATAAAATTACATAATGAGACAAACAAGCAACCTATGCAAAAGAGTAATGCTTACATACATTTGCACTTTTTAGCATTTAGGCAGATTCATTGGCATCGTGACTAGCATGGCAGGAAAGCAAAGCACCTAAATTCTTGAGGATTCCTCTAAACACAGTCTTTCAGAAAGAGCTCCTCAGTTTTTGAACATGTCACACAGTAGTTTCTCCATGGGCGTGTTCCCGATGGTTCTCTGGAAGAAAAGTTGCTCGATTCTTTCCGAACTCACAAAGTGAAGGGATGGAAGGAGAAGCAATAGTCTGCCAAACCTAAGGCAAGAGATTCATAAGAATGATTTGCATTAGTTGTGTCCGCTCTCAAAAATACTTGTTTATGCAAATGCATGCTTGTATATTTGCTCACCTGGCGACTTGACTGGGGTAAAGAGTGTGGATATGTTGAGCTAGCAGCACTTGGGATTGATCTTGTAGGTTCTCCACCTGTTCTGGGTCTTTAAGTCCTCGTGTTTCTGTAACAGAATGCAAAGATTACTCACCCAGAACAACGTTTTTACCTCACTAGTTCAGTTCTTTTAATGTAGGCTATCATTTGTGCCCCCTTGTGGCAAGAAGAGGGAAGAACCTACCTGGTTTAAACAACACGATAGCTTTCAAGCATGCAAACTCAGTCGGATCCACTTGCAGTGGCTTGAAGCGGCTAAACACTTCTTGCAGGAGCCTCACGTCCGAGGCCGAGGGACTTCCCTTGCCCTGTCCTGGGGGTGAGAGGTCGGGCAGGGACAGCAGGGGGCAGTTGTCCAGAGGTAGTGACCACTGAATTGCACACAGAAGAAACAGCTCGCTCCATGCTTCCTCAAGTAGGATCACCTAAATTCACAAAGAGCGCTGGGTTAATATTTATGGATCACTAAATTGAAGCTAGGCAGATTAATCAACGATATATGCTATTTCAACGTGGCGCTTGCAGATTATACCGTATAACTAAAAAGCAACGTTTCGTAGGCTTGAATCTCTCTGTCTGGATTAACAAATCAGAAAATACTCATCTGGTGGTAGTAAATAATAGACTCTTACCTGGTCTCTGAATGGTAGATGGGAAAACACCGGCAAGTTCTTCGCCCATTTAACAGACATGAAGAGCAGGCGGGCTGAGGTTTCATATACACTCTCTGGTCCACGTGAGGGGTAGAGAGCACTGCCGTACTCTGGAGAACTCCTCTCAGGTTCATTACTGGTCACATCGATGTTCTCATCCACTGTAAACACAGTTGAAAAGACCAGTTTAGACCAGCATAAACTTCCCAGCTGCTCCAGGCTAGCACAGTGAGGTAGCAAAGCAGACCAGCATAGCCGTTGTCTCTGTCTGAAACCCAAAGCACTATTACCTCGCTATCTAGTCAATTAATGACTTATTAGGTAGCATTTTGTGTATTCACATAACTCATACACTGTCAGAAAATAACTGTATCTTTAGGAATACAACTTTTACGATGAAAGTACCCTTAAAAGGACATCTTTGTACCTTATATACCCCACACCTTTTTTAAATATTTAAGGTACAAGGATGTCCTTTTAAGTTTACTTGCCTAGAGACAGGTGTCGTACTCCTAATGGTAGAGTAATATTATCTGTATGAGGTGCACAAGCCTTTAGAGTCGTGCACCTGTGGTGGCAAATAGGGTACAAAGTTGTACCCCGAGATTAGACAGGTTTCAGGCTGATGGTATCATTCCTTACCGTCCTCTGGTTCCAGCTTAGCGCAGGTCTCAGCTGTCATCAGGCTGGCCATGAAGCGATGTCCGTTCTTGGGGCTGTTGGAGCGGTGGCTACTATCTGTGGAGCTAATGCTGGAGCTGATGGAGGAGCCCAGCAGTGGGCGGTTGATCACAGAGCAGGTGGATGAGGAGGTGGGTTCCAAGGTGGTGGCGAGGTGCTCCTTGTCCTTGTCCATATCCAGTGCATCTAACCTGACCTGAGCGGTGCTGCGGGGCTGACGCTCATTCTGAACAGCTGAGAGGAGATGGACAGAAAGGTTTAGAAAATGATGACAATGATGAAGAAGAGAATGCTTGACTCACGATCCTTCTGTAAGAACTACTGTGTAAGAAGTTAACTCACCATCCTTGTTCATGCCAGCTTGAAGGCATTTCTTTAAGCGACAGGCCTGGCACTGATTCCGATGGGCTTTGTCCACGGGACACATGCCTGTACCAGCTTGACATCTGTAAATATCAGGAAGGTTATGGTAGACTCTAACTTCAAGCTTCTCTGCTCCCAACTTTGAACACCCGCAAAAAAAAGGTACAAAATCTACCACTGGGGAAAAGCTATACCTTCTCAAAAGATACTAATATGTACACTTTAGGTAATAATACGTTCCTTTAAACTACGAAAATGCACCCTTTTGGGGTAAAGAAGGTACAAAGAAGTAACTTTTGATACCAGGAACCAAGTGACAGCTTTTGTACCGTTATTTCTGAGAGTGAATATGCAAGGTGTTTTCTCACCTGTAGATGAGTCTGCGCCTCACACTGCGTTTGAAAAAGCCACTGCAACCATTGCAAGCATATATCCCATAGTGTTTCCCACTGCTGGTGTCAGAACACACTTTGCAAAGAAGTCCTGAGTTCATGATCTTGCCAGGAGCGGGGCTTTTACCTGAGAAAGCATAGAAAACATCTTTTTGTTATTCCAGGTCACAATTGCTCATTCCCAATCCAGTCATTAAGAGTTGATCCTTTGCATGGCATTCCGTACTTGCTGAAGTAAACATACATGCTTAAGAATACTGTATTGTAGGACTTCCCATAAGATATTGCAACTGAAATACTAGAATACCAAAACGTTTGAAGGGTACTTGCTTGCTTCTTTACCACTTCCTGCATGTCCCCTGCAAGCTAAATTAAAAGAGCAGTTACTCACCATCTTGGCTGTCATCCGTAGAGTTGCTCCTGGAAGACTCTGTTGGTGATGCAAATGGTATCATGGACATTTCTGACATTGGATCCTCCATTCGATGTAGTGTAAAAGTGTACCCCAAGAAGAATTTGGCTTTTGAGGCCAAAATATCTTTCACAGGCGGGTTGAATGGAATCCAAGAGGGTCTCCCAAGATACCCGTCCAGTTCTGAGAATTGTACCAATGCTTTTCTTCAGAAGTCCTTCAGTCTCTATCCTGATGGTCCGCTCTTGACCCCGGGTCTCTCTGATGTCTAGAACTTCTTGTCTGATGCTTTTGTAAAGAGCAGCAAGGTCTGTCACCTCCTCCTGGCGCCGGACAGTGAGTGACTCTGAGGCTATCGTGGGCTCACTAAAGGAAGACAAAGGGATTAGCAGCAAGCGCTGTGTAAGCAAGTGCCTATTTGTCATCTTCTTAATCTTTACTGTCCATCTAGGGGTGGATCAATCAGTCACACTCAGTAGTATTAGCTCCATCAGTGTGGAGAGAATGAACAAACAAAAGGATTGGGGTTGAGTCATAACTGCCCATCTATCTCTCTCTTGCTCTCATCTCTTCTCTTTTGAGGTTTTCCCATAAACACTGCTTCACTTCAAAATTTGGTTAGCATCACAGCTCCAAAATTAACTGTGGCTAGCTATTGATTGATTTTTACATGTTTAGTGGTTTCTAAGTTTAAACAATCAATAGTGATTTCATGGGTCAACACCTGTCCTGTTATGATCAATGATCCATAAGGACATTACTTATATCTGACTGCACATAACACCAGATATGAAGGAATGTAAACATCTATATCTATAATTTTGCATGTACAACTATAAAAATCATATTTCTTTTGTATAGTACACAGGCTGTAGTGAACATCTGCTAAGGGATTCTTCCCTGAAGTTTTGTGGTATTTCATCATTGTTTAATCCTCAACTGTCCAACAGTAACGATGAGGCAATGCTAATCTCTACTGGCTCCAGTTAGCAAAATCTGCTGGATTTAAATCTTGTTGTTACTCAAAAAACGATGTCCAGTAATGTGTCCAAAAATGATTGACTGAAGCATGTTTACCTATCAGGACAAAGAAATGCAAATTACATGTTTACGATGTCATGATGTTTGCTCAACATCACTGTTTTAGGTTAAAATATATATGACCTTATAAGGGAAAGTATATACTTCTAAATGTGTGTGTATATATATATATATATATATATATGATTTCTATATAAAACATTTTATCTTTTTTTTAATTTTACATAAATAGTCATTGCAAAAAACACAAATATTCCATTTCATATTTACTTAATAGAGGAATTTAAATAGAGGAATAAAATATTATTAGTATGACATAGCATATGTTTGTCAACTCATTTCATGTGGACTTTCACTTTGTTAGTGTTTGTTGTGTTAATATGTTATAATCTACACTATAGTGTATAAACTATATACACTATAAAAATATAGAAAAATACAAGAATATGTCAATTAACGTAATTCGTTGCTAGACGTTCTCCCAGCTGAATCTTTTCAAAAATGTCTTGCTTTTTCAGCCCTTTTTTGCCCTCATTGAAACTTGTCATATACACACTGTAAATGCTGTATGGCACGTCACAATGCAAAAATCTGCCCGTTTCTCCTCATGAGTCGTACTACATACTATACATTATTTACCAGATTGCATCACAGACCTAACATCTACTCTCAGATCAACCAACGTGAACTCTCTCTGTGAACACATCTCCGTCCTCACCAGGTGTCCCGTCCGCTCCTGCACCCCGCGAGCGTCCACCAGCACCCATTTCGAATCAGCTAAGCGGCTTAACCTACCATAAAACGTGTTCTCTCAAGATAACAAAGACCTCGAACGAAAAGAGGGGGAGCAGGGAAAGAAAACAATTAGCTGCTTGTGAGTCTGTGGGAGCCGCTCGGGGCCCGACGGCGACTCGTACCGGTGCCATATGGTGGCTGCTCTCTGGATCCAGCTCTGCCTAATTAGTGACCCCAGTGTGATTTACTGGTAATTAGAGGGCTGAAGTCAGTGATTTGCTTTTTTCTTTTGATTTGTGTATCTATCTTATTAAAGTCTTAAGCAGTGCAAGGTCACACACAGAAGCCAGACAGCAACACATGCCACCTTAAACCCGTTTCATCGATCCGCAATCATGTGACCTTTTAATTGCAAAAAGCTTTGTTTTGATTGAATGCAAAACAAGCCTTATCTCGAGTCGGTTGATGCGAACTCTTCTCTAATTGGTTTGTTTAAACTCAGCCGATGAATGAGCAGCAGACAGCATGCAGTCTGATGAGGAGATGATCTCTGTGAACCAAGAATCCTCCTTAATGCTCGGTTGGCATTAAACTGGCGCTGACAGAGGTCTCTCTGTTGACCTAAACGAGTGTGTAAAAAGATTACAGCCCCAAGAGTAGGCTGGGGTCTACTCGAGGAGCAGACGGAGCCATTTGAACTCTGAACTGGAGACTGTAACTCAGTGCTGATGC
>JAUMHR010000040.1:1808753-1819124 GCA_032361145.1 Enteromius fasciolatus
CTTGAAACGCAGACTTGTTTGAACAAGAACGCCTGTTAATTTTTGTGATTTGCATATTTGGCATAAGTTAGGTGTGTGCTTGAGTGTGTTTGGCAGGTCTGGGTTGTTTTCTACAACCTGTCTTCAAACTAATGTGCCCGTATCGGTTGTTTGTACTATAGTGGTAAAATACCCTTTAGAGCGTATACTAATATTGTGCCCCTATTGGCAACAGAACATTTGCATATGAATTTTTAGCTTCATTTGAATGAATTGACAAAAATGTGTTGCCAAAATCCCACGTCTACTAGACAGTGTTGTTTTTGACAGGAAAGAAAAAAATGAGTATATTATTAAATATATAAACATTTAGTTTAGGCAATTAAATTGCATAAAAAAAATTATTTTATTTATATATATATATATATATATATATTTTTTTTTTTTTACATTTCTGATTTGATCCTCATTCTCACCTGCAAAAATAAAAATAATAATTAAAAAAATAATAATAATTTTATTTTTCATTAATAGTAGATGTGAGTGGGCGTAATCATTGCATAAAATCTCCTGATATACATTAACAGACAAAAAAAGTGCTTTATAAAAAAAAGAGAAAGAGAAAAATTAGAAAAATAAAACTAAAATAATCAATAAAATTAACTAAATAACAACAAATAAATGAATACAAACTGCTACCCCATTCTGGACAAGTGATTTGAAAAACCAAATAAAACTAAAATAAACAATCAAATAAAATTAACAAACAATATATAAATAAATAAACAAACAAACACTGCAACCCCACTCTGGACGTAAAGTAATTTGGAAAACAAAATAAAATGTAAACAAACAAGTAAACAAATAAATTAACAAACAATAAATAAACAAACAAACACTGCAACCCCACTCTGGACGTAAAGTAATTTGGAAAACAAAATAAAATGTAAAAAATGAACAAACAAACATAAAATTAATAAATTAATGCAATCCCATACACTGGACAAGTGATTTGGAAAACAACACAAAACAAAGAAACAAAGAAAAAAAAATGCATGTCCCTAAAAGACAACTGATTGGGAAAAAACAGTAAACCTTAAGTTTAAGTCTAAGTCTAAGTTTAGTATACCCTAGGTAAATTAAAAATAAATAAACTAAATAATAAAATACATAGGGCAGGCAATACGGAAAACAAAACAAAAGCATATAATGCAAGCATTCTGTTGAACAAACACTGTTTGTCTTTGAACTGCTGATCTGGACCGGCAGCGTTTGCCTGACCTAAGCGCCCACTTCATTGTGTCTTGTTGCTTTGCTTTATTTGTTTTCAGACAGCGTGCAGCGTGAGAGAGTGTCACAACATGTGACTGTGAGCTTCCAGAAGAAGAGCTCGGCGCATGACACATTCCTGCGGATGTCATGTGTGAGGGACACACCTGAGCTGTGAGCATTAGCTGCCTTTATGTAACTAGCAGGTGGCAATAACGCATAATGTTCCTAGTGGCTTTTTAGGACAAGACTTGCTTAGATGAGCAGAGCAGAGATTACCTTAAAACAAAGAGCTTAGACTGGCCTAAAAATAGCAGGAATATTATACACTATGAATGATAAGGGTTATCATTAACCCTTTAAGTTCATCTTCGGATCATTTCAGGTCAAGGCTATTTGCTGGTTAAGCGTGTCCAAATGGTACTTCATAAGCATCTTTAGTGCTCAGGTTCTGTATCTACGTATATAACTCATATGGGGATTGGATTAAAATAAATAAATAAATAATAATAAAATTAACATGTATTTATTTTCTTGCCTTATAAAGTATATTTTATAATATATTTTATAAAGGTTTTTAAAGGTTTATTAGTATCATAGTATTTATAGTATCATTTAAAAATGCATAGACCACATATATTTAAAAAATTGTTTATTAATATTTTTATTATTTTCATTATTAGTAATAAATATTTAAATTATAACTTATTATTATTTACAATTTTTTTCTAGTTTACCATAACTTAAAATATAAAATTAGTTTTAAAATACAAAAAGTATAATATATGAAATAAAATAATAATAATAATAATATGCTAACAATTAATAAAACTACTTTAAAATGGTAAAATAATTAAATTGAAATGTATTAGTTTACCTTTTATTATTTAAAAAAACTTCTTTTTGAAATATATTATTAAATTAAATTAAATTAAATGTATTTATAACTGCTATGAAATATAAAAATTGCACTAATAATTACTACAAATGTACAAATTAATACATAATTTTAAAATAACAAATAAAATTACAGCTAAATCTATACTAGATATATAACTAGATATCAGCTCATATTACTGCTGTTGAGATGAAATCATAATTGTTTCGCACTGATCACACTGGCGTTTCATGTTGCCAGGTTTAGTGTCATGGGGCACATATAAGGCGTTTAGTCTGATCTGTGCAGTGCTGACAGTGTAACTCAGCAGCTGTTACATAACCGTATGAACGTCTGTGACCACGAACACCACAGATTAGCTGCAGCACAGCGTTTTACAAACACTTCCAGAGCCGCTGTATAACTTATACATATCAGTCAAATAAAGGAATGGACTTTTTAGTGCTTTGAAGTACACTCTAGTTGACATATCAACGTGTCCTGTGTGACAGAAAATCACCTGACAGAAAACCTCTAACATTCAAGATAAACCTCTTTCATGTTTTATATGAGAGAGGTGATTTATATTATATTAATATGGTATGCTTGCATACCTTTATGGGAAAATATTATAGAAAATAGTGGAAAAATGGTTGTTTCTGTACACAAATGTCAATAGTATTGAGGTGTTTAGTATTGTTTTTACATGATGAGTTTCACAATACATTATGCTCATTTTGTTTATATGTTTAGTTTTAAGTAGGATTAAAGTTTTGTTTTAAAGTTCTGATGATCTTATTAAAAATATAGTGTGTGTTTTATATATATATATATATATATATATATATATTATAATTATTATATTAGACATTTTAAAAAGCCGATTAAATGTTAATGCTAAAAAATACAAAAAAGCTATTTTTTTTATTGGCAAAAAAAATTGCTTTTTTGTATTTTTGAATTATAGATAAATACTGTATATAGGCTACACACACAATTTCAAAATTGCCTATAAGTAATTTATTATACCTATTATATTACACATTTTTAAAAAGAGCCAATTAAATGTTAATGTTAAAAAATACTTTAAAATTGTCTATAAATCATTCATTTATCTAGTTTTTAGTATTTTATTTAACATTAACATTCAATTGGCTGTTTTAATGATTATTTGAATGTATTTTGTATGTTTGGAGATCCAGTAATGAAGTCGCGTCTGTGGATGAGAGCAGCGCGCGGTGAACAGCGAACGACCCGCGTGTCTTCAGCGTTCCTGACCTAGATCTCTGACAGTGAACAGATGCCGCTGCTGCTTCAGCAGAACGCAGCGCTCGCGGATTACCGGCCATCAGCACCGCCGCGACGCGACGACACGAGCGGAACACGCGTCATATTCACACACAAATCATGCTAACATCACCTGTATTCTCATAAAAGATAGATAGATAGATAGATAGATAGATAGATAGATAGATAGATAGATAGATAGATAGATAGATAGATAGATAGATAGAATATAAAAAAAATATTTAAATACAGATAAATTGAAAAAGAAAAGCACAATATAATTTAATATAATAAATGCAATGTAATAAAATATAATAATACTGATTATACTGTTTAATATTAAAATATTGATGTAAGAATACTGCAAAATATACACCTAAAACTACATGACAATTGACTGGTTGGTGAAGCAGAAAATCAAAAGAAAATCAAAGAAAGACAACAAAATAAAATAAAAAACACTGTGCTGGAAGCGTGGGAAATGGACCATGTTTTGGTAAATGACTTATAATACCATCAAACAAGCTATGCATGAGATCTAATGATATTCGTATGAATTAGCATGGGTCTCTTATTTGTTTTTTAAAAGTGAGAAGGTATAAAAGCAATTAAAAATGTACTGATCATGCATGTTGTACAGATGTGTGTTTCTGTGCATTGTGTGTGTGTGTGTGTGTGTATGCAGCCTATTTTACTGACGTCTTGTTTTTTCCCTTTCTCTTCTCTTTTCTTGTGTCTCTGTTTCATGTCTTTGCGTTTTTTTTAATAATCTGTCATTTTTATTTTGTATGGATGCATATTTTGTACAGATACATATCTAGGTCTATAAAGCTATTTTCACTCTCAGTTTCTGTTTAAAAGTGTTTGTGTGTGTGTGTGTGTGCAGCCCATTCTAGCTAAAAACGATGGCCCATGTTAGCTTAATTAGTCATTTCTACGTAAAATCACATTGCTCACAAGTTTTTTCTTGAAATGAAACATTTTTATTTGCAAGAGCATTTTTATAAACCTGTGCTTTAGTACTCTAAGGCTATGCAAATAAATAAATATATATATATATAATATTTAATATTAAATGGGAAACAAATTGTTATTATGGAGATGAAATATTGTTGAAAATATATGCCAGGTGACTGTTAACAGTATAATGAATGAACAGCATGTGTGTTTGTGTGCTGGTGTTTTGTGTCTGATGGGGTTCAGAGGCACCTGCACAGCTGAAAGAGGCCTCGTGTTTCCTGAAGCTGATCTGGACGTCCTTCAGGCTGTTATCGACAGAAGTTCACATCTCCGTGCATCACATAAGGCGCTTTGCCTATAATCTCTCTGAATGTCAGCTCTTGTCAAAGAGTGCGGCTAACTTTTACAGCGTGCCACAACATGTGCCTGATGAAACAACACACCTGTGTCATGAGCTATATCAGCTGTTCACCGCGGTACCAACACTGAACGTTAGTTCACCCAAAAATTTAAATGAGACGAATCCAGAGTTATTATAAAGGAAGGGTAACGTGGGCTTTCGAGCAATTGTTAAAGATTTGGATTCTCATGCTATGCAGGTACAAAGTAAAAAAAATATATATATATATATATATATATATATATATATATATATATATATACAAATACATGTAAACAAACAACTTGAGCTAATAACACACTGCAGAGTTTCTCTGAGATGTGGCTGGTATGTTATGATGTTAAAGTGATGCACTTTAGGGGTGTCTTTCCTCATACATCAAATACTGCAGTAATGTACTGTAAAATTACTGTTAGAAAGAAACCCATCATTTAAAACGAGGGGGAATTGAAGAGCCGGCAAGACAAAAGTGAGTGAAAGAGGAAAAACAGGAAGTGTGAGAGAGACTGCGGTGAAAGCAGAAAATGGAGTCTCTCAGCAGGAGAAGAGCGTGAGTGGGCCGAGAGCGCTCCGATTGAGAATTACGCTCAGAGAAGGGTGTCAGTGACAGTGCAATTTCCTCGACTTCACACCGACTGATTCGCTCTGGCCGTCTCGCATCCACACTACAATCAATCACAGCAGGTGCCGGCATCCTGCCAAAGAACCAGGACTTCTGCTCTCTGCCCATCTACAGAAGGCCTCATTTTTAGGCACTGCTGTCCAAAAAGTTGTTTTTAATGATAAAATGTCTAAGGCCAGGTTTGTCACACATCTTTCATGAATATGGAAAAATAAGAATGCATGCACAGTACAAACTTTCTGTAGTTTTTACAAAAAAAAATGAGAATAATGTTAGCAGAATAATGTTGTAAAAAAAATACAGAAAAAACTGTAACATTTACAGCCAAAAGTATAAAACTGTTATTTAAAAGCATGGCAATTTTAAAGTAAACCTGTAAATTCAACAATGCACATTGCTATTTATAACTGTTTTGTACCTTTAACATACTGACAAGCACCATAATAATGCAGTTGGTAAAAGAGAAATCCACATGAAGACTCAAAACTCATCACAAATAGAAGTATATACTAATATATAGAACATCGTGGTCACACATGACACTTAAATCATTTAATAAACATTTCACAAAAACTATTAAAAACTATAAATTGATTTGTTTGAATTATTTCTAAAAACTGTACAATTAACAGCCTTTTACTGTAAAATTACATCAAATGTCTGGTTAGATCTTGTACAGTTTTTCTCTGTATATAGTACAAGAACTGACTGTTAACCTATTAACAGGTTTTTTTTTTAGGTTTTTACAAGATTTACATGTTCAGTTTTGTTTGTTTGTTTAATTCTAGGTTAGGGGTAATGTGGGGAAAAATTGTATGTTTTTATTTTCCAATATCTTTATACTTTTGTCATTACAAAAGTTTGCTTAAGAGATTAAAGCGTTTTTAGCGTTTTTACAAGATTGTACATTTAAAAGTTCACTTATTTTTTTACAGTGTGGGCAAACAGCAAAAATTTTCCTCCCAGATTCCAAAATGAGAAACAGGAAGTAGAATTTGACTTCTTCACCCAATTTTACCCAATTATTGCTAATGGGAGAAACACGTATGCTATTGTTGTTCTAAAATGAGGAGTCCTAAACATTTATTTGTACATTTTTTATCAAATATAAATTCTAACCTAATATATATTCTATTATTTTAGTCAAGCATGAATCTAATCAAGTTAGTGTTTTTACATTTTACATTTATTTGAACTCAAGGCAGTATCAATTTTAACAATACATTTTATATTTGTTAACTTATGTAAAAGAGTTTTGCAAAATTATGAAAATTCTGTCCTTAATTACTCACTCTCATGTTGTTCCAAACAGATAAGACCTTCGTTCATCTTCAGAACATCATCTCTGATGACATCAGAGAGCTATCTGTCCCTCCATAGACTGAAGTTGTGATCCAGAGTTTTGCATGATTCACTCAACCATTCTTCTCCTGTGACTTACATTCTCCACCATTTTAGTGAGTATTACTGTGTAAGCGTCTGCTTGTGATTACGTCAAATATGTTAAATCATGGGTATGCGGTGTGTTGTGATACTCTCTGAAATGGCATTAGTTTTATCTAATTGTGTGAGTTGTTCACACATCGTTTTATTAGTCTGTTTTTGTGGAGTAATCTCTGTAATAGCTTATGTTTACATTTATAATATATTATATTTCTACATCTTAATTACTTTTACATTTACTTACAAGATGTTATGATGGAAGGTTAGTCATGTGAGTACAGTTACTAGTTGAGACGGAGCCCTGCAGACAAAAATATGTGCACTGAGGCCACAAATTACCACAGCCATACAAAAATGCTATAAATAGCATATTTTACACAGTAAGTGACCAAATCCCACATGTAACCGCAAAAGGAAATTGTTACAAACACTTGATGGTGGTTTAAAGTGAGTTCTGAGTAAAAGTGTACTATTAATCTCATAATTGTCTTACGTAGCATGATAATGTTAGCACTAATGCTCATAATGCATTTTGTAATATTTATTTAGAAATACTTTTGATAATAGTTGGGTAAATGTTTACTGGGATTGTGGCTTGGTAAATATTTTACTGTCAGTATGAAGTCTGATAATTGCTGAATAAAACCTGAAGAATAATGATAAAAGAATAAGGATTATGTCCCATACCTGGAGGTGTGAAAAGTAATGTTTCCTTAAATTAGTTTGTCGTGCATTTCCTTATTTCGACACATTTACAGGTAAACCCTGGTGTTTTAAATTTGTGATTAACATGGTTAATCGCAGTCCATATATATATATATATATATATATATATTCCTTTTCAATTTGACTGTAAAAAATGATAGATTAATTTATCAAAGGTGTTTTCTCTGAATCAGTGTGCAGGTCTGTCTCAGAGGTGTGTGTGTGTTTGCTCATTCACACGTCCAGAGATGATGAATAGAGCCCCAGTCACACTGAGAGAGAGCGAGCGAGCGATAGCGAGGACAAGCTCCTAATTGTCTGACTAATTGCAAACTCTGACTCAGTCTCTTAGTAACTGTGTCGAGTCGAGCCCAGACATGAAGATGAATGCGAGGAAGAATCTAACAACCTCATTACAGTCACACTCTGTGCCAACAAGATCTGTCACAAGCCATTTTACTTTATTTTGTCCAACAGAACAACATTTCAGCACAAAAACAAACAGCAACATGCTTATCTGCTTCCACAACGACAGAAGACAGTGACAAAAACTATATATATGATACGGCACTTGAGCAAAACACTCAAGATTCTTCACAAACACAGCGCTGGTGCCTTTGTCAATAATTTAGATGGTCTGATGGGCGCATCGCCTCCCTTTGCAGAATTTTAAAAAATAACCAGGAAAACACAGTGTCTCTGACAGCAGAGTCAAATGGAAATGCTTTACGCTCAAGTCTGAATTCATCCGAATATTTAAATTCAACAAAAAACACAAACAATTTTACTTCCATAATACATTACAAATAATGCATCTCTAGAAAAGGTTGCATCCAGTGGGAACATAATTAATGGTTATAATGACTTCTTTATGCGTCACGTTGCATCGCGCCTTGTTTACATTACCATGTTTGCATTTGTGATCGGAGAAACAACAAACAACAAGCACTACTCTACACTGCTCAAAACTCATGTTTGAATAGCCTTCAAATATGAAACTGTGCTTAAAACACACTCTTATATTTCAGCGTTGTAAATACAACTTAACCACTGATTTCTAGTTGTGTCCTCTTTTGAAAGAACAAACTAAGTAGTTCACTTTCACAACAAAACACAGCATCTCCAGAACATGGCACCCGCAACAACACTACAGCCAGAATAATATTTCTTCCTTCTTTCATCGCGTAAACATTTGGGCAGTGTTTTTAAAAAAAATAACCCCACTCTGTGACGTAGAAATGTGGGGGTGTGTTTAAATGAGCCATTTTACGGGGGTGTGGACAAGTCATAGCTTTTTCATATCTCTTTGCTTTTGAGACGTTAGTCTTTGAAACTTCAGGGATCTTATCTATCCACTAACAGCTTGTAACAGTCCAAAGAGAACGGAAAACTTTGCGCTATATGACCCCTTTAATAGATACAGACTGACAAAAAATTGTGGAAAAAATATTTACTTAATGGATGCCATTTTTATTTGACAGCGACTTCAAAGAGAATGAAAGCGAGGATAGACTAAGTGACAGCTTGATGTAGGCTAAATTTGAGGCCCTGTTATTTGAAACAGCTTTGCAAAAATGTCCTGTTTTTGATTGGTAAAGTGATCTGGCAGACCTGTATGACAACACTGCAGACCCATGTATGCTTTATCTAAAGATGGTCTAAGGAAAATCGAACTTTTGAATCCAGGCTTTTTCATAGACTGACTGCTTAGACTTTCAAACCCACGTCGCTGCTGCAGTGTTGACACCCTTGACTTTGACTTCATCGCACTAATGAACTCCACAAACTCTCGGGCAGCAGCGCTATCATTAAGATTCACACAGTTTCAGCTCTGTGTGTTTATAGCGGAGAGTATTAACGTGAAGTGCGAGGTTTCTGGGATCTCAGCCACTTCACAGCAGACGTCAGAAGGATGTCTCCAGAGAGAGCAGGAGTCCAACGAGCATCAGCTACCATCAATTAACTGCATTACTGTTTCATCTTAAACAGAGATATGTAAAAGTTTGGGGCTCTCTGTGATGTTCTGGACGTTCACAGCCCTTTTTCATTGTAAGTGTATGGGTTTGTGTATGGTTTATCATCCGTATAAATAATTTGAGGCTCAGTAAAAATGCATATTTCACAATTCATTGTTTCTTTTTTTTTCACAAATGGACCGGTGTAATTGTCCTGATTCACTAATAAATGAATCTTTTATTGTTTTAGTGATTCAGAAACATATAGCATGACCAGTGTAGTCCTGATTCACAAATTACTTTTCTTTTTGGTGAATCAGATTTATATAACGCAGCCAAAGAAGTGTGATTCATGTACAGTATGTCACTTCTTTTAGTGAATAATTGAAAAATATGCAATGCAAACAGTGTAGACAGATTCACAAATGATTCTTATTAGCCGGTTCTTTAAACATATCTTAAAAAAAATAATGACAAGGAATCAATCAAGTTGAATCAGATTTCCGATACCCATCACTACAAGTCATAAACGGAAGTGGAAGGATTTCCAGGCACAAATGACACAGCAGTATTGTGGAAATGCCAGACGCCTAACTAAAAACCCTGGGATATGCCGGGCTCTCTGCTGTTAAAGGGCAGGAACAGATCTGTCCTGTTAAGGGGTGAGTCACTTCCAGTGGAATCCATCTCTATAGCCTCCCTCCGGTCTTTGCCTTTCCACAGGCATTAGGGCCACCTGGTCTTCCCACACACCATTTGTCCTCCAATCACATCATTATCCAATCACATAAGCTGCACTGATCTAATGGAAAGCCCATCGGAGACTTTATGATTCAGATCTCATGTTCTTCAGCCATTTGATTAAAGTGTATAC
>JAUMHR010000040.1:1844897-1864203 GCA_032361145.1 Enteromius fasciolatus
GGCACTGCTCATCACCTGTCCAATACAGTCCCAACAGTGAAGCATGGTGGTGGCAGCATCATGCTGTGGGGGTGTTTCTCAGCTGCTGGGACCTGCAGAGACCTGTGCTCTATTTTAAAATTTTTTTTAGAGTGAATAATGAATGTGTAAATTTATCCACACAAAACCAATAACTTTCGAGAGCTAATTATTAATTATTTAATAATTATAACTATTTATATAAACATAATTATTAGTGCTAGGCAACAATTGATTAATCGCATCCAAATTAAAAGGTTTTGTTAATATAAGATATGTGTGTACTGTGTATAATTATTATGTATATATAAAGACACATACAGTGTATGCTGTATATTTATGTATAGTGTTAGTAATTAACATGCACATATTTATATTCATATAATTTATTATATTATTATATTATATTTTTCATATATAAACATAACATTTTCCTTAAGTATATACATGCATGTGTGTGTGTATTTATATATACACAATAAATTTACACAGTACACACTCATATATATTATGTACTGTACACAAGAACTTTATTTTGGATGCAATTAATCGTGATTAATCCTTGCCCAGCACTAATAATCATTCATAAAAACAGATTTCATTTTTAAAAAAATGAATGATGTCATTGCTACGGTTTTGGATCTTGATCGTGTAAGGACTCTTGCTGTCTTAATTTGTGTTTCGAAGGTGAACGGAGTTCTTACTTTGCCTTTAAAGTGACTCGCCTATATTCTTTAAACTAGTTTTTGAAACTTGAAACATTGCATTAATTTAATAATGTTTTCAGTCAAGAATAATTGTAAAAGTTTTCGTCCCACAATCTTTGTGGAAAAGGTGAGGAAAAATTCCACGTGGGCCTACTTCTGATGTATATCACTGTAGCTGTTTGCAGATGCAGCAGAATGCATTCGACTATGGATTTCACACAATGCGGCCATGTATGCTGTCATAAAAGCACACGGCGATTATTGAGTTAGGAAGTTAATCCGTTTTCATGTTCATACAGTTTTGTCGAGTTCCTGCTGAGGTGACTGACGGTTCACGTCAAAAGGCTCCTGGACTATTGCCACCTCCACATCACTCAACGTTTCCACTCGCAGCCCTCATCTAAAGCTGCTATTTTAATGTGATCTGAGTTAGATAAGAAAACACTCCATGTTTTCATATCTCACCGAGCACCCAGTTCATGTATCCCGCCTTGACAGGTTGACACAGAGTGTGTATGTATTTTGAGGGGTTTGAGGGAAGTTCATCCATCTTATTCTTGCCTCCTCCATACAGACTCGTCTTTGCTGTCGTCGGGTTGTGTTTGTCTGTGTGGTTGGGGGTCTCGGGTGGAGCGGTCAGTGGAGGTGTGACCCCGGCCGTGTGTTAAGCTGCTCACATATGCGACAGTAGCGGGGGTCAGGGACACATAGTGGATATTGTTTGCCCTTGACTGGGGTGCGTTAAACCACTCACAGCTGTTGTGCCGTTTCGCTTGGGGAAACGAGAGATTGAGAAACAAACTGTTGAATGAGGTGAGAAATCAAAAGAGAAGAGGACTGAGTTTGAATACAGTGCATTTCCCGCCTTTTTATTCAGTTAAAAAATTTGGAGTAAGTTTGGAATCTTGGGAAAATCTAGTTCCACACTTGTTTTGTAGAATGAGTGGGATGTGGTTGTTTTGGAGATATTGGGATACAGTATACAGCAGGGGTCACCAAGGTCGGTCCTGGAGGGCCGGTGTCCCTGCAGAGTTTAGCTCCAAGCCTAATCACACACCTGAAGCTGCTAATTAAGGTCTAACTAGGTATACTTGAAACTTCCAGGCAGGTGTATTGAGGCAAGTGAGAACTAAACTCTGCAGGACACCGGCCCTCCAGGACCGAACTTGGTGACCCCTGGTATACAGTAGGTTATGCGTGTAATGCACTTGATATAAAGTTCATCCTTAACATAGTACTTGTGCAGCTAGATCTAATCAGGAATTAGTCTCACACACACACACACAATAAGTCCTTTACACAATCTGATATGGCCGCGTTTAAAAATTTAACTGGAAATTAAGTGATATTAAGCTGCGGTCACTTTAAGACCTAATACATCCTAATGGATCCACCTCCAATTTTCTCCATTTACTTAAGCCGTAACAGACTTTGTTCAGTACCAAATAGACAAAAGTTTTGGGGCTTTTTGTCTTATTTTACCTGAACAATTTGAAATCGCTTAAATGTTTAAAATGTCAAGGGTTAGAAAATGCATGCATATTGTCAGTTTGCAAATGTCAAGTAAGCATAACAATGATGTGCCCGCCTCTATTTAATCATATTATTTTGATTCGATCAATTTATTCTGTAATTTTAACTATTCACTAATTTGGTATATTATACTGAATAACTTTCGGTACATTCTTAGTTTTTTCAAATTCAGTGTTTCCCGTACGTTGATTTATATGTGGCGGGCTGCCACAATATCCAAATCAACCACCACAAATACTCACCACCCGCTGCCATCAGCTCCCCCATATCACACACACAGCGTGACTTTAGCAGAATGTTAAGCAACTTTCAGAATGTTTTGGCAGCATTTTTTTTCAAAACTGGTGTATTAACAAACCTAACCAAACCTTATCTATCATTCAGTTGGAAGATGTGAGGTCTGACTGTCCCGGAAAAGTGTTGTCAGATAAACAAGGTTTCAAGTTGGCCGTACCAATCGGCATTTCCAAGCACCTTTTGCTTTTGGACTAAATATGAACATAATTAATCTGTTAATCATAGTTTGTTACTCAGACGCAGGCAGCGTGCAAAATGAAACAAAACATTGACATACCCAAAACCGCCGCGTAGTCACTTATTAGTGTAGTTTGATGTATATTGATTTCATCAGACGATGTCGCAATTATAAATCAGGATTTAAGAAGTATAGTGAGAGTGATTCCTGTGTAGTATTAATGGGGCCTGTTTACTATTTATGCTTGTTTGTATGTATGGTAAAAGAAAATATAATGTGAATGGCTTTATTGGGCATTCAGTTGTATTACAGTATGTGACAGTTCATAGAACATAATTAATGTGTGTATGTATACCTTAAGCCACAAGTCTCACAAAATCCTGTGGGAAAAAGAGCAAAAAATGACTTTGCTGTGAATATATCAAGGCCTTTCAACAGAGATGGGTCACCACAGGGGCGCTGACAGTGTCTAGCGGGATTTGGTAACACGTGCAGATGCACAAGCACAAGCGTTGAGTAACTTTCTCCTCTCGTGAAAGTGTCACTTTAGCACAGAGCCTTCCAGGATCCAGCTGGCTGGGAAAGCCGTCTCCTATAAATGTTCGTTTGCCTCATTAAACTATGCCATGCTTTTTGATTCTCAGTGTTGTAAGTAGTGTTCCCTCCTCTGGTCCTGGACGGCCTTCAGACTTCACGTCCCAGCATGCATGTGTATATCGAGGTTGCTTTTTCGTTGTGACTGCGCAGGAGACGGATTGTGACGAATCCAAGGGATCGGTAGAAATAAAACCCATGTGCTGGAACATATGCCATTTTCACTCAGCGTGGATTATTTCTGTACGATAGTTGTCTTTAACAGGCAATTAAAGTTGAGGTACCTCGAAAGCTTCTGACTGACTGACCTCGCAAGAGATGCATGGACTCATTAATACACTTCCAGAACCATAAAAGACCCTTTTGTTCATAAATATAGCTCGACATAATGTATTTTGTGGGTTTTTTCCCCCTCTCACTCTTCTTTTGACATATGCGTCTTGTTCGTTTGCACCTCGCCTGTTGGTTTGCGTCATTAACCGCATAAAATAATCCACTGTTTGTTGTGTATTCCTGCATCATTTGCTAAGAATGGAGTGTGGCGTTGTGTTTTTATAGTGAACAGATGCTAAAGAGCATGTTTGGAGGATATTACATTGTCCAGAAGGAGTCCTCAGCATGCTTGAGAGACTTTCGGATTATGCGCCCCAAAGGCAGCCATTTAATGAAGCTCTTGAAGTTCAGTCCGCTGTTACCAAATCGTTGGTTTGAATAACATGTCACTACTGGTCCATTGGTGCTCAATAGATGGATCCTTCTCACAGAAAAGCTCAAGGACAGTGTAATGCTAATTCCTTTTGAAAATCATTTTTGTTTATCCTAGAAACTTTTACTTGCACAGCTGCAGGATGGAGGATTTGGCAAACAAATGGGAGGAATCACAAGTCCAGCCTTACAGTACATCTAAAGGGTAAATTTCCACAAAAGTAAATATCCATTATTGCGAAAAGGAAATGCAACATTTCAAGATGAATTTAACATTGAAAACAGTAAACAATACTACCACCACTACTTTAATCTACTATTAAAGGGTTAGTTCATCCAAAATAAAAATGTTGTCATTAATTGCGCACCCTAATGTCATTCCAATCCCATAAGACCTTCGTTCATCTCCAGGACACAAATGAAGATATTTTTGATGACATCAGAGAGCACTCTGATCCTCCATAGACAGCAACACAACTGAAATGATCCCAGATCCAGAAACATAGTAAAACACCAGTAAAACAGTCCATGTGACATCAGTGGAGAATACTTTGTTGTGCAAAAAAAAACCAAAAAACATACTCTTCTACAATGACTTTCATCTTCTGCCATTTTAGAGAGTATGTGCACGCTTTAACGTATCTGAAGTAATCTCTCGTTTACATCCGGGTAAAAGCACGCACATTTACAGTACATAATCTGCAATTGTTTACTCCTAGAGGAAGGCGTACGCTTGCGCAGTAATGTTCTCTAAAAAGGCGGAGACGTAAGTCATAGGAGAAGAATGGTTGACTGTATGATGTTATTTTTGCTTTCTTTGTGCAAATAAAAGTATGTCACACGGTTTTACCTGTGTTTTTACCAAGTTTCTGGATCTGGATAATATCAGTTGTGTTGCTATCTATAGAGGGACAGATGGCTCTCTGATATCATCAAACATATCTTCATTTGTGATAACTAGTCAAGATAAACTAAGTCTTTTTGGTTTTGGAACAATAAGGGTGGGTGAGTAATTAATGACACATTTTTTGGGTGAACTAACCTTTTAATAGATTCAAAAATATTAGGTCTTAGAATGTTTCGAAATGTAAAAGTATAAGTTCTGTGTAATTTGCATCAGTTATTGCCAATCTTATTTATTTAGTTTATGAGTGGCACAGTGACCTATACAAGAAATTCCATGATTTGACATGAAACTTAATAACAAATTTCCATATTTTCCATACATTCTTTACAGTTACACTCAAGAGTTAATTTTGGACCCAGTATATGCTGCTTCAAACAGGTTTCTGTCCAGATTGTTTAGCCAAATGGCATTCAAGGCTTAGGTGATTGAAATAACACTTTTCTGGTTTTAAATTACATACATCTGGGTGGTCCTTTGCCAGCTGAACAGCCACCATTGAGACGACCGGGAACATCCTCCTTGGATCTTTTTACTTGGAGGCTTCTTAGAGGCAGCTATGCATTGAAAATTGCCAGTTTTTGAAAGTTTCCACAACATTTTACTTCACTGAACTGCGGTACAGTTTGAGTCCTGTGCAGTTGACTGGTTGATATCTTGCTGTCCTAATCTAAAGAGAGGCTTTTAGAGTAAAACCATCTGTTTCTCATCTCTTCATATTCCCTGGTAGTATGAAATGTGTCCATGGCAGTTTTTTTGAGAAATCAAGTGACCTTCACTAATGACGCTTTTACAGTTTGACACCAATTTGCAAGTGACTCATGATGAATCGACTGCTCTTTTATCATTATTTCGATTTGACATTAGCACGCAGGTCTCTTTCGAAACATTCTCACCTTCTTACCTTTAAGCAATCAACACACCAAAGAAAATATACAGGAATGTTTTGAAATTAGTTTATAATATCTGATTGGCCGGGACTGTGGAATTATTGTTGTATGATTGATCAGTGGAAATATTTAGGCTATCTGAAGTGTAATAGCAGTGAGTTTTGTGGGGGGCTTAGTTAGTTCACAAACCACTTTTTTCTAGACCTACATTCAGCATCCATTCCCAGAAGGCTCTCTCAATAAATGCTCAGAAGTGACCATGAGCATGTTTTACTAGCCTTTGATAATTCTGAGGAAATGCTCTGCAGACTCGAAATTAGTAGTCTGAATAATTTTCTCACAGACCAATAATCATGCCCCTTGTGATTTTTATGATTTATTTGGTATTAACCTTTTCCCTGAGTGTGAAAGTGAGCTACTTTTGTTATGTAATGTAAATAGAATTAGACATTGTGTGTGTGTCCATTGTGCAATATTAGAGTTTTCTCTTAATTTCATTTTAGAATTTTCGATTAATTGGTGTTGGATGATATTGAATATTTAATTGTTCGTGCTGGATGCTTTTGGGAAATATACAAATAAAAATTTGGGGTCCGTAAGATATTTAATGGTTTTTTGTTCATTTAATAGATCCTTGGTTAATAAAAGTATTAATTTCTTTAAATGAAAGTATAAAAATGTACTGATCCCAAACTTTTGAACAGTAGTGTAACAGTAAATATTGAAACTCTTTGATAATTTTTGAGCGTGATGCTAACGGTCTAATCAGATTCAATGATCTATGCTAAGATACAGCTAAAAATGTTATCGCCAGACCCAGAGATCGACTAAATGGATTTGAAAAATGTAAAACTCTGTTTTATTCTAGATGTGATAGAAAATTTGCCTATTTTCAAAAAAAGTGCAGTGTTCCTTTAAAAATTAAATTGAAAACCTATATTATTCAGGTTTCTCCTTTGTTGTAACCCCCACCCCCCAACACACACACTTTCATCATCCTCCAGGTGAAGTCTGTCCAATTTTGAACCAAAAGGGCACAGCACTGCCCATCAAGCCGCAGAATTTGAGGCTTGTGTTTTGAGAGAGTCCTGGTCTTGCACAGGATCGAGAGCATCCCTGTGATCACACTAGTCACGTTACCCTTTCACATGCACATACGTTATTGTTTTGCCGCTTGAATGAAGGTCAGAATGCTTTCGAAATTATGATACGTAACATAATGACATGTATCATTTTCCCCGGTCTATTGTTTTTTCCGTCTGGCCGCTCCAGATGGAAGTGATTATGCACAGAGCGAGGTGTGTTTTCACGAGAAAAAAAAGATTGAATCTGACTTCCTTACCCAAGTACTTTCCCAAACACCCCTTGCTTCCTTTGAGGCCCGGGGTACATGGTTGCATTACCGAAGCGTGATGTCGCCCCATCCCCCCTCGGGCAGGATCTGAGGGGGGTTGGGTCACAAGTCTACAGCACCCAGCTGACTGCAAGCATATGGAGCTACTGCTTTGGGGCGACGCGCTGATTGCAAAGTATGCCGCGTGGCCGAATCCCAAACGCTCGGCGTCAGCTGATTGCGGCGATTATGCACGCTGTCCTTGTGTTTGTCTTTGAGAGCGTCGATTTCGAAGTGCCCTTGAGGAACAATCATTACACTACTGAGTCCTTCTGTGGCTCCTCTGCTTCCAGTGCTCTTGTTGTGCTCCTTTTCCTCGGATTTCAATCACCAGCCAATCAAATCAAGGGGTTTTTCTACTACCGTGCAGTCTGGACTTGGTGTATTTTGTTTCTTCACAAACACCACCAGCTGAAAATTGAACGCACTTGACTAAAACATATGAGTAATAGTGAGGGGAAAGTGTTGTTTTTCAAGCTTTGTTTATTGCTTATTGTACAACTTGGACAACAAAATGTTGAATTTATTCTGCAGCTGTTTCCATCATAGTTTGTGCACATTTTTTTATGAAAAACTACTTTTTTATTATTGCAACATTTTTCATTCCCACTTTTTTCATCTCATTTCGACTCATTTCACATGATAAAATGTAACAAAAAAACAAGCAAAAAAGCAACTTTTGATAATTATTACAAATTGAACAAACATATACAGAAAAATTGTGTTTTAGAAATAAAAACATTAAATATCCTTGAAGTATGATAGTGGAACACTTTTTTATATTTATTTAATCGAATTATAGGTTTTGATAATTGCACTAGTCAATATCTATATAATGTTTTTTTTGTTTAAGATATTTTGCTTGTAAGCTTTACTTAAATGTAAATAAACATTAATATGCATGTATTTATTAATATTTTACACTAAAATTATTCCACATTTTGCCTTATATGTAAGGAGGCCCAATATTATGGTATTACAATGATTTTCTGTTATTGATCATTCTATATTTACATCCAGCTGGGTTTAAGCTTTGTTGACTTTATTTTTCAATACAGACAACAAAAGCATGAAAAACCAGTTCTATCGAAACTTGTCTGATATATAAATATAAATACAGCCACATATTTTAATTTCAGGCCTTGAACACCATTTCCACATGGGTAGCATTTCAAATAAAAATAAAGACTGCATGTTATAATTTACTACATCCGTTTGCAAAATAAGAACGGTGGGTTTTGTTTTGTATGTAATTTTTACACTGGTATGTCTCAAAGTATGTCCACAAAACAACACTTCTGAATTATATGTCATCTTACTGTCACGTTTGATTAGTAAATGCTTCATTTTTTCATTGATCGTCTTACATTTTTTCTCTCTCATTTCTCTCCCTGTAAAAGTTTTTCTCATGTTACATTGAGAGTGAAGAACTTGTGTGATTGACAGAGATTTTTGAAAAATCTCACAAGTCTGCAGTTTCAGTGGTAAAAGGCAACTTTGGGTGTCACATTTAAGCTTTTTATTAGTTTCCTGCCAAATAGGATCATGCTAGCACGTGGGTGATTGGCATCAGTGCATCAGTGCATCCTGGCTACCCAGAAAGTGCATAACAGTTGATTTGAATTCTTATTTCATAGCTAAACTCAGTAGGTGTAACTGTGTTTTTTTTTTAAATAATCATAATCTTTATAATCATTGAAATCGAACCGTTGATGAGCTGCTAACACCTATTAGCATTCACTTTTAAAACATTAGCATTTTCTTTTAAATCAGTTATCACAAATAAAAACTACATGGACCGATGCATAGAAAACTTCTAAGGTGGTTTTCAAACAGGAACGGAACCTCATAAGGAAGTGATTTTGAAACTCTGCAACGACGCACAAATAGATTGATTTATGATGAACTCCAGTAGAGTTTGGCGTTAGCGCATTGCTAAGCTAACAATCATTCAGGCAGAAAGCAAGACATTTTCTTGGAATCAAGCACGCCAAGCCTATATAATGCAGAAATAATAAGTGAAAATGTAGTTTTTTGTTTTTTTTTACTTTTTAAAAAATATTTCTCACAGTGCTTGGCGCAGTATTTTCTGCAGTTCGTCCTTTCTGAACAAAAATGACATTGAGTAAAATCATTGCCCATTTTACGAACAGTTGGCTCTTATCAATGGCTATTTTTTTGAAGACAGTCGAAAGGTTTGCTAGTGTTTTCCTTGCGAAACGTCTCACAATTAGCATTACAATTTTATTGATTCTCAAGCAGAAAAAGATGTCCCACCAGAAATGTTTGATCTTTGACTGAAATTGATGCGTTATTTGAATGACATAATAGCCAGCTTTCTGCCGCTCTTTATCTGAAGGTCTTCGGTCCTGCTGGAGATGCTGCTCTGGGCTGTTATCAGATGAGAGTTTGATTCTTATCTCCTCAAAGCAAGTTCCTACCCGCTTCCACATCCATCATCTCCACTCTCAAAAACAACACGTTTGCTCCTTCGGCGCTGCAGCTTCAAACCTGTCCTTGCCTGCTCCAATAAATCGTCTCGACTCAATCCAACATCTTATTCCAGCTCTTTAAGAGCTCGTCCAGTCCAACAGCACGACCCCAAACAGCACCTCTGCATCAGTCTGGTGGTTTCTCTTGGCTCGTACTTTTCATTATTTCACATTCAATCGATCGAGAGGTTTTTCTGTCTTTCAGAACAGAAATTGGGATATTAAGTGCCCTAAATTTGAGTATTTCATCATATGCGATGTTTGCATTTCACCTCAGGCTTTTGGAACAGAAAATAAGGCCATAAAGTAGTAAACTGCTTTCGGTCCCGTTCTTGTCAAAGATTTATGGGACCAATCGTCAGCTGAGCGGTCACGGCCCGGCCAGTTGCATATGGAAATGTGAAAGTAATAATGATTGTGTTTTTCTTTTATACACGTGGACGTTTGGACAACAGCCGTCTTCAAATGGATACATTTTAAAGTGCTCCCATCCGCAAAGCAGCTCTGTGTTCGGTTAAGAGTCGTTGGAGATTTGGACGGGACAGAGCAATCTTTTAGCTGTCACACACACTCTTTGAACACTTTGACTTCATTATTTTGAGGAGAACGGTTCTGGAGAGCTTTTATGGGGAAAGTACCCCCCTCAACCGGGACCAGAGCGGACTATATCAGATCCAATACTAGATCAGAACTGACTCGGACTGTGTGTGTGTGTGTTAGCTGTGTAAGGTTTGCGGCTGCGCTTTGCAGGAAGACTTGTCTATTTAAATCAAGGAGCTGTTACTGATTTGCAGCTTCTCTTGTAAATGAAACAAGCCACATGGTTTTAGATGGTATTCAGGTTCAGTACAGGTTTAATATTGGTGATTTGAGTTTGTTCAAGTGTAAGCAATAGTAGTAGTAACGTTGTCCTACTTGAAAACAACGTTTTGAATAAAGTCATCTCACCAAATGTCCATCTGCAAACAAATTCATTTTTTAGGAAACTAGACAAATAGATTAATGGAGCAATCTTGATCTGGCTCTATGAATGAAAACTCAGCTGTGTGTTCATATTAATGGCATGAAAGATTGTGGTAAGTTAGTAAGGTGTCATTTGTTAACATTAGTTAATGATATTTAACTAACATAAACAACAATTAACAATACATTTATTACGGTATTAATCTTTGTTAACGTTAGTTCATAAAATCATTTAAAAGTGAATGGATTTATATTTTGTTTTCGCTATTATCCAGACATTCAATCTTGGATTTAAAATTTAATTTCTTTAAAAATATTTGCTAAATATGAGTTGTTTAATATCTTTGTTGTTTATGTTGTCACAAAACTAATAGGCTACTCTCTTAAAAATAAAGGTTCATCTGTGATTCCATGAAGAACTTTAAACCTCCCTGGAACATTATTAGTGCACAGAAGATTCTATACTTTGCAAAAACATTCTTTCGATTTTAAATTCTTTTTTAATGTAAGAATTTGTGTCCAAGAACGGTTCTATGGTATCACAGAGAAATCTCCCTTTAGGAGCTTTAGTTTGAGGAATGGTGTACACTGTTCGTGGAAATCAATCTACTCGACGGACTTCTTGTACGTGCGGTTTGCAGTAACACTGAAAAATTACTTCACCTTGTGAAAACCGACTCTTGATTAAAGTGAGTTCTTGCCCTCTGGTCGCTTTATTCCGTCAGCGAGAAATCTTCCAAGCTGATGGGGATTTAGATTGCAGTTGATCTATAGTGTTTTGTTCCACATGCTCTCCGGTCTGGTGGATATCACTGCTTATTGACATTTATTATCAGGAGCAAATGTCTTGGCTGTCTGTTACCCCTGCGTCATATTTCCACTGGAAAATGAGGGTTAATGAGATGATCAGTTATTTGAGGCTGGTTAGGTTTATAGGGTAAAGGTTAGCATTAGGGTTGCCTCAGGGCTCAAATTAAAGCCCATAATGGGTAATGCTCACCAGAAAAATCATTTAAGACTGTACCCAACCTCGTTTCCTGTCCACAAACCCGAGCAGAGTTTCTCAAAGCTTTTATCAAAACCTCATGATGTTACCGTCAATCATTCAGAGATCATTTGAAATCATAATTATACAGACCTACAATTTTGTCCTGCATAATATCTATGTACCATCATATAATTCATGACATATTTGCTTATGTTCAACACTGTGGTGTTCATTTCTTCGCTTTGCATTGCAGATAAATTCCTATGAAAAGGAAACTTGTTTCGGAAAGCTGGAAGACGGAAAAGGGAGACTTTATGCGCTCTGCTTTTCGAGTTTCCCTGGGGGGAATGCGGTGTCTCCGTTCCCTGACCTATTTGCCAAATGCTTCCGAAACAATGAGCAATTTATCTTCTACTTCGTCTTTCCACGCTTTTAAGATTTGGGTGGTAGTGCGAAATAAACCAGAACAAAGTGAACATTCGAAAAGCAAACAGTGATTACAGTACACTGAACTCTTTGTTATTTTGAGGGCCGTGATGCATTTGCATTTTGTCTATCCAGAGAATTGTTTTTGATGCAATTCATAAATGAATGACTAGGAAGAAAAATACATTAATAATAATAAATGATTTAAAAGAAAAAGAGCTGTAAAGCTTGTTAAAATATAAAACACTTTTGGAATGTCATGAGGTGCAACCAGCATGCATAAAAAAAACTATAAAACAGTAAATGATAAAGCTGGCCATGGGCAGTAAGTCTTTTCCCTTTTTTTTTTTACAAGGAAAGTTTAGCTCTGGTTGTAAAATGTCATATGGTGCAACTACTCAAAAACATGAATGCACTGCATGACATTTTTCAAGCTGTTAAATTGAATTTTTTCATAGACATTCACAAGTTGAAACTGTTCACATATTTTTATGAAATATATGAAGAGTTTCAAATCAATAACTAAAAATTAACAAAATTAAGCAAAAAATTTGTACACAAAAAAATTATTGTACGTTACATTGTAATTGCATATACTTCTGCGCCCGCTTTGTAGTTTCTTTGATATTATATATTAATGAAATACACATTCATTTGATTTGCCAAGTGTTTTGTGACTAGAGATGATTATACAGTAAATGCTACTGTTAAAATAAATAAAAATAATTAGAAAAAGGTCGTTTCTCATGACCTTTCCCTCTTTCAAATTGGCTATTGGCCACAGCCATGAAATTACAGTGATGCCATTGTAAAAGTCCTTTGTGTCTGAAATCTTGTTTTCTTATTCCTGACCTTGTTTTAATGTACATGGATTCGAGGATTCAATTCCTATGGTGTCACTCTGGATAGCACCAAAAAATGTAAACCTTTCTTGAAAAATGACATAGAAAACCATATGAAACTGAAAACTTGGCGCATGCATTTTAAACAATATTATTTTAAAAGATGTTTCACTATCTTTGTCTTGGACACTCTTATTCATCACTGGCTCTTAAATTCTACAATTAGGCATTTAAAGAGTTGCTTTTAAGTCTATCAAATATGGTTTGGCTGGGATTCGGGCATTATTGGAGCTGAATGATGTTATTTCATTTTTGCCAAGAATACAATTCCAGAGACCCACCTCTGTCACACACTGGAAAATAATCACATTTGATCCATCCAGTTCCTCAAATGTAAGTACAGCTATTTTTCTTCTCATCCAAATATAACAGGTGTCTTACAGCCTGGACACACGGGCAAATGTTGGAACTTTTTTTTTTTTTGAGGAGGCTGGATTATCCCGGTCCGTCATATAAAGGCCACGGTCAGGCCATTTTAGGGAGCCCTACTGTCCACGCCAGGGCTTAGAGGTGTTGACGGGGGCCACGGTCCCCAAACAAGCCCCTGGCAGTGGTCAGGCTGTGAAAGACGGTCTGTTTGGTTGCTATCTCCATCTTTCAACACCACCCCATCAATCCTAGTTGAGCCAAGCCATCCCTGCTGAGACAGTGGCCTTCTTTGTCCGCCAGCTGATGGGCTGAGGCCTCCGGCCCCGCTCTTACACCCGCTCTTAGTGACAACCACCTGACAGAACCGGCTCCTAGCAGACTGAGACCTCAAAGGCTTCATCTGCCTCAATTTGTAACCTTCACGACACTTTTAGGGCCCCGTGATTTCTGTGATGAGGAAACAGATTTCATAGGACACTAGCAGTTAATTTCTGTTGAACAAAGTATTGTTAAATTGTGCAAGTTTCATAAAATTAAAACAGAAAAAAGAATCTAGAATGCATTTGGGAAAGAAAAAAATGATATACTGTATGTATATACACACACCTAGTGCCTTGCGAAAATATTCATACCCCTTCATTAGCCTAAAGTTAAATCACAATTTTTCCCACATCAATAAACCGTACTGTCTGTGCACACCATACAAACTATTAATGGCAGTCCAAAAGGCATACAGTATGCATACACATCAGAGAACATGAATCACGAAGGGCTTGTGTAGGAGACAGGATTGTAGGAGACTCTGAAAACAGCAGATCTGTATGTAGGAGATCCGTGTTAAACTCCAAAGGATGTGCTGGCCTATCACATTTCTTTTATTATTTATGGCTCCAACAGGGATCCATAACTTTGATCCACACTTCACACAATAATAGGGCTTAGGATTTTTGTGGTTTCCAGTATTCCAAGGCAAACACTTGGTTGAAGTGGAAATCACACACTTGCTGTATTCAACCCTCTTGCTGTATTTTGGTCATGGACATTGGAGTAGGAGATCGCAGCATCTTCCTGCTGCGGGCCCAGATGTTCTTGCAGGCTTTTGAGTCAGGGTGTAGGATGCGGTTTATGGCTGAAAGGTCCACACGCAGGGTTTGGCCATGCAACTCCTGGTGTGTGAGGTTGTGTTCAACTCTTTATATTGCTGTTGTTACTTCTCTGAACACTTGCCTCAGTCCTAGACAGATTTATTGGGTGCTTTCGACAAAAAGTAAACTTGGAAGTTAAACTTTTTCTTCTCCCTGCCATCTACTTGTCAGTTTCTTCGAGAAACTTCAAAAATGTAAATCACAGAGAATTCTTCTAGAGGACGCGTAGAGAAAGGATTTGTTGTACCATTCAAATAATTCTCGATCAAACGTGATTAAACCTTGAATAACAAAATAAGTTGCGAAAGAACATTTATTTATTTACTTATTTTTTTTGTGTGTTTTTGCAGTTTGTTTTATTATTTTTAGTTGGTTTGAATGTTTTAGTTTGTTTTTCATTAGTTTGTTTGAATGTTTTCACTTTTTTTAGTTTGTTTGGATTTTATTTTATTTTATTTTATTTATTTTTGTTAGAATTTTTTTTACATTTGCTTTTAGTTTTTTTGAATGTTTTTTGTTTTGTTTTAGATTTTTTTTGTTTGAATGTTTTCACTTTTTTTATTTGTTTTTTTGTTTGAATTTTGGTTTGGTTTGGTTTTCAGTTTGTATTTTTGTTTAAATGTTTTTTTGATTTCTTTTGTTTAAATGTTTTCACTTTTTTAATTGGAACATTTTAGTTTGTTTTAGTTTGTTTGAATGTTTGTGTTTCTGTTTTGATTTTCTTTCCTTTTTTTCTTTGTCACCTTTCTTTCTTGTAATTCACTTTGACTACATCTACAGAAATGTTTGGCAAACTTTAATTTGGCAGTTTATCTCCCTCTTGATGTTGGCTCTATAAATCTCTTTTGAAAACTTTTATATAATAAAGTCTTATGCAATAAACACATGATAATCTTTTCTCATAGACATTATTAATGTTCTCTATACTCACTTTACCAATCAATAACTATGCCATTTAGCTATTTTGTTCTTATTTCATTAACTGCAACTAGACTTCAAAATACTAGCGAATTAATGTTAAGCAAAAAATAGCTTCAATTTCAATGTAGGAGGTGATTAATTTAGTGTTGGTGCTTTTGTTTGCCTTTTTAAAAAAAAATCAGTTAAGTCTATCTTTTAAAGTTTAACACTGTTTATACATCACAGGCCACCTAGAATGACCTCATGGGCCTCCATAATTCCTGTGAACTAGGTCCTGCAGAAGAATCCATCCAGACTTATGAGCTCTGTTTGGACCCGGCTTTAAGTTCAGTGCTGGAAGCAGTCGACTTACATCATCGTCCAAACCAGAACCGCTGAACCCTTTCTTGTGACTTTGTGATGGGTTCACTGGAGGGCAGTTCTGTTTTTATGTGTTATTGTAGGTCTTTCGAAGGTCTCGCTGCTTTTGGCTGCAGTCGATTGAGTCGTTTCAGAAAGGGACATCCTCCGTGGCTATTCTTTCATTAGTTTCCTTTTCCTCTTTCTGTTTTTAGGCCCGACTGTTTGGCCCTCTACTATTCAGCCATTCGCATACAAAGTCTGTTTGGAAGGTAAAAGCCAGCAGGAAAAAAAAACACTTTCACCTTTTCTCAGATATCCTTTCAGTGGGCGTTTGTCCATACGCTGCAGTGCAAAATCGTTTGGCTCGTTGTTTTTTCTTTACGACAGCATTAAAAGCAGCGAGAAAGGGGAGTTTATTGTTTCAGTCTGTTTACTTTGATTATTTATGATTAATTTTGCATGTGTCTTGGTCCGGCCCTCAGGTTTGGAAAGTGTGGTGTCATTCGTGTCTGGATTTTAGCTTGGTCTGCTGGCTTCTTGAAGATATGTTGGGTTTACCGCAGAAAGCTCCACTTTTGGGGATTTTTTTTTTTTTGGTAGGGGGTTCTGCTTTTGTCAGTGAGATTAATATGTCATTGGCTGGAGCTGAGTCATGCTGCATGTTTGCATTGGAGAAGCTGTTTGGAGGCTGTCAAACCGTCTTCATCGGTATTATTCTAAGAAATGTTGCTTGAAGCAAAAGTGCTTTCTCACAGATGAAGCTCTTTCAGATGTCTACAGTGGTATGAAATAACAGATGTATAGATGTGATATGATCACTGTGATTGAGGACTTCCTGTCAGGTTAACAAAATGATTCGGAAAGATGCATGTTAGAACATTGTTACATTTTAAAGGAGATTTGATGTGAAGATGTGAGCCAAATTAGAAACTAATGGCAGATTGGGGTTTTCTTTCCTGTTGGAAGTTAGTCGTTATGTGGGTATTAGCATTCAGGGACAGCTTTAAATGTCATTCTCTTACAAACTGAGGCATGTGTACAAGGTCTATCTATCTATCTGTCTGTCTGTCTGCTTTCTCATACTAATAATTTCTGGTCTTTTGGGGATTTTTTTTGAAACTCTAAATGGGAAAGAAACTAGTCAAGTCATAATATTTAACATTTTAGGAAATACCAATGGGCTACCGTTATAATAGCAGCCTTCAGCTGACCGATAAATTTATAGATGGCCGTCTGAAAAGAGATTGATTTTTATTCAAACTCTGCACTTAAGATTAAACATATGACAGTGATTTATAAGGGACATGACTGAAACACAAACCTTTGAGTAGCTATAGAGCACAGAGAGGAAAAATGTGAGGTTGTGTAAACACAGTTTAATCTCACATATACTCATTTTGAGCCAGATCTGTCTTAAGCTGCACCGTTGCTTTTCTTACTTTCCAAACGCACAAAATCAAGGGCTCGGTGTTGTCACATTCTGTTCCTGTCTTGTCTCGTGCTCCCCCGTGTTTTTGTATATTTTGGTTTAGTCCTGTCATTTTGGTTTCTCCCTCATCAGTTTGATTGTCTCACCTGTGATTTTTTTAGGAGATGTTAAAGGAAAGTATGATTGATTAGCAAAGAAGAAGAAACACGAGGCATCCACTTTAAATGTACATTTTTGTTTGTTTTATTTTGTCTTTTGTTTTTTTGCTTTATTTCTTTTGCATGTTTTGTTTGTAGTTTTTGTGCTGCATTTACCTTTTTTGAATCAATGTTTTATTCATGACTCATCTGATCTTATCAAACTGCCCTCGTTGAACTGGATTACAGTGTTGTTTAATAAAACGCCAGTCTGTTTAATCAGCTTAGCCAAAGTTTAGTTTTGTTCTGGCCATATTTTTACAAGTGGGATATTTGCACATTAATTAATCGTACTTCTCTACTTTAATACCGTATCCTACCTTGATTGATGTACTGCAAAAGTTGGCATCCGTAGGTAACTCTGATCTTTAAAATACTGGGGCGTGTGTGTTCATTATTTCTGCTAGCATTCATATCTTAAGGTTCTAGAGATCTTACATGTTCACATTGGCTTCTGAGCGATACCAGACAAGTCAACAGCTCTTCCGATCTTGGCAGAAGTTAAGAGTGGAAGCGAGAGTCTTGCTGTAGCCAGCAGGGGCTTAGTGGAGCAAATCTTTCCATTTCTATTATATCTGAAAGTTGTTTTTCCTCTGTTGAGCGGTGAATAATGAAAGTTCATGACATTACACGTGCCGTGGCGTTGGGGGAATACTAAAAGAACGGTGAGGTTCTCTGAGAACGAGAGCACAACAGGAAAAACAGCCGCAGAAAACCCAGAACCTACGTCCAGTTTGAGCATCTATTTTCCCGCCAGAAAAGTGTCTCGGTCTGAGGAGAAGCTGATGCTTGTACAATTAGCCTACGTGTTCCACTTGTGCTTTCCAAGGGTCATGGAATCCTGGCTTCCAAATCCAGCCCAGGGTGTGTGTATCAGACATTTACATAATGAAGAGAAGTCAAGGGTGAGTGTGGACTTCATAACAACGCACACAGATTTTGCCGTTTGTGGTGTCCTCATGCGTTACTGTTTTACGTGGCAGGTTCATAACTGAAACTGATCGCTTTGCTTTATTCACCCAAATCTGCTGACTACGCCAAGTACGCCCTATGGAGTAACCTTCGAATGCACTGCCATATGCTAATTAATAATAACAATGAGACACTGATGGATGTGTGTAGACTGTGTTAGCAGGTGTTTCTGTGTGAGTCCAGCACATGTGGTTGATAAAAGCCAAAGAAGCGCCACACTGAAAGGTTTAAAAGTCTTCAAATGGGTATTTTAAAATAGTGTTGTGGTCATCAAGGAATCACTGCTTTTGAGCTAAGTGTTGTAGGTGAATGGATCTTCTAAGTGATTTTTTAATTTTATTTTTTTTAATTGATCTTGTAGGTAATTGGTCTCAAACTCAATTTCTGGAGGGCCAACCAGCTTTAAAGCTGTGGAACTGAGTTTGAGATCAGTGCTGTAGGGGATGACATCTGCAAGTCAACAGATCTTGTAGGTGAATGGATAAAGTGAACAGAATCTTAGGTTTCATAATTTAATAGATCTTTTAAGGTGAACAGATCTTGTAATTGAATAGGTTTCTTCACAAGTCTGTATTTTGAAGCATCCTGTCTATAAATGAACAAAACATACAAGGAACTGAAAAAAAAAAGAACTGAATGAACAAGGCCTGTTGTTTCTGACTCAGACATTCTGGGCAAAGACAGCTAGAATGACTGAACAAACATTAACATGTTGTTTATTCATTTGAACATGATAGTTCCATTCAGGATTGCAAGAATTATTATTTGATATTATTGAAAGTCATAATTAACCAAAAGATGAAAATTCTGTCATCATTTACTCACCAACGAGTAGTTCCAAAACTGTATACGTTTATTTGTTTTGCCGAACACAAAGGAATGTATTTTGAAAAGGGTTTGTCAATGGTGACCCAAAACATCCTGGTTACAAACATTTCGCT